>QRDG01002142.1:43674-307921 GCA_012064385.1 Puccinellia tenuiflora | reverse complement strand
TTTCTGCACGAGGCTATATGCATATCTACACATACAACTGCTCTTCGAGTTGATTATCTAACTACTCGCAAAAAATATAATTATAGTTTTTTATAGTACTCCATGACTATGAAACTGTTGTTTTTAGAGTAAAAAATAAACTGGCAGTTAATATAAAGCTATCTTCAGTAAATAGGAATACTTTAATAGTTAGGAGCCAAAGTTTTGGAGATTAGTACAGGATCGCGATCGTGAGAAGTCACTGGTCAACTGGTCGGTTGTCTTGGTTTGTCCGTCCGTGGAGGGGAGCTAGCTAGCTAGGTCCAAGTCATGGCATGGCCGGAGAAACCAGAGCGACGCACGCACCGCAACAATGCTCTCTCACCGCCGACTTCTGTAGCTGACAAAGTATACCCTCTCTCCGAGGACGTCCTTATAGTACCCTTTTTGTAGTGTTAAACGGTTGCAAAAACCGTATGCGCAGCACACGTCCTGAAGATCTTGGCGATCAGCCTTGCACATAGATAGCTTCGCTAGCTATGGTCCAAGAGTTATGTCTATCATCTTTTTTTTGTTGTCAAAACGATTAGCAAACATCTGCCAGAAACAGAGCACTTGTCAATCAGACGACCCTCGTGTAGCACACGGCATAGATCACCAGCTTTGCAGTCGCATTCTCTTTCCGCAAGACAGTGCCACTGTTTGCACCAGCAAGAATTGCCATCTTTCAAGAGCTAAAAGAATAACCTAATCATCGATAGGATTCTAACACCGGTTACAATACAACAGACAGTGCCTGGACTGTAGCGCCACGGCGGGGACGGTGGAGGAAGAATCCTGGATCAGCATCTCCATCCCTCACACGACGGTGAAATTCGAGAATATGTTCATCAGAGCGTCGAGGGCCTCGGGGTAGAACTTGCGCGCGAACAGGTAGCAGGGCCTCTTCATGCCGTTCCACATGCACGGTCTTCGCTGCGCCTCATGCTGCAGGAGGGCCATAGTGAATTTGTCAGATACATCCTCCATATGGATGCCCAAGGGGATGATGGTTATGATGATACGTGAAATTTTTGGTTGCAGATATTGCTGAGAGCAAAAATGATTAAGGGTCAAAACAACTGTACCTTTGCGTTGCTGGTCACGTGAACACTCTCGTCAATGGACTGCAGACGTTTCATAGTTAGTTAGAAAAATCCCAAGACTACGAATTTTAGCTTCTTGGTTGCAGATATTGTGAGAGCATAACAGAGAGCTCACCGCTATGCTCTTAAGCAGCTCAAAGCTTGTGTCCACGGCTCTGTAAACTTTAGGGTGCCATTTTCCTTCAGACCAATCAACGCGTGTCACCGACCAATTTGAAACTCCGGCTGGATCAACCATCTGCGGGGACGATAACAGTACGGCATTACTGACGAGTAATGTAAAATAATACACGTTGGTTAGGAGCTTCTGAGTGCTTACGTTGAACAGGGTTGGCAAATAGTGCTCGTCAGAATAGCAGTTATGCCATTCATTTCCTGGCTGCAAAGTGCAATGATAGCAAGATATCAGTGGCAAAATACATATCAGAAAATCAGGAAAAGAAAGACAACCTGTTGTCCACCAAGTTACAGAAAAGACAACCAAACCAATTTTTGGTCATGGAAACTGACTTAAAAAAACAGTACTAACTAAAACAGTTATGTATTGATACATTATTGAGATTCCCCCTCTATTGTTTACACTTCACGGTACTAGACCACAATGCTTAACACTCTACAGAAACAGGATCTACAATGCAGATAAAAATGAATAGCTAAGTCGACAGTAATAGGTACCATGAGCGATGCATCATAATCCCCAAAATGAATGCAATATATGAGAAATGTGACACTCGTTTCAGAAGCTGTCAGTTTATGTGTTTCAAAGGAACTACAGTCGTCCAGCTTGGACCAAACTATGTATACCAGGTTTCATTTGCTCATGGAACCAGGGCCGAGGGGCTTGGCTCCCTGATGATGTAAAAACATTCCACACACGTGACTGTGAAAATAGAACGAGACACTTCTGGAGCAAAATCATGAAGACAGAGCAAGACTTACTGAAACAATTGTTATGCAGCATAGATATTTACCTAATTTTTCCTACAGTCATTAACATTTACCAACATATGAAATGTTGCATATCTTACTAAGGTCTAATACACAAAACATCTAGCAGGGCATTATAGCAATCTGATTTTCAGGAAAAAAGCACAGCATGGCATTTTTCTTTACTTTTATTCACACTTAGCTGATCATTACCTTACAGTAGCGTTTGAACTTTCCATAGTAAAGAGTGTCAGTAAGAATAAGAACTGCATGCTGACGTTTCACTGTGAACCACTGAGAGGAGAACATGTCAGAATGTGGGATGTTGGGCTATAAGAAAACATGACAATTTTTTAAATTAGGAGATACTCCCTCCGTATCATAATATAAGATGTTTTAGCTATTTGCATGCGGACTACATACAGAGCAAAATGAGTAAATCTATACACTAATTACGTCTAGATACATCCGTATGTAGTCCGCATGTAAATAGCTAAAACATCTTATATTATGATACGGAGAGAGTAGATGCTTATTTAATTTATATTTATTAACTAAGTTCTGAAAGTGCAAATTAAAAAAAAGTGATGCAACATTTGGCAACCATATGATATAAATAAGAAGGAATTTCGAATTATCCTTGTCATTTCTATGAGGTTTATGATAATCCAATTTTATGTGATGGAATAACTTGTATTTGGTAAAAGAAACGAGGCCTCCACTTTCAAGGGAAATGAATCATAGAAATTATTACCTGTGCACCTTTTCTCCAATCTCTCTTGACGATTTCAGGTAACATATAATCAGAGTATCTACCTGCTCCATGTGGACCAGGATCGTCGAAACTGAAAAAAATGGCATATCATTTATAATGTTTGTAACAATAATGAATAAGAGGGAAACAACAGATCTTCAACCAAACATTTGTTCAACATTAAATAGAAAAAACTTCCTTCTATACACAATCATTTCTAAGCCTATTACATAACCTGCAGGATGTCCACTTACGAGTCAACAAAGCTGATGTTTGTTTCCGTGAGATAACTATATACATAATCGAAGTTATGCAGTGGTACACAACTGCAATAAGAACACATCATTAGGATTAGGATAAGAATATGCCATTCAAATTCAGATGAGAACAAAGGAAATGACTGACCTCTCAGAGAGCAAGACAAAATGTTGGTTGTCAGCATCTTGCAATGCATTTGCCAAGAGCCTCTTCTCTGCATCAATCATAGAAACTGTACCCCAGACCACCTACAGGGCAAATTGAACTATTACTTTCTAAAACAATTAAAAAGATAAACTGTGGAACAGTCTTAGATCCACTATGTTTATCAGATAGCGGGAGATTTTACAGGACATGATAGTACACACAACCAATACTTGATACTTAGTCTACAAACTACGGCATTCCATGGAAGTAGAGTGGGGATGAGTGTATAACAGAGAAAGAGAACATCTTTCCAATGTAGATAAATTCAAACAATACAAACAAGGCCTCTAAATCAATTCAAACAATATAAAACAAGCCAGCCTCTAAATCAATTCAACAATACAGAATGAGACTACCTCTAAAGCTATTGTAATCATTTACCTTTTCACTCCGAATATCCCTGCCAGCGAATATTGGACTTGCATGAACTTGCCTCTCTCTTGAAGCATGTATGTATATTGTGTATCTGCCTTCATGTCCCTGAAAATGTACATCCAAGCAGCTGGATTCAGCATTTATGTAAAACATGCACGATAATTAATAATCCATTTCTTCCAAATAGGAGAAGACATTAGTATCAGTATCACATCATACAAGTTCAACCACTAAGTTGTACAAATTTCCAATTAAGACTAGACATAGATGTAAGTATTGTAATTTTGCAAATAGTGCCAAAGATCATACCATGAAGAACTTCTCCCAAAGCTTCTCAAAAGGCAATGAACTTGGTGTCAAGAACATGAAAGCAATTTTCGGATTCTTTGACCGAACCGGCTGTGAACGAACAATGTCCCCCATTACAACACGAGCAGCTATCTCATCATCAGTGTATACCCTGACAGGTTCTCGAGGAGGCGGGGAACTACAAGAATTTGACAAGTAGCAAGCCGTGTAATGTTGGGGTTTGTAGAGATAAGCTCCAGTGACTATTGCACAGACAAAAGCAATCAGGACGACGACCCAGAGAGGCCTTTTAGATGAAGGTCTATTGCGTGGTGCCATGATCCAGGTGTATGCGTAGCAATGACAGAACTTCAGATTCTACATTCAGCAAGCTTCAGCTCTGCAATTATCCAAAACAATCATTCTGGCTGAACCTATATAAACCTGGAAACGTAGTAACAAGGATAATTCAGGGTTAAGGGCGAGCGGCATCATATGTTTGATAATCTAGATTCTGGAGCGATGCAAGAATACAGGAGATGAAACAGTTTTAACTCTACAAAAAAAAACTACAGCACTCAATATTGGAGTAACACCCTATTTAAGTAAAGAGGAAGATACATTGAGGACATCATAACATAGAATTTAAACACGAACAGAAACAATGAATTATAAGAATTTGATTCGAAACCAACAGGATGCAGCAGCTACAGGAGGGACGAAATCTCTTCTACTGCTGTTGTTTGTCCTAACTAACATTTGCCTCACCTTTTTTGCTGGTTCATAACCTTTTACTAACTAGCACCAACCCTGTAAATTCCAGTGCCACTCGTGGTGCACGCTGTTTGCATGTTACGGATAATGAAGGCATGTCCCTTTGCGCATAAGCAACCCCCACTAAACCCCTAAAACCTCACCAACAAGAGTTTCGAAATCGTGTCTGAGCTCTCCAGCAACTACAGAACTCGAAACCAGAGCCCTAGTTTAGCTTGATTTTTGCCAACAGAAATCCTCAAAATCACTTCCTGCTGCCAAACATCTCTAGAGATACCACCAAAAAGTTGCTCCTCTACGGTTACTGCGCAACAATAAATCCTAAAATGCCCAATCCAAAAGAAAAATCGAAAAGAGGAACTCGAGACACCCAACAATAATTCTCTTCCTTAAAACATCACCACCACCAAAAAGAAAAGGCAAAAACTTTTTTCCCCTTTCCGTGGAGCCAAAACCCTAACAAGAACACTCCCGAATCGCCAGGCGAACCGTGGAATCGAGAAACCCGAACGCGGCGGCCAAGATAGCGCCTGGGAATCCCGCCTCTCCGTTCCCTCCGCAGCAACCCGAATACTATCAGCCCGGGAAATGCTCCGCGGAGGATTCGAACTGAAACGGAAGATGGAGGCGAGCGGAGAATGCGTCGTACCTTGGCTGGTGCGCTGGATCTTCCCGGAGGCGAGCTCGTGGCTGCTTCCGATTACGGAGGGGGAAAGGATTGGAGAGATCTAGTCCAGGAGGAAGTGGGGAAGGTTTTGTGGAAGGAATAGTGAGGTGGAAAGAGGTTAGAGGAGTGGATGGGAGTTACACTTTGCAGTCACTTATTAGAGCTAATTAAAGCAGGACAAGAATCATCTAGGCAAGACTGCAGCAGCTGATGGATGATGCGACCTCATATAGCTCGCCAAACGGGCCGGCACGCGGCTAAAAGGGTCATGCATGGGCAGCCCGCCCGCACGGCCCGTTTCAGTTCCGTTTGGCTAACTATATAGTAGTACAACATTCGTAGTTTATTTCATAATAAATTGTGTATTCGACAAACGCAAAATCTAACTCTTGCCTGCGCACTGTTCTGTCTTAGAAAGTGCTCACGTCTCGCACGCGTCGGATCGAGATCGTGCGGTGGACCCGTGTTGGAGTTAGCGATGTAAGCGGCCAAAAGCCACCGGCTGTTTTACGGGAGTAGGGCCAATCCTCTTCCTCTCTGTGGCCTCGTCCTCTGCATCCCCTCTCCTTCTCGCTCTTCACTGCGAAATCCCCTCATCGGGCGGCGCGCGGTCCAGCGGAGAGACGCATCTGGCGGTGGGGGCTGGTGCATGGTCCGTCTGTGAAGTGGTGGAGGACCATCGATGGCGAGTATCCGCGGGTATCACTCGGGAAAATCAGCAGATCTATCGATGTGTTCGAGGGGTGGCCTCGGTGGAAGGGAACGGCGGAGGATCATCGACGGCGGTCCTATGTCCATCCCGTGGTGCGCAATTTTTCATTTTTAGCCTGGTGAGTGCTGCTGGAATCCTAATCACCTTGCTCGTTTTGATCGATGTGTAGTTGATTTACCCTCCATTTGGGGACAGTGGTGGTGCCAGGGTTCAAGAATTTGGCTAGAAACGGTCAATTATCCTCTCTGGTCTGCTCAATTTCGTGTAGAATTGGTGAGTCCACCGTGTCCTTCTCTCTTTTGTTGCTTTGTTTTTTTGCATCTAGTAGATGTGTTGTATACTGTAAAGCATGGATGTGCTTCGTTTGCATCTGGTAGATGTGGTTCACATTGTAGAGCATGGTTGATACGATGTAGTTTTTGTTTGCTACATGGTTGTTTGTAGTGTTCAATTCCTGTTTAGATTGGACAGTGGAAATTGTGAGTGCAGTTTTCTTTTTATGATAATGTAGTTTGGTTCAAATTTGTAAGGTTTGTTACATCTATGTGTTTTATAACACACTATTGATGATATAGTTTTTCTCAAATTTTGTGTGATTAGGCAACAAGTTTTTTCTGTTTTTTTTTCCTTCATTAGGATGTAGTTTAGGGTCAATCATGCGATCGTTCATATAAATGTGGTTTTCTCTCAGCATGACGTAGTTTAGGGTCGAATGTGATTGTTAATAAAAATGTGGTTTTCTCTCAGCGGGATGTAGTTTTCGTTGTAAGAATATGTAGTTTAGGGTCAAAATTTCCGGAGGACTGCTCATATAAATGTAGTTTTTTCTCAGCCGGATGTAGTTTCCGTTTTAACATGATATACTTCAGATTCAAAATTTGCAAGGGACTGCTCATGTATATGTAGTTTTGTCTCAGGATGTAGTTTTCACTGTACAGGATATAGTTTAGATTCAAATTTTGCAAGGGATTGCTCATGTAAATGTAGTTTTCTCTCAGCAGGATATAGGTTATGCTTTCTCTCTTTAGGATGTAGTTTTCTCTATTTAGAATGTAGTTTTTTATGTTCAAATGAATATAGCTCATCTTGACTTGTTAGTGTGTACCCTATTTCAACTCCAATGTCAGCTGACGGCCCTATGTTTGTACCTGAAACATGTATCAGTACAACCTCTAGGACTAGAGCGTTTAGGTCAAGACCATCAGGACAATAGTGTATGTCCATAACTGCTAGCACATAGAACAATTTATCAGAAATCTTTAACTTATTATTACATCCTTTTGAAATAATGCACTTTTTTTCATCGGAAGAGTTGCAAATTGCTTGAATTTTTTTGAACTTTTGTATATGCAAAACAAAAGCAACTAAGTTTCTAACATGTATTTTCTCCTTTTTTTTACAGTTGACGCAACAGGATTTTGCACTTCATAGTCTCGGTATCAAATCATGGCGGTCTACACTTCGATAGAGCAAATTTTTGTACTCTGTTCGGTTCAGTATTTTTTGCTACACTCTGGATCTTAAGTGGGGTTAGTGGGTCGTACACTCTGCTACAATTTTTGCATCTTCGGTGTGGTTGGAGTGTGAGGTGGTACAATCTGTGCATCTACCTCCTGTGTCTATTTGGCGTTGCACAAAGCCGTGAGAAATTACATGTCTGCTAATGGTTTTGACAACAAACACTTTTTACATCTTATAAAGTGAATGCATACTACCATGTTGTGCTTCTAACCTGGGAATTTGACAACAAACCCCTAAGAGTTAGGGTTGTGCTTATGACTTGGTATTTTTTTCACATGTGTATTGTAAAACATAACAGGGGTAACCATGTGTTATTTCCTTTGTTTCATGTGAAGAATCCTTTCTTCGGGATCTTTGTTTTTACTCTGTGTGTCTGCTGGAGTTCATCTTGCAGTCCTCCTCTTTTATCCATGTTCAATTGAATGTATTTTCTGCTGTAACAAGTCTTTTCTCCATGTATTTTTCTTGCCTTCAGTGGCTGAGTAAGAAGAGAGCAGGTACAGTTTGTTTGGGATCTTCTGGAGCGTTTTTGTGCTTGCCGCCTGGTTTAGATCTAGACCCGACGTGGCGACGGGGGGCACGTGTGCTCCCGCGCCAAAAAAATCTCAGCGGGAAATGAGTCCTGGACCACATTCTATTTATAGTCATGTGTCGCTTTCGAGTCCGGGGACCACTTTCTTTTCCGGGAAATATTCTGTTTTGGACAGAGGGGGCACCACGGAGCGCTAAAACGAGCGCGCGCACTGCGTAGCCACGTCCTTCGACAAAACTTGTTCATCTCGTGGTGAAGAGAAAAAATCCAAATATTTTTGATATATCACTCATGTTCTCTTGTTTGGATGAACACCATGTATTCTAACATTTGTTTGGTGTTTTTTCTTCCCAAGTTTGTCAGTTTTGTTAGTGAACCATAATCCGTGTTGGGTATCCTCCTCGTGTGGGTTGTGAGGAGATTGGTGTTTGATGTCTTAGGTGGCCTAAGCTGATGGATAACCCCCTACGTCTAATAAAGGATCATTTTGAACATTGCACATAAGAGAAGGGGTCTTAAGCCTCTCATCTAGCCACTCCAAGGTGGAGAGACTAAAATCTCAGGTTAGCATCTATTGGAGAGAAAAAAAAAGAAAATAATAATATGAGAGGATGCATGAAATGAAATAGAGTTGAAGGAAGAGATTGGAATCAAACATCGTGTGTTCTCCACATGGTTGCGAAGTTCAAATCCATTACTTTGTCTCATTCAAGCCGTAATTGCATCATCTTCAGTGAGATTACTCAAATTCATTGTGTTACAAATCTTGTTATTGCATTCAATATCTACAATATCTTGATTATGATATTTTCTAGTTCTCTCAAAAGAAAAAAATTGTATCCACATTTGGCAATAGTGGAAGAAAATTGGGTGATTTTTAACATAAAATCTGGTGTCTCTATGCCAATTCCTACTGCTGCGCTTTTGGGCTCACTAGTAGGAAAAGGGTTATAGATGGACGACACACTAGTGGCGCATCATATTTTTGGGGCGGTACTGTTAGTGCGCCACTAGTAAGTGTGCTCAGGGTTTGTTGGGTGCTCCCAGGTACTAGTGGTGCACAAACTATAATGCACCACTAGTACACCAATACTAGTGGCACGACACAAATAGGCGTGCCACTAGTATGTGTCAGGAACTTTTTCTTGTTCTTTCCTCACCTCTCAGATCCAATCCACCCACCCACTTTATTGATGGTGTAGTTGATGGAGTTGGGTGGTGCCCCAAGCGAAGGCATGGATGTAGCAAGTAGCAGTTTTCCCTTAATGAAGAACCAAAGTTTAATCAAAGCTGTAGGACTTTGAAATAAACAATGAGGTGAACGTCAACGATCTCTGGCGCTTAACCGTCGACGAACGTGGACCTGCACACACTCAACCAATTACTTTGCCCCCAACGGCAGGAAGGTTGTCAATCTTCCCGGTCTGCTGAAAACAAAGTGGTTAAACGTATAGTGTAGTGAAATGAATTTATGGAAACGGACTAGCGAGCAAGTGGATATGAAAAGCAAGTAAACGATATTGTAAACAATGTACAAGGATGGACCGGGTGCCATGGGTTCACTAGTGGTGTCTCTCCAATAAATAAAATACTCATATGACGGGTAAACAAATTACAGTTGGACAATTGACAAGATTATGACACAAACTTAATCTAGCTATATCAAAGTGTTCATGATAATATTCATGTAGGCATCACAACAAATAACAAAGACCGTCATCAAACTACATCTTTGTCTAAAAAGTCCACCTAGGGATCACTATCCAGCCTGTCACCCATCGGTATTAAGTTGCAAGCAACATACATTTGCATTAAGTAAAGCGTATGATGTAAGCAATATTTATAATCACGTAGACATAAACACCGTTATTTTACCCTTAGTCACAACAACATGCCCTTGTCCTTAGACGTTTCTGTCACTCGTGCCCAGACACAAGAGGGGGCATGAACCAACTATCTAGTATAAAAATACTCTCTCTTGGAGACATAAGCAATCACTTGGCCAAATCAACTACACACATCGGAGAGCATGCAAGAACATAAATTAACATATAAGAACCATGCACAATCTAATCATAACTTCATAATCCATTGGATCCCAACAAACATATCATATAGCATTACAAATAGTCGATTTTGATCATGTAGGGCAGCTCACAAGATCATAAACATAAAGCACAAGGGAGAGAGACAACCATCTAGCTACTGCCATTGACCCGTAGTCCAAGGTGGAACTACTCACACATCATCTCGGTGGAGTTTCTGGAAAATAATCGTCGCCCCGGCGAAATTAGGTTTAATGTGATTTTGTAGGCGTCGGAGGGGCCGAGGGGACCCACCACGGGCAGGGGCAGGTCCCACCCGCAGGTGGCCCTGGGACCGCGGCTGCTGGCCGCCACTGGCCTGTGGGGCGCCCCCGAGGCTGCCCTCTGGACTCCGTCTTCATCTTTGCGTAAAAATAATTCCCGTAAATTTCGTCCAATTCCGAGAATATTTCCAGAAGTGGATTTTCTGAAATAGAAAACATCAATAACAGGAACTGGCACTAGGCATCTTGTCAATAGGTTAGTCCGACAAAAAGACTAAAAATGATATAATAAGATAGTAAAAACATGTATCAATGGCTATAACTAACATGGATCAATCAAAAATTATAGATACGTTTGACACGACTCAACATCCCCAAGCTTAACTCCTACTCGTCCTCGAGTAGGTAAGTGATAAAAAAGATAATTTTTATGAGACATGCTACCACATAATATTGATCAAAGTAGTAATGTAAAGCACATGATATGAATAAAGTGGTCCAAAACAATTGTCTATAGTTGATATAATAAGCAAATAATGAGTAAACGAGTTGCATTATCTAAGCAAACCTTTCATGAATAGTACTTTGGAGACATGAAAGCATAAAGTTTGTCATAACATGAAAGTCTTCAAGGTAATACTTTCTTGTCAAAAGTATTTGAAGTCAACACAAAGGAAGATGCAAGTTTCAGTATTGCTTCAACTTTCAAGATGCGTATCTTATAGATAAAGTTAACATATAGAATCATGATTAAGCATAAAGATGCAATATAATCAACTGCACCTAGAGTCAGTGTTGCAAGCTTGCTTTAAATAGATGGAGAGAGAAAAGGAAAACTGACTCAACATAAATAGTAAAAGAAAGGCCCTTCACAGAGGGAAGCAGGGATTAATCATGTGCTAGAGCTTTTTGAATTTTATTAAACAGAAGTAAAACAATTTTGAGACATGCATGCTTTCGTCAACGAATCTATAGCAAAGAAATCTGTTAGTCCCCCATACCAAGCAAGGCTTTAGACTTGTGAGAGCGGCTCCCATAGAGGAACGAGAACATTCCTCTTTCTCCTTTGTTTATCACTAGCCAATGTTTGACTGATTTCTCAGGTACAATGTGTGAAGGAGATATTAATGATGGTTGAATTTATATTTTGCGGGCTGGGAACCCTTGGCCAGATCTCGGCAAATTTAAATGAGCACGTAATCCATGCTCATCAGGTGAAAGGGGGGAAATGACCTTGCTTGACACAGGATATAACAAACTTCCTTACTACTTCCTCATAAGCTAAAAACAGAGGCACAAAAGAGCATATTGAAGGTTTAAATGTATCACATGAAAAATTTACTTGGAATGGCATGAAATACCATGTATATGTAGGTATGGTGGACACTGCTGGAAAGATATTTGGCTCAAGGAGTTTGGATGTACGAGCAGCATTCCCGCTTAGTACAGAGTTTTTGTCTAGCAAAGGATATCAAAGTAAACAAGCACCAGCAACCGGAACAAGAATGACAATAGAACATACATTAAGTATAAACACAAAACTCTATACTGTCTTCCTTGTCAACCAAACTTTCATTTGATGAAACTACTTGACTATCGAACTTACAAGTATGAAAATCTTTATAAATTCAAGCTTTAACGATAGTTCTTCACTAATGAGCCTTAACTTAAATAACATGTAAGTTTAAACATTAATTCACTTAACATCTCAAAACAATTGACAAGTGTCAAGTCATTCAAACATGAAGATCTACAAGACTATGCAAGATTTTCGTCATACCACTACCACATGCACGACATTTTTATCATTCCAACAAGTCAAGCAAGCAACCATAAACAACTCTCTAAAAAAATATAAGTGAAGCACAATAGAGTCTAATAACAACAATTAACAACTTTTAAAAAGAAATAAGTGAAGCACAAGAGCTGATAAGAAAAACAAACGCTAAGAATACTCAACAAAATATAAGCGAAGCACAGGAGTATTCCAATGAAAAAGCGGAGCGTGTCTCCCTCCCACACAGGATAGCTAAGATCCAACAAAGTACATGACCAGCAAACAAACTAAAACAAACTGAAAGGAAAATAAAATGATGCTCCAAGAATAGCACGTAATATGTAAAGTGATAAAAACATAGTTTCAACGGAGACGACCTGATGGTTGTCAATGAAGAAGAGAGGATGCCTCCCCAAGCTTAGACGCTTGAGTCTTCTTGAATGTCCAGGGGGATGCCATGGGGGCATCCCCAACCTTGTGATTTTGTCCATCCTTCAATTTCTTTCATCATCTTCTCTCGTGGAACCTAAAAACTCCCTTCGCATAAAACTTCGTATAAACTGATTAGAGGGTTAGTTCCAATAAAATAAAATTCACTTGGGTTCCACCAAGAAAAATTGCACAAACTTGATTTACCATTAGCTACTGTTTACTAAGCCTCAAAGGTGGCACTCCTTCTGTCGTGGTGGATAGCACGACATACCCATCGGAGATGGGGAAGATTGTGGGGGCAAGGCAACGATGGTGTTCGCTCGGGATTGGGTAACAAGCACGCAAACACACGCGAAGTACCCAGGTTCAGGGCCCTCTTGCGGAGGTAACACCCCTACGTCCTGCTCTTCTGGTTTCTTATTGCTAGATCATAGAGTTCGGGCTACAATGGTGCTCCTGGAGCTGTTTCAGGTGGTGGCCGGCTGGAGAGTCTAGCCGGCTGGAGGTTGACGATGATGATCGTCGTGGGATTATGGCTTGTGTGTCTCGAGTGATCTGTCCCTCGCAGGGGACTCTAGCCCGCCTTATATAGGCAATGGGCTAGGGTTTTGGTTTACAAGGAAGTTACATGATTGTCCCTATGACATCATCTACTTTACAGTCCGGCTGGAGCTGGATCATCATGATGCTGTGCAGGAAACGCCCGACCAGGAGTACTGTTCACAGGTGACGGTTGCGTGATCGTGGCCCACTGGTACGGACCGGTCGGTTGGTAGGTCCGGCTTCATCCCAGCCGGACAGATGCAGCCGGCTTGACTTGGCCGGCTTGAGCAGTCTGAAGAATGCACGTCTTTAGGGTATCCGGGGATCATCTCCCCGACACTAGCCCCCGAGCTCGTGGAGTCTTGTCTGCTTGCTGGGAAGGCTTCGCGAGCTTCCCCGACTTTTGTTTCACGTTGTTGAGGTTGAAGGGTCCGGCTTGGGAGCGGCCGGCTTGCTTGGAGATCTTGAAGACGGCTCGTCCGGCTGCGGGCAGCCGGAAACTGAAGACCTTGACGATTTTGCTTGAACGGCTTGAGGGTTTGGATCGTGGCTCACGTCAGCCACGTTCCCACGTCCTGTCCGGCTGGCGGTTCCCTGTCCGGGATTCGAGGTGACGCCTCGGCTTCGTCGTGCGGGATTTTCTGCGGCAACCGCTTGCTAGCGGGATCTTTTGCGGGAGACGCGGCCGTAACCGCGCGCCACGCGGCGTAGGAGGACGCGAAATTTCTGCCACGTTTTGCTTTAAAAGAGGAGGAAGGGGAGAGCGGCTCTGGTTACCGTTCCCCATTCTCGCGCCTCTGGTTACCGTTCCCAATTCTCGCTCCTCTTCTTCGTCTTTTCCTAGAGCTCTTCGCCTCTCTCCGTCTTCCTCCTGCGTCTTCGTCTCTCTCCGGCGTCGTCCCTTCTCCGATGCGAAACAAGGCTTCAATGGCGAACTCAGGCGCCTGGATGGGTTCCTATGTCGATGGCGCGGAGCTCGGGAGGCTCCGCGCGAGGAGATATCTCGGCCTGAAGGAAGAGGTCGGGACCCGCTCCCCTGGCACGGCTGAGATCTCGCCGGAACCGGGGGAGGGCGAGTTCGTGGTATTCTCTTCGCATCTGGCGAGGGATTGCGCTACCTGTGAGCCCCTTCCTCCGGCAGTTCTTGAGTTTCTATGGCTTGCAGCTTCACCATCTCAAGGCCAACAACATTACGCTGCTTTCCTGCTTCGTCACCCTCTGCGAGGCGTATTTGGGCATCTGGCCCTGTATGGAGATCTTCGGTATGCTCTTCTTCCTCAGGGCGCAGACTACCGGCAAGAGGTTGCGCGAATGCGGAAGCGTCTCAATCTATACAAGAAATCCTCTCTTTCCCAAAGTTCATCTACTGGACTCCATCAAGAAATGGCAGAGCACATATTTCTATGTCCGGAATCTCACGGAGGCGGACCGGATTGGGCTTCCTGTTTTCTCCAACGTGCCGCCTGTAGATAAGTCCTGGAACCGGAAGGTGCCGGTTGATGAGGTTCTGGAGGAGGCCATGATGGGCCGGCTGAAAGAATTGGTGGAAGCCGGCTTGACCTCCAGAGATCTGACTCTGGCATGGATGTCTCGTCGGGTGTTCCCGCTGCAGGCCCGGGAGCACAAGATGTGTTTCTACTCCGGGGTTAGGGATCCCACCCGGGCTAGCATGGAGGCCTTGGAGTCGGATGAGATGCGATGTTGGGCCTCCGTCGTGATCACTGATCGGATCAAGCGGAGGTAGCGGTTTGGGCTCGAGCTGTTTTCGCGTGCGGATCGTGCCCCTGAGGTTAGCTTCCTTCGTTGTTATTTGTCTCAAGTCTCTTCTGGCCGGCTGGCGACTTGATCCAATCGGCGCATTCTTGCAGCTTTGTGATCTTCAGAGGGCCGAAGACCTTGACGTCGTCTTCGGGGAGGACCTGGCGGGTCCTCTTTCTGAGGATCAGATGGCTCTTGTTGACGAGGCCGCCTCCGCCGAGCAGGCGGCGGAGGTTGAAAACACCGCCTCGAAGGGAGAGGCGGGTGATGACGCCCCCGTTGCGTCCGATGCGGGGAAGCGGACGGATAGGCACGGCGACACCACGGAGTCGTCCGATGCCGCTGTTGATGTTGATGTTGATGTTGATGTTGTCGGCGACGACGATGGCGGTCATACCGCAACGAGCTCCGCTTCTTCGACTGCCTCCGATTCCGACCCCGGCACCTACTAGGACTCGGAGCTCGAGCGCAAAGCTCCCCCTCCGGTTCCGTCATCCCGCGGTAAGTCTCCTGTGCCCGGTGTCGCCAAGCAAGTTGGCGGCGGTGCTGGCGTGGTTGTAGATCTCTCCAGTGGCTCCGATGTGGATTCTGAGGATTCTTCTTCCGTGCCAGCCTCCAAGCCGCCCGTAGGACCAAAGTGTTGGAGGCGGTTGCTCGGAAGGCCCAGGCGATGCCTCCTCCCCAGACCATGAAGGAAAGGCGGTCGAAGGCGGCCGCCGACTCGGATGCGGGCGGAGCCATCCGCAAGCGGGGAGGCTCCTTCACGAAGCGGGGTGTGCTGCCCGCGAAGAACTTGTCTTCGGCGTGGAGCCGCCCGACCACTGCCGGCTTGGCGCCCTCTAGGAAATCGGTGGCAGAGAAGAAGGTGGACGCGTGTTGGCGCCGAAAATTGTCCAGCGCAACACCAGGATAGGTTTGTCGTGATTTCGATACGACGATCGATCGCTTTACGAGCAAAGCGACAAAGGATTTCCCTCGCTTTTGTGGAGAAGAATACGACCGCTTTTCAGGCAAAACGGCAAAGATACGCCACGCCCTAGGGCTGCTAGACCATGGCGGAGAACAAACAGAGAACGTAAAGAAAAGTAAACGAAAAGATAAATTGTATTCGATTGTCTAGATCTTTTGTAAACGGCCATACGCCCATTATATAGGCAGCCAGGTCTTTGGCAATGACACGGATCATTTCCTTGTTTTACAAGTCAATTTCAATCCGGTCGTATTTCTAATACAACAGGCTAACAGATATGGACATCTTTGTACACTTTCCGTAGCCTGTACTCCCGAAACCTGCCAGAACTCGTCGTAGATAGCACTAGCGTAACTCTGAACCCTTCAAGGACTTGTCCTCTGCAGCGCCAACTCTGAATCCTCCAAGTCATCACTCGTGCCTAGGAACAGACAGTGTCTATGGTAGAGCGACAGTGCCAGAATCTCTCTGAATCGATCCGCCATATACGGCCTAGTTATTCTTCGCAGTACTACCTTCTGATCCATTGCACTGCACGCAATGCACTGTCTGACGAGATTGACTGTCAGAACTGCCTAAACTATTTCCAATGCACCGTCTTCACACAATGCATGGCCTGGACTTGAAATGCACCGTCAGATACTGCTTTGACGTGTTGTTTTGCACTGTCTTCTCCGCAATGTACAGAACCTGGAGTGCGCTGACTCGCACTGCCTGGGCGCGATGTTTTGCACGGTGCTTCATCTGCAGTGCACGGAACCTAGAGCACACTTTAAACCAAACTGATTAGCTCCATTAAAATTAATTTGGCTTATCATATAAACCTAGCCAAATTACGCCACAAACACATGCCCCCCTATTTTTCGGTAAAACTAGTGTACCGAAAAATACTTTGCACTGGCCACAAAATTGCTTAGGGCAATGTTCAAAAAACACATCAGCCAAATATTCTTAGGGCAATATTATAAGTAACATATCGGCCATGGCATCATTAAGCTTCTTGCCAATGCTAGGATAAAACCTTTTCAAATATTTCATAAAAAACTTTGGACAACTCACTTCCCTTACTTTTTTCTCTGATCGGTTTTCAAATTAGCTATCACCAACAATTCTTTTTCAAGTGAGTCAACCGATGAGAAATCTTTGTCCAACTTTCTCCATGTTATTAGAATCCAAGCAATTTAAATGTAACCCATCTATTGTTCGGCGATAAAAATTCATCAACAAAGTATATCTCAAAGCTGGTCGCCGAACTTTCTATTTCTTATCTGAATAATTAATATATGAAACTCTCAAATCACTGGCTCTAAATTACTTGACAATTCGGCTATTTCTGACTCATACACCGAATCCTCTTTGCAACGTACCGGTATTTGCTGAACACAACCAGAACAACATGCCCCATGCACCGAACTAATGCCCAGCAAATCGGTCTTATTTCCTATGGTCTCTAGCACCGGTTTCTCTAATATGAAAAGTTTGTCTTTGCTATAACCAGATGCCTGCTGTACTACACTCAATGAATTACTAGAAACCTCAATATGTGTAGCACCTATAGCAATAAAAATTACAAGCACGAATTGCAAAATTGTATTCGGCCTTATTATTTGTGCAAAACTCACTAAGTGACATGAGGCTTCTTAAAATAGTACCATGAGGAAATAATAAAGCATTTCCAAAACTGAATCAACAAAATCAGTCTCCATGGTACTAGAGAGAGACAACGCTAATAGGAATAATATGCTCAACACTAAAATTAAAACAATTTGGCCTTTCATAGATTTCAAAAATGCATAAGCCAAATCACCAAAGCATATGTATAAGCACAAGTTCTAATGAGCACATACCTTGTCTTGGTTCCCAATAATACTAAGGACGATGATAGAAACACACCAGCCATCTGTCTTTACTTTCAAAAGATATAAACTATTCATCCATTAAAGTATGTGCATAGCCGAAACAAATTAATAACAAACCTGATTATGAACTCCAATATTTTGGCCTCATGGATTAGAAACAAAAATGCAACTAATCAAACGAATAATGGTTTGGCAATACCCCTTCATGATGTGAATAATTATAATGCATCCATGGATCAAAATAAGCCCATGGTGGGTAACCAAAAATACCTGGTATTGAATTCCATGGCGTAGGCATAAATGGTGAAGTAGAATAATATGGACGATGTGCTGGCCGAAATTCTTGATGATGAGACAGAAATCTTTGGCCTTGTCGCTTGTTGATTTTATTACTTTTGTTCTCCATCTTTGTCGCTCTTTTCGCAACAGGAGCTTGCACATCCTTTTTGCCTTGGGTTTTCACCTTAGGAACCCACGCCATTTTCTTGCTTTTTAGCTTTTCAGCACTAAGCCATTTCAGTTTCTTTTCTTGCCATCTTGATAAACCGAGTGGGCATCCCGGCTATGGTTTTGTTTTGTATTGTGGCATATCTTTCTTAATCTTGGGCACTTTCAACTTAGCTTGTTTAGACTCGACAATTGGGTCTTTGAAGGTTACTCGCTTCACCTCCTTGCCCTTAGTAGCCAATGTAAATTCTGTTGGCTTTTCATTATTTGGCGTCGAGTCTGAAGTAGCACACTTGCGTCCATCCTTTTTGACTCTATATACTTGCTTGATTACTTCTTTCTTCACCCATGAGCTCCGGACCGATTCTTTTTTATTGACACAGTCTTCGACATGTGATTTTTGATCATCTGTTGATCTTTTTAGAGCTGCAAAATTTGGGTGAGATGATTTATAGTTTGATGGATAACGTGCCCGTGAATCATACCTTTCCCATGGTGGATATGAATAAAAATCAGCGTAGGGAGGTATCCATGACATTGGCATTGGTGGCCCAAAAGGATGATATGAATTTGTTGCATCGAATTCATCCTTGCGCCAATCCCTGCCTTTAGACTTTCGCCTTGGGGGTGATCTTGATGCTTTTGCACCACTTGACCGATAAGCACTTTTGCTTCATTCTTCTTTTGATATTTTTCCACTAACTGTGCAGAAGTAACTTTTGACTTCTTCTTTTTATGCTTATCATGGCCTTTTTCTCTCTTAGTCATGCAGGCATCGATCTTCGAATTTTCTTGTTGCCCCCCAGTGCTTGATGTCTTCGCTGTAGATTCAATGGAACTCTCGCCTTCAAGAATATTTTTAATATGCTCTTCAACAATTTCTTCACTTGTAGGCTTGATCCCATCATCCTTATTGTATACCTGTTCATGTTGAGATAAATCGGTTGGAAGTAGCCGATGCAGTAACTTCTGTCCATCATTATCAACCAAAATAGTTAGATCCTCTACTTGCATGTCAACCAATTTAAATCGTCCTATATCAATGGCCGATTGTACTATTTGATCAAACATGTTGCAATTATCAATACTATGATCAAACGAATCATGCAACTTGCAATACACTTGTCCTTGTAATGATGGCACAATGTTGTGATCAAGAATTATAATATAATTATTTTCTAGCAATATATCCAAGATATGATCACATGTTCTCAACTTGAAGGTATACCTTTTATCTTCTAGCCGATCTTGTGGTGGGAACGGCTCTGAAATTGAGTAACCAAATGGTTCAGAATTTACCTCACCCCATTCGGCTATGTGTTGTCTTTCACACTCTTTATCCGATGTATTTGAATACACAATTATACTAGTATCGGCTCTCTTGCGAAACTCTAAACTTGGCTTTATATTTCTGAAATCAAAATAATTAGAGCACATATATCTCACTTGAGACCAAACGTTAGCCAAGTATGAAATATGCAAAGCTATCCACGTGTATATAAAATGCATAGCATTGTGAATCAAGATCATTGTACTACGTGGATCATAATACTTCATTAAACTTGACTTTATGTTTCTGGAACCAAAACAATTAAAGCACGCATGTCTCACTAGAGACCAAATATAAGCCAAGTGTGAATCAAGCAAAGCTACCCATGTAGATATAACATGCATGTAAAATATTGGGGAAAACTTTGACTGTAAAAATTTATTATTATCGGTCTCTCTAAATGGCACAATGTGTTGACCGATATACTTTGTAAGAATTTTATTAGTAACAACTAAATTACTTCTCTCGATTGGTCTTTCAAAGCTTATAAGAATATTGCTAATAGATGCATCAATAATAAAGTTTTGACCAAATTGGAAAATGAGTAAATTATTTGTTACCTGTACCTCTTTGAAGACGTTGGCATAGTATGATGATGGCATAACCTGAACAATACCTTGCTTCGCCTCTAGATAATTCTCCAACGCCTTGTCTTCTTCTTTCTCTGGACTTTGTGCCTCTTCTCTTTGATGCTCTTTATCAACCGAACATGGCTCGGCTATGTTTTCAATTTCTTTGGAACGAAACTCGTTGGGCAGCACGAAAATTCCCTCACATCCAGAAAAATCACACACGGCTGTTTCGCTTTTGATCATTGAAGCTTGCTTCTTTTGGTTCAACAGATTCGTCCAGTGTATTTTTGTATTCGGCTTTTTCCATAACCGAATTAGACATACTAGACGAATTATTTCGCAAAGCTTCCTCCTTTTGCAACTTCTTGTATGCCTCATGTATCTGTACTAAACTTGTGAAATCACGGGCTTTTTCTCCTAATCCTTGGACAAAAGAACTAAACTTCTTGAGCTCAGCACCATCCCAATCAATTGTTCCTGCATGAGAATGCCCCCCAATGGTTTTTGTCTCTTTCGGCAATGTAGTGTTGCCGAAATCTTGTACTTGTACAGGGGACGTGCCATAAGCTGCAACACTAGACAAGGACATATTAACTCCTACTGAATTTTTACTTACTCGGCTATAATCATTGTAAGGGTGTGGAGCCGAATTATGCATATCAATAGTTGTACATGGTACTGAACAATTACTAGCATGAGGCGCAACATATGATGGTTGGGAATAATTGGCCATACAGCTAGTAGTAGCACGTCCAATTTCCCTATCTATCGACATGTTTGAAGATAAACTAGCATATTGTGAATTATTTGCCGATGAATAAAAAGATGAAACACTTGTTTGCATATTATTAAAATTTCTAACATTAGGTGTTTCATATTGATAAACCAAATTCGCTATATTGTTCATCGGCATATGATTTGCTGGGGCTGCCGATGCATGAGAATTCGGATCTACATATTGCACGTTGCTAAAATAATTTGTGGCATGTATATTATTTTGTGTCACCTCTTGCACATAGTAAGAACTAGTACTAGCCGATTCAGTACACGTATCAAAAGATCTAGCAACATCAACATGAGAATAATTTGCATCTACGTAAAAATACTGAGGATACATAATACCGTTGTAGATCGCAGCTTCTTGATGACGCTCTCTTCGTAACAAGAACGGGACGGAGACCGTTCGCTTCGTCCCCAGCGGAGTCGCCAAAATGTGTTGGCGCCGAAAATTGTCCAACGCAACACCAGGATAGGTTTGTCGTGATTTCGATACGACGATCGATCGCTTTACGAGCAAAGCGACAAAGGATTTCCCTCGCTTTCGTGGAGAAGAATACGACCGCTTTTCAGGCAAAACGGCAAAGATACACCACGCCCTAGGGCTGCTAGACCATGGCGGAGAACAAACAGAGAACGTAAAGAAAAGTAAACGAAAAGATAAATTGTATTTGGTTCGATTGTCTAGATCTTTTTGCAATCGGCCATACGGCCATTATATAGGCAGCCAGGTCTTTGGCAATGACACGGATCGTTTCCTTGTTTTACAAGTCAATTCAGTTATTTCCTAATCCTAGTCAATCCGGTCGTATTTCTAATACAACAGGCTAACAGATATGGACATCTTTGTACACTTTCCGTACGTAGCCTGTACTCCCGAAACCTGCCAGAACTCGTCGTAGATAGCACTAGCGTAACTCTGAACCCTTCAAGGACTTGTCCTCAGTAGCGCTAGAACTCTGAATCCTCCAAGTCACTCGCGCCTAGGAACAGACAGTGTCTGTGGTCGAGCGACAGCGCCAGAATCTCTCTGAATCGATCCGCCATATACGGCGTAGTTATTCTTCGCAGTACTACCTTCTGATCCATTGCACTGCACGCAATGCACTGTCTGACGAGATTGACTGTCAGAACTGCCTGAACTATTTTCAATGCACCGTCTTCACACAATGCATGGCTTGGACTTGAAATGCACCGTCAGATAGTGCTTTGACGTGCTATTTTGCACTGTCTTCTCCGCAATACACAGAACCTGGAGCGCGCTGACTTGCACTGCCAGGGCGCGATGTTTTGCACGGTGCTTCATCTGCAGTGCACGGAACCTGGAGCACAAACCAACTGATTAGCTCCATTAAAATTAATTTGGCTTATCATATAAACCTAGCCAAATTACGCCACAAACACATGCCCCCCTGTTTTTCGGTAATTGTCCAGCGCAACACCAAGATAGGTTTGTCGTGATTTCGATACGACGATCGATCGCTTTACGAGCAAAGCGACAAAGGATTTCCCTCGCTTTTGTGGAGAAGAATACGACCGCTTTTCATGCAAAACGGCAAAGATACGCCACGCCCTAGGGCTGCTAGACCATGGCGGAGAACAAACAGAGAACGTAAAGAAAAGTAGACGAAAAGATAAATTGTATTTGGTTCGATTGTCTAGATCTTTTTGCAATCGGCCATACGCCCATTATATAGGCAGCCAGGTCTTTGGGAATGACACGGATCGTTTCCTTGTTTTACAAGTCAATTCAGTTATTTCCTAATCCTAGTCAATCCGGTCGTATTTCTAATACAACAGGCTAACAGATATGGACATCTTTGTACACTTTCCGTACGTAGCCTGTACTCCCGAAACCTGCCAGAACTCGTCGTAGATAGCACTAGCGTAACTCTGAACCCTTCAAGGACTTATCCTCTGCAGCGCCAGAACTCTGAATCCTCCAAGTCATCACTCGTGCCTAGGAACAGACAGTGTCTATGGTCGAGAGACAGCGCCAGAATCTCTCTGAATCGATCCGCCATATACGGCCTAGTTATTCTTCGCAGTACTATCTTCTGATCCATTGCACTGCACGCAATGCACTGTCTGACGAGATTGACTGTCAGAACTGCCTAAACTATTTCCAATGCACCGTCTTCACACAATGCATGGCCTGGACTTGAAATGCACCGTCAGATACTGCTTTAACGTGCTGTTTTACACTGTCTTCTCCGCAATGCACAGAACCTGGAGCGCGCTGACTCGCACTACCTAGGCGCGATGTTTTGCACGGTGCTTCATCGGCAGTGCACGGAACCTGGAGCACACTTTAAACCAACTGATTAGCTCCATTAAAATTAATTTGTCTTATCATATAAACCTAGCCAAATTACGCCACAAACACATGCCCCCTGTTTTTCGGTATTTGTCCAGCGCAACACCAAGATAGGTTTGTCGTGATTTCGGTACGACGATCGATCGCTTTACGAGCAAAGCGACAAAGGATTTCCCTCGCTTTCGTGGAGAAGAATACGACCGCTTTTCAGGAAAAACGGCAATGATACGCCACGCCCTAGGGCTGCTAGACCATGGCGAAGAACAAACAGAGAACGTAAAGAAAAGTAGACGAAAAGATAAATTGTATTTGGTTCGATTGTCTAGATCTTTTTGCAATCGGCCATACGCCCATTATATAGGCAGCCAGGTCTTTGGGAATGACACGGATCGTTTCCTTGTTTTACAAGTCAATTCAGTTATTTCCTAATCCTAGTCAATCCGGTCGTATTTCTAATACAACAGGCTAACAGATATGGACATCTTTGTACACTTTCCGTACGTAGCCTGTACTCCCGAAACCTGCCAGAACTCGTCGTAGATAGCACTAGCGTAACTCTGAACCCTTCAAGGACTTGTCCTGAGTAGCGCTAGAACTCTGAATCCTCCAAGTCACTCGCGCCTAGGAACAGACAGTGTCTGTGGTCGAGCGACAGCGCCAGAATCTCTCTGAATCGATCCGCCATATACGGCGTAGTTATTCTTCGCAGTACTACCTTCTGATCCATTGCACTGCACGCAATGCACTGTCTGACGAGATTGACTGTCAGAACTGCCTAAACTATTTCCAATGCACCGTCTTCACACAATGCATCGCCTGGACTTGAAATGCACCGTCAGATACTGCTTTGACGTGCTGTTTTGCATTGTCTTCTCCGCAATGCACAGAACCTGGAGCGCGCCGACTCGCACTGCCTGGGCGCGATGTTTTGCACGGTGCTTCATCTGCAGTGCACGGAACCTGGAGCACAAACCAACTGATTAGCTCCATTAAAATTAATTTGGCTTATCATATAAACCTAGCCAAATTACGCCACAAACAGCGATTGAAGCCGAAATTAGGGCTAAGATCGCCGCAGAGGAGGAGGTGGAAGAGAAACAGGAGGCTCCTGCTGGTGGAGCCAACACCGAGGTGATTGGTCATGCTCCTTGGGCTGACCCAAATTATGAGTTGAGTCTTGGCGATCTCGAAAAGGCTTTTTATGAGTCTATGGCGCAGGCGGACTTTGTTGCCGAGGCTTTCAATGCCAAAATGACTGTGGAGCAGTTGGCGGCCTCCAAAGAGGCCGAGGCGAAGGCGAAGGCGGACACGTCAGCCGGCGAGGCAGTGAAGGCCAAGGTTGGAGATGTGGCGACATCGGCTGCTCCGAAGCAGCCGGTCGACGACCTTGTCGTTCCCGCGAAGGGCGGGGATATGCCCGCTGGCGGCACGAAGCGCTCGTCGGACAGCGCACCGGCTCCGTCGTCGAAACGCACGAGGAGGAGGAAGCCGGAGGCCTTGGGCACGCGCGATGGGTAAACCCTTGCATGGAAATAGTAGTTCTTGTAGTCCATGCTTCTTTTTGTGACGTTTTCGTTGTTGTGTAGGGAGCCGCTTGCGATTGGTGGGACCAAGCCTGACGCCTTGGTCAAGCCCGCCTCCGAGTCCACTCATGAGGTTCTTGAAGCGCAGGCAGCCAATCCGCCTCCAGAGGCGGCGAGAGTGGAGACGGATGCGGTGTCGGGTGGCATGGTGCCGCCGGACGCAGCTCCTCTGGTGGCGGACCTCGATCCCTCGGCTTCCGGTGGTGGTGATGAGGCAATGGTGGACGCTTTCGAGGCAATCCCCCGGCCGCCCGTGGCGACTGAGGGTGGCGTCTTCCTCCTTCCTTCTTCGTCCGTGGCCGAGACGGCCAAGGACAAGGCCATGGCAGTGGCGACGGCTTCGCTTCCCGGCCCGCGCCAGTCGACCTTGGTGAGCTCTCCTCCATATTCAGGACCGACGCCGGTCGGGCTGGATGCTTCTGGGGAGTTTCCGCTTGCAGTGTTGGCGGAGAAGAGAGCGAAGGAGCAGCTGGCCGACATCATGCTGCTTCGCTCGTCCGTGGAGTACGCGCTTGCCAGTGCAGCTAGGGAGATCACGACCCTCAAGCGAGAGCTTGATGCCGCCAAAGGTTTGGTTTCTTATTCTTGCCGTATTCCGCCTTGGAGTCTTGGCCTTTCTTTTGATTGCTTGACTTGGCGATAATCTGGCTTCATCAGGCGATTCCACTTCTCGTGCCGGCTTGGAGAAGCAACTGGCAGCCTCGGTCCCTCTCACGGTGCTCAATGACAAGCTGAAGGAGAAGGACGCTGCTCACGCGCTGGTTGTGACTGACCTCCAGTCGGCGGCGAAAGTGTCTGAGGAACGCCGCCTTGAGGCTGCCCGGCTGGCGGAAGAAGTGAAGCGGCTGTGGGAAGCAGAGGACAAGAGGCTGGGCGAGGTCGAGACCCTTCGGAAGAACGGGGAAGACCTGAGGCGCAAGTTGAAGGAGGCTGTGGACGCCCATGACCAGACCGCCCAGGCGGCTAAGGAACGTGAGCTTGAGCACGAGCAGCTGGTGCGCGGCCTGGTTTTAGAGGTGGAGCGCGTAAATGAAGTTATCCTTGGTACGGGACATTTTCTTTTTCTTCGTATTTCATTTGTAGTTCCCTTTTTATCTCATTGGCTTGATGCGTAGGCTTTTATCCTGGGGTTTTCTATTTCTGTGCCCCTAGTTCCTTAGTACTACTCAGCCATGACCACGTTCTTAACTTTTGCTCACTTTTCCCCTCTTCGTTAGCTGAAACTCTCACAAATGGACAAACTGGACGTTTGCCGTTGGTCAAGCATTGACCGTTAACTCTGACGAGTGGGGCCGATCGGCATGTGGCGCTGTTTGGACCGTTAGGCTGTGGTTCTGTGGATTCTCTTCGGCCCGTGGTTGTGTCCATTGGGCCGTGGCGTGTTCACTGATTCCCTTAATTTATTTGCCGATCCAGCCTGTTATGCATGCGACGATCGTAGCTTTCGTTTCTTTTTAGGTTTACGTAGCCTGCAGTGCATGCGCGCAGCGCTGACTTTACCATGCATGCATTCACGCGCGCGCCGCCACGATACAAACGCTGAAACGCGCCACCACAATGTCTCGTGCACGCACAGCAGCCACGCAGAGCCAGGCACGCGCACGCACGCTTGCCACCGTCTCGTCAATGAATGCATGCATGCAATGTCCACGCGCAGCAGCCAGCCAGCCATGCGTAGCGTCGCTCGATTCAAGTGTCCTCGGTACAGACTTCGGCGGCAAGAGATGTGGCTAGATGTTGCGGCGAGAGACGTCGAGAGATGTGGCTAGATGTTGCGGCGAGAGACGTCGAGAGCTGTGGCGGCGAGAGACGTGGCGAGATCTGGCGGCGGCTTAGGAGGACGTGTTATGATGGCCAGTTATTTGGTGGAGTAAATAGCGGTAGGTCAAACGGAGAGGCAGAGGGGCGGTGCTGGGTTTTGACGTGACAACACGATGGGACGCGGGGGTCAAACTGGACTGCACGTCACGCGTCAAGACCAGCGACGGTCCAGCGGTTAACACAGAGTAACGGGGAGGAATATTATACCCAAGCACAAGGCTTCTAGCATTGCTTCTGAAGTAGGGGAGAAGAGTATGTTGGCTATTGCTGAAAATTCAAATGAATTTGTTGAGGACATGAAGGAGTCAAAGAAAACATTGGCAACCACATTACATATATATAGAGGGGCCCGACCGACATTACACATTACATATATAAAAGTAAAAAAGAAAAATTACATGTCATATATGGCCCTAAATATAAAGGGCGCTAAACCATAACCCTACCCGTTGGCGCCCCGTCGTCTGCGGGGCCTAAACCCTAACCCTACTCGCCGCCGGCCGCCTTCCTCCACTCCACCGCCCTGTCCGCCATCTCGGCGTTGGACAAGGCCCGGAGATTGTCCTCCCGAGCCGCTTCATGGCCCTGTCCCAGTGTGTCGGGACGGGGCGCCACTCCTTCATCTCCTCGGCGGCGAGTTCCTTCATATCCTGCTTCTCCAGGAAGGCTAGGCGGCGTTCAAGGGCCTTCTCGGAGCGGGCCATCTTCTGGACGTCGTCGGGGGTGGGGTTGTGGACGAAGGGGCCCTCCGACTCAACGGGGGCTTTGCCTCGCCGGCGTCGCTGGCCACACCGACGCCTCGGAGCTTCCTTCTCCGGCGCCTCCCACCAGCCGCGCGGCTCTGGGTGGTTGTCCTCGTCGCTGAAGGGCTCGGGGCTGGAAGGGAGAGACAATGGGCTGGTCGCCATGTTGCTAGAGGGAGGAGGCTGGAGAGGGATGAGAAGAATGGGGCGGGAGGGAGGAGGAGGCAATGAGGCACTATTTAAAGACGCGAATTAATTGGGTGGGTGGATGAATTAAGCGATGGGCGCAGCGCAACTGTGTGAAAGACATGCATTTGAAAGCGTACGTAGGATTAATTAGGCTTCGTAGTACGTGCGACGTGACCCTGCATGCGTGCATTAACGCAGAGGTGAAAGGAAGTGCAAAGTCTCACGCAATAGCCTGCAGTGGCAGTGGCCCAGTGGTTGGGTGCGGTTTTGGTGTTCCAACGACCCGAGTTCGATCCCTGTTGACTAGTTGAGTTTTGCGGTTTTGGTCTTTTTTCCCCTTTTTTATCACCAAAAAAATTGAAATAAATATGGAACATATTCATAATAGGCCAATCACAATGCAGGAACCAGCATCTCGTGGATCGCCTCGCCAAACCTTGTAGAAGACCATTTCTGACGGTTGTAGTGTGGCGCTCTGGTTTGGAGATGGTCAACAGGGTTTCAAAGAGGTTTGACCATGACTGAAATGAGCTAGGGTATGACCCTTGACATAGCAAAAATTGTCGGAATGAGGCCAAACTTGGCACACTGCTGTATCTCGGTTGTAGAATAGTGTTGGGTACGGGGTTTAGGGTTTTTGTTGAATAAAAAACACATTTTCCATTTTTTTAGTGTCAAAATAGGCTGTTTTTGTGAAGCAGGTACCAAAACGGCTCACCGAAAGAGGAACGTCCAATGAGATGGAAAATAGTAGACCATAATATAGGTACATATAACCCTGGGTTTGGACATGAAAACATACTTAGCTACTGCAAATTCACAATACAAGATCCTGCCGATTTCGCTGGAAGTGGGCATGATTTGAACTACGAGCACCGCATAGTTTGGTCATGATTTTTTGAAAATATCATTTTTAGATTCAAAATATGTACTTTCTGTAGAGATATTAAAGGTTTTTCTCTGGATGAAAGTTTTGGTTAGGTTTAGGTTTGGGTTTAGGGGTCACAGTTACGGTTTCGGGCTAAAGTTAGGCATAACTAATTCAAAAAAATCAAAAAAATGGAAAATATTCACATGACATCCTTATATGTCACCTACAACCTAGAAAAAATTATAAACATGTGTTTTGGAAGTTTTTGTGAAAAACCCTTCTCAGAAATGAGCTTCGAGGTTCGAAGATGTATGGCTTTCGACTGAAATGAGCTAGGGTATGACCCTTGACACAGCAAAAATTGTCGGAATGAGGCCAAACTTGGCACACTGCTGTATCTTGGTTGTAGAATAGTGTTGGGTACGGGGTTTAGGGTTTTTGTTGAATAAAAAACACATTTTCTATTTTTTTAGTGTCAAAACAGGCTGTTTTTGTGAAGCAGGTACCAAAACGGCTCACCGAAAGAGGAACGTACAATGAGATGGAAAATAGTAGACCATAATATAGGTACATATAACCCTGGGTTTGGACATGAAAACATACTTAGCTACTGCAAATTCACAATACAAGATCCTGCCGATTTCGGTGGAAGTGGGCATGATTTGAACTACGAGCACCGCATAGTTTGCTCATGATTTTTTGAAAAAATCATTTTTTGATTCAAAATATGTACTTTCTGTAGAGATATTACAGGTTTTTCTCTGGATCAAAGTTTTGGTTAGGTTTAGGTTTGGGTTTAGGGGTCACGGTTACGGTTTCGGGCTAGGGTTAGGCATAACTAATTCAAAAAAAATCAAAAAAATGGATAATCTTCACATGACATCCTTATATGTCACCTACAACCTAGAAAAAATTATAAACATGTGTTTTGGAAGTTTTTGTGCAAAACCCTTCTCAGAAATGAGCTTCGAGGTTCGAAGATATATGGCTTTCGACTGAAATGAGCTAGGGTATGACCCTTGACATAGAAAAAATTGTCGGAATGAGGCCAAACTTGGCACACTGCTGTATCTTGGTTGTAGAATAGTGTTGGGTACGGGGTTTAGGATTTTTGTTGAATAAAAAACACATTTTCCATTTTTTTAGTGTCAAAACAGGCTGTTTTTGTGAAGCAGGTACCAAAACGGCTAACCGAAAGAGGAACGTCCAATGAGATGGAAAATAGTAGACCATAATATAGGTACATATAACCCTGAGTTTGGACATGAAAACATACTTAGCTACTACAAATTCACAATGCAAGATCCTGCCGATTTCGTTGGAAGTGGGCATGATTTGAACTACGAGCACCGCATAGTTTGGTCATGATTTTTTGAAAAAATCATTTTTAGATTCACAATATGTACTTTCTGTAGAGATATTAAAGGTTTTTCTCTGGATCAAAGTTTTGGTTAGGTTTAGGTTTGGGTTTAGGGGTCACGGTTACAGTTTCGGGCTAGGGTTAGGCATAACTAATTCAAAAAAAATCAAAAAAATGGAAAATCTTCACATGACATCCTTATATGTCACCTACAACCTAGAAAAATTATAAACATGTGTTTCAGAAGTTTTTGTGAAAAACCCTTCTCAGAAATGAGCTTCGAGGTTCGAAGATGTACGGCTTTCGACTGAAATGAGCTAGGGTATGACCCTTGACATAGCAAAAATTGTCGGAATGAGGCCAACCTTGGCACACTACTGTATCTTGGTTGTAGAATAGTGTTAGGTACGGGGTTTATGGTTTTTGTTGAATAAAAAACACATTTTCCATTTTTTTAGTGTCAAAACAGGTTGTTTTTGTGAAGCAGGTACCAAAACGGCTCACCGAAAGAGGAACGTCCAATGAGATGGAAAATAGTAGACCATAATATAGGTACATATAACCCTGGGTTTGGACATGGAAACATGCTTAGGTGCTGCAAATTCACTTTTGAAGATCCTGCCGATTTCGGTGGAAGTGGGCATGATTTGAACTACAAGTACCACATAGTTTGGTCATGATTTTTTGCAAAAATCATTCTTAGATTCACAATATGTACTTTAGGTAGATATATCAAAGGGTTTTTTCTGGGTGAAAGTTTTGGTTAGGTTTAGGTTTGGGTTTAGGGGTCACGGTTACGGTTTCGGGCTAGGGTTAGGCATAAATAATTCAAAAAAAAATCAAAAAAAGGAAAATCTTCACATGACATCCTTATATGTCACCTAAAACCTAGGAAAAATTATAAACATGTGTTTTGGAAGTTTTTGTGAAAAACCCTTCTCAGAAATGAGCTTCGAGTTTCGAAGTTGTATGGATTTCGACTGAAATAGCTTTCCATGGAGTGCTGTTGGACCAAGTGTTGGTTTTTCTCTCAACCAATCCATTACTGCATCTGCAGGTGGACAAGTGTGCTGCTATGGGTTCTGGCAGTAGAAGCGGCAGCATACACGTTCTGCCTTTCAGACAAATGAGGTCTGAACACCCTTCCCCTTGTCCCGTTCTCTGCGTGGCTGAAGCACATTGATACGGATTTTACCGAACTTGCTGTCAGCATTCATATTAAAAAACAATCCAAGATGCTCATCGCAAGTTAGTGGGAGAAATTTTTGCTCGGTGCTGCTGAAATAGTACAGATGAACAACATCCGCATCGCTCCATGGATATTGACTACGGAGTGCATCGCGCAAATCTTTGAACGAAATGCTTGTTTCCACCACCTTCGGATAGTAAAATCCAACAAGGTTTTGTGGTTGATTAGCACGTACCACACTAGTTTCCATCCTAACCGCCAGCCGGAAAGCAAGCGCAGGATCAATCCTATCGATTGAAATAAAGGGTGCGGTTAGTCCAGGAACAAATCAGCAAAATTGGAACGATTAACGCTACTAACGGTCAAATACGCGCTAATTTACGAGTTTCTCATCAATTCAAGGGGAAACGATGATTAACCAGGTGTAATCCATGAATTATCCGCTGCTGATTCGACCCAATCCTCTCCACGGTCGATGGGCCGGAGGGCGTCCTCCCCCGCCATCGCTTAGTATTCCCAGATGGGGAGGTGTGGTAGATGTGGCAGAGGCGTGGTTTTGCCGATGAAAGGAATAGGTTTAGAGGGTGGAGGACACAACGGCGGCGGAGGCAGCACAACGGCGGCGCGGCGGCGATGGAGGGGATCGATCTGTTTCAGGTTACGGTGAGGTTCATACAAACTGCTCCGACGTGTCACCTTGCGGTGGCCCCACTCATCAGGTACGCAACGGTCAAGAGAGCCAATGTCGTACACCGTCCGACCGGCCCCACTCGTCAGAGTTCCACCGTCGTACACAGTCCGACCGGCCCCACTCGTCAGAGTTAATGGTCAATGCCTTGACCAACGGCAAATGCCCAGTTTGTCCATTTGTGAGAGTTTCATCTAACAAAGAGGGGAAAAGTGAGCAAAAGTTAAGAACGTGGGCATGGCTGAGTAGTGCTAAGGAACCAGGGGCACAGAAATAAAAAACCCTTTATCCTGAGGTGGACGCGCAAATCCAGAAGGCGGCTGCCTCTGAACACGCGCTACCAGAATCTTGTGGCGCTGCTGTTGGAGCCCTGCCATCTGCTGCCTCCCGTCTTCTTCAATTTCGCCAAGAATTCAAGTTCCTGAAGGATGCAGCCGGAGGTGTCCTCGAGAACCTGTGGCCGGATGCTCCCGTGCCTGATGCTCTCCACGACCTGTCCGTCTGGCTTGACGGGGCGCCTGCTGGCATCGACGAGTAGGTGGAGATGGCGGCTCGAGGAGGCACTGACATGGCGTTGGCCCTGGTGAAGTCCTGGTATCCTGAAGTGAAGGTGGATATGCTGACGGGGGGCTTCCGCACAGGCACATCCCTTGAAAGCTTGCGTCCGGAGATTCTGATGGCTTCAAGCCGGATCGCCAAGGCAGTTGACCTGACGCAGCTTGTCCCTGCTAAACCATCTTCAGCAGCATGGCCGACTGAAGGTGCTGAAGCCAGCGACACTGCTGCTGTGCTTCCTTGACTCGCTTGCTCCCCGGGATGCCGGGCGTACTTGTATAGCTGTTACTTTGGATTAATGTCTGGCTTGAACTATTGCTTATTGTGATGTAGCTTTGTTTCCACTTTTGTCAACTGCTTCCCTTAGTGGCATTGCCTTTGAAACCGTTGAGCCTTTGTGTTTGACTTGGTGATGATATTCACCATATCTAGCCCCCGAATTTCGGGCCGGCTTGAGTATCGAGTCGGGTCGAAATTTTATGCTTCTCCTCGTTTTGTGTTTCTTGATGCCGTTCTGACGGCGTGGCCGCCTCCAAGTCTCTGACTTGGGGTGACGTGTACGTTCATCCGGGTGCGCGGAGCCGGCTTGGTGGCTATGCTGCCCCCGAGCTTGAATTTGCTGCCGGCTAACGGCGTGGCAGCCCCCGAGTCCCTGACTCGGGGTGTTGAAGATGTACGTCCGGGTGCGCGGAGCCGGCTTGGCGGCTGCGCAGCCCCCGGGTATGAGTTTTCTGCCGGCTGACGGCGTGGCAGCCCCCGAGTCCCTGACTCGGGGTGTTGTAGATGTTCGTCCGGGTGCGTGGAGCCGGCTTGGCGGCTGCGCAGCCCCCGGGTATGAGTTTTTTGCCGGCTGACGTCGTGGCAGCCCCGAGTCCCTGACTCGGGGTGTTGTAGATGTTTGTCCAGGTGCGTGGAGCCGGCTTGGCGGATGTGATATTCTCCGGGTATGAGTTTTCTGCCGGCTGACGGCGTGGCAGCCCCCGAGTCCCTGACTCGGGGTGTTGTAGATGTACGTCCGGGTGTGCGGAGCCGGCTTGGCGGCTGCGCAGCCCCCGGGTATGAATTTTCGCTATCTTGATGACGTGCAGCCCCCCGAGTCCGTGACTCAGGGTGTTGAAGATGAACATCCGGGTCTACGAGGCCGGCTTGGCGGCTACACAACCCCCGGGTATTTTTGCCGGCTTGCCGCGTGCAAAGGCCACATGATGTGTTTGTCCTGGCTGTATTCCTGCGCCGGCACTGGTTGCCTCCTCGGCTTCTCCACCCAGATTTTCTGCGGCTAACTGACCGTCTAGATCCTTTGCGGTTTGTGTCCTCCGTGTTGGTGGCCACGTGTCATTTGGGGATGCATCGGTGACGGTTGGGTTGCTCTTCCGTTCCTGCATAAATAATGTCTACTACACGCTTCTATTCTTGTAGGCTTGTTGGGCCTCCAAGTGCAGAGGTTTGTAGGACAGCGACAAATTTCTCTTAAATGAGTAACCCAAGGTTTATCGAATCCACGGGAGGTAGAGGTCAAAGATATCCCTCTCAAACAACCCTGCATTTAAGATACAAGAAGTCTCTTGTGTCCCCAACACACCTAATACAATTGTCTGTTGTATAGGTACACTAGTTCGGCGAAGAGATGGTAAAATGCAAGTGATATGGATGGTAAAAGGTGATTTTGTAATTCTGTAATAAAAATGGCAGCAAGAAAACAAGTGACAAAAGTGACTAAAAACGGTGTATCAATGCTTGGAAACAAGGCCTAGGCTTCATACTTTCACTAGTGACTACTCTCAACATCATTAACATAATTAATCACATAATAGTTCCACAAAAACACATGCATGGTAGACGTTACTCGGAGATCATTCTTTCGTGGATCAAATAGGATGAGAATTGCGTAGGGCTACGAAAAGCACACCTTAAAGTTCGTATTCCACATCTATGGATACTTCATGCTGTCACTATCCGCATCCAAAGATAGTACTAACAAACACCACAACATATTTCTTGAATAGTCTCTTTCTTCAATAACACAAGCATCAAGAAAGCACATGATCTATTCAATCCAACAATAATAAAGAACAAACTCATGATGAAGATCCTTTCAATCTATTATCCATAGAGTCTTTACACGACACCCACACTTTCACCGAGATACCGTGATCACAATGGTGACTCCGGAAATTGTACTAACTAACATCACTTGAGCAAAATCATATCCATTACACATAGGGAAACATCATGTATTCAATACTAACAAAGCTCATGATCACAACGAAGATCACATCATGGGAGAGAGAGATAACCACATAGCTACTTGTATAAGCCTCAGCCCCGGTGAGGGACTACTCCCTCCTCATCACGGGAAGCAGCGGTGTCGATGGAGATGGCTCCGGCGGTCGATCCCCCTCCGGCAGGGTGCCAGAACAGGATCAATCTGACCCCCAAAACTTGTCGGCGATGGCGGCGGAGCTCTGTTGCGTATTTGGGAAAATCCTTCGGGGGTTAGGGTTTTTGCATCGGGGATGATTTTATAGGTGTTGGAGGCGGCCGAGGGGGTGCCCACAGGGCAGGGGCGGGTCCCACCCGCTGGCTGCCCTAGGGCCGCGGCAGGGGGTCACCCCTGGCCTGTGGGTGGCCCCCCAGGTCGCCCTTTTGGCTCCGGTCTTCATTTGTCCAATAAAAAATCCCCGTAAATTTTCGTCCAATTCTGAGAATATTTCCAGAAGTAACTTTCTGCAACAAAAACATGACAAAAACAGGGAACTGGCACTGGGCATCTTGTCAATAGGTTATTTCAACAAAATGCATAAAAATGATGTAATATGATAGTAAAAACATGTGACAACATCACAAAACTAGCATGGATCAATAAAAAATTATAGATACATTTGACACGTATCAGCATCCCCAAGCTTAACTCCTACTCATCCTCGAGTAGGTAAGTGATAACAAAATAATTTTTGATGAGACATGCAACCAATACAATCATGATCAACATAGTAATGCAAAGCACATGATGTGAATGAGGTGATCCAAAACAATTGTCTATAGTTGATATTAAGCAAACAATGATTAACAAATGCTAGCTAACACTACCACAGAAAGGGTTATTGGGAGGGCACTCTGTGGCGCACCGTTAATCGGTGCGCCACAGAATTATTTCTGTGGCGCACCAGCATCCATGCGCCACAGAAATTTTCATCTTTCTGTGGCGCATCCTTTGCCCATGCACCACAGAAAGCCCAAATTCTGTGGCGCATGGCTTCCAATTACATATCATGCGCCACGGAATTTCGGTGGGTCCCACGAGCAATCATTGAGCCAAAGTCCATCTGGGTAAATTCTGTGGCGCACCGTGGCTGGTGCGCCACAGAAACTCGACATTCTGTGGCGCATGGTGTTGGATGCGCCACAGAAAGTGACATTTCTGTGGTGCAGGTGCTTCCATGCGCCACAGAATTGTGCAGCATTTTTTTTCAGTTTTGCACCAAGTGAAAGAAAATGATAAAAAAATCAAAAAATAAAATCCTTTCAGATATAGGGAAGGTTTAGGGTCTATTTGTTAGGAAAAATTTAAAATACACATTTTGACTTTTTTTTCCAAAAGTAGGTGAAAAAATATTAAAACGGGCATAACTTTTGCATACGACGTCAAAAAAATGCGTTTAATACCTTAAAAAAAACTAGAGAAATTTCGGAACCGTCCTCACCCGGGTTTACCCGGTTGGACATTTCTCGGATTCTCAAAATTCCAAACGAAAAAAAAGTTATGGCCAACAGAAGAAATTTTCCAGCAAAATCAAAAAAATTCAAAAAAAAAAAAAATACAAATCTCTGGCGCATGTCTAGCCCATGCGCCACAGAATTGTTGGACGGGATTCCAAATTTTGAATCCCGCCGGCACCCCCTTCTCTCCCTCTATTTTCTCCTTCTCTCCTCCACTTCTCCCTCCACTTCTCCTCTCCCCTTCTCCTCTCCTTCACTTCTCCTCTCCCCTTCTCCTCTCCTCCACTTCCACCTCCACCTCCGGCGACCTCCTCCACCACCGGCGACCTCCTCCTTCACCCTGGCGACCTCCGGCGACCTCCGACGATGACCCCTTCCTCCACCCACGGCAACATGGTCTCCGACAAGCTCCGACGAAATTCCGGCGAAATTCCGGCGGCCAGATCTAGATCCAGATCTGGATCTAGATCTGGCCGCCCTTTTTTTGAAATTCAAAAAAATTTAGTGGCGCACGGCAGTGGGATGCGCCACTAAAATATTTCTGTGGCGCACGGTAGTGGGATGCGCCACAGAATCTTGGCATTTCTGTGGCGCACGCCCGAGGTGCGCCACAGAAATAATTTTTGTGGCGAGAATTCCGTGGCGCACCAGGCAAACCCGGGGGTGCGCCACAGAACAGTGGAGAGGGTAACCACAAGACAGAAGGAAGTCCCGTAGTTGACACTATATGAGGAGTAGTGATTGCCATGCAACAGATGCACATAGAGCTATAAGTGTATGAAAGCTCTCCAATGGAACTAGTGGGGGTGCATCCAACTTGCTTGCTCATGAAGACCTAGAGCTCACTTGAGGAGGCTCATCCTTGGAATATACAAGCCAAGTTCTATAACGTTAATTCCCCACATAGTTATACAAACGAAACATGAAAACTCTCTATAATGAAGTGTAGGTGCTAACTAGCACAAGTGTGGAATAAAGGATAGTAGTGCTGCCCCCTCTCTCTTTTATATTTCTTTTTTTTTTACAATTGTGGCCTCCGTGGCTCTTTTAAATTTTCTCTCATTGGTCTCTTTTGGACTCTTTTATGTGGCCACTTTGGACTCTTTTCAACATGCTCACAGGTAGGGGCAACACTCTATTTTTACAAGATGATCATCACACTTTTGGTACTCATAACTCATAAGACTAATACATGATGTATAAAAGAAAGTATGCATGACTGAGCGTAGTGTGGAAAAAAAGTAGAACATGTGGCAGGCCACGCAGCACACTAACTGAATGATCAAGCAAACTATATGATAATGAAGAATGACATCAAGTCATGTAATGTAATGATGGATGTTGCATGGCAATGTATCTCGGAACGTCTATGGAAATGCCGTGATAGGTAGGTATGGTGGCTGTTTTGAGGTAGATAGTTGACCTATGTGTAGGAGAACAGGATGAAGTTCTCCCACGGAGTTGGATGTACTCGCGACATATGCACCAATCTCAATGTGAGAGAGGGCATTGCGCAGCACCGAAGAGGCTAGCAAAATATGGAAGTGGAAGTGCCAAAAACCAAAACTCAACAATGCATTTCGTATATTACAAACAACTAGCAGTTTCAATGTTCCACAAATGGTTAGAGACACCCCGAGAGGGATCGTGGCGGCGACACAAGTGCCCCGTTGGCTTCCCCGACCGTTGCAGTAACTACCCACTAGGAACTTATTTTCAACTTAGCAGAATTCATGACACGTTAGCATTGTTGACTTAGGTTGTTTAGTTCAGAGAAGTACGGCTCCACGCTTTACTAACACATATCCACTAATCAGTTCTAAGACCATTAACCAACAAATTTTAACCATTAGTTATTTTAATGCCTCAAAACAATTGAAGAGTATCAAATTATCCACATAGTGATCTACAAGACTATGCATGTTTTTCTATTTCATACCACTACCACATGCATAGCATTTTACCGTTCTAACAAATTAACCAAGCAACCATAGCAAATCTCTAACAAATATAAGTGAAGAACAAGAGGGTTTAACATCAACAACTAGTAGCTCTAAACAAGATAAAGCTAAAAGCGAGAGCTTACTAGCAAACAAATAGTAGCTAAGAATACTCAACAAGATATAAGAGAAGCAAAGGAGTATTCAAACGAAAAAGCGGAGCGTGTCTCTCTCCCACATAAGATGGATATGATCCAACATGAATATTACCATAAAACAAACAAAACAAAACTCAAAGCAAAATAAAATGACGCTCCAAGCATAGCACATAATATGTAAAGTGATAAAAACTTAGTTCAACGAAGACGACCTTATGATAGTCGATGAAGAGGAGGGGATGCCTTGGGCATCCCCAAGCTTAGACGCTTGATGGTTCTTGATATTCAGAGGGGTGCCATGGGGGAATCCCCAAGCTTGAGCTTTGATCCCTCTTCAATTTCTTCATCATCCTCTTCTTTGGAACTTAAAAACTCACTTCACACAAAACTTCTCATAAACTGATTAGAGGGTTAGTGCTCATAAATTAAAAATACACATGTGTTCAACTCAAGACAAATTGCAAACAACTTTATTGGGTATTAGCTACTGTTTACTAAGCCTCAATGTGGCACTCCTCCTCAAGAGTATCACATTTGACGATAGTAAATAGATGAATACAAAATAAAAGCAGAATCTGTCAAAAACTGAACAGTCTATAAAGATTGAATTTTTCGAGGCACTTCTGTTGATCAAATCAGAAAAATCAAAACTAAATAAAGATAGATAAAAGTATAAGTCTTTCTGTATAAAATCATAAGAACAATATAAAATTCAGGGATTTTCTAGATTTTTGAACAGTGAAGGACAGAAATCTGTTTCTGGACAGCAAAACAACACCTCACACTTTCAATGCATTAGAGGCTAAACTTGGCACAAAAAACCAAAACAAAAAGATACAATGAAGTTTCGACAGAGGAAACAACTTCATGACTCAATAAAAATAAAAAAACAAACTAAAAGTAAAAGATGGGTTGTCTCCTAACAAGCACTTTTCTTTTAAGCCTTTTAGCTAGGCATGATAATTTTAATGATGCTCTCATAAGAATAAGAGTTGGAACGCAAAAGAGAGCATCATGAAGAAAATATCAAACACATTTAAGTCTAACTTTCTTCCTATGCATAGGCATCTTGTAAGAAAATAAATCATTGGAGCATAAAGCATTAAGCAAAGGAAGACAAAGCAAGTGCAACATTAAAACCTTCAACATAAAGAGGGGAAACTACATAAGATGAAAATTTATATAACCACACTTCCCTCTATCATAATAACTTTCAGTAGAATCATAAGAAAACTCAATAACATAACCATCACATAAAGCATTTTTCTCGTGATTCACATGCATAAAAGTATTATTATTACTCTCCACATAAGTAAAATCTTTATTATTAGTAGCATTGAGAGTAGCACTATCGTATAGAACTTGGACATGATAGACTAATTGTGTATTAGAAAGATGATGTTCAGTAGGAGAGTAATAATTATGACGAGTCTCGTAGGGATGATTAAAATAATTCTTTATGGCATAGTTGTCATCACAATAATCATCAAAAATTGGAGGCATAATATCATCATAAGCAAGGGGATAGTCATATTTCCAAGCATATATTTTTGTAAACAAATCATCATGACTTTCAATACCAAAAGGATTTTCAAACCCATCATCCCCAAGCTTGGGGTTTTCCACATTATGATTAGAAGAAACATGAATATTCCCAACAGTATAACAATTATCAATATCATCATTTTCAAAATTGGTGCCAAAAAGATTTTCAAGATCATAAGTAGTATTATTTTCCCAATCATGATCATCACAATAAGTAACAGGCATAACATAATCTTCTTCAATAGTGCCTATAGACTTAACATCAAGATAATAATGAATACAATTAAGTGGATCATCTTTAATAATTTTTGATTCATGCTCATTAGGAACAACCATGATGGGAGAAATATGCTTAGGGGATGATACCGTTTCCTCTTTATTTTTACTCCTCCCTCTCTTCTTCTTCTTCACCACCTTAGGAGGGAGTGGTTGGAAAGGAAGCTTCTCCACATAATCTGATTCATTATTAGAAAAGACATGAGAAACTTGGGAGAATCTCTCCCTTTCATTATTGGCAACATAAGAAACATATGTCCTTTTATACTTTGGTGAAGTGATATTCTTTCTAATTTTTGCAATGTAAGCATTGTCACGGCAATTCACAACACAATAATGATAAGCTCCCTTGAGAATGCTATTTTCCCCAAAAGTACTACTATCTAACCAAGAAGTTTTTTCTGACAACTCTTCACACCCCAAAAATAAATTAAGTTCATCATAAAGACTAGAGGTGATCATGTTATCACAAAACTGGCTAATAATTCTATCATTAAAGTACAAGCATTGGAAATTAAAATGACCTTCTTCATTGCAAAGTTCACACATAAAAGGATAGAGGTCATTTAATTCTCTAGAAAATTTATATAAATCCTTAAGCCATTTGCTAGTTCTTTCATGCTTATGTTGCTTACAATATTTATCTTCTTCAACCCGAGTGCTTTCACAAGGTCTATGCACTCCACAAAAATTAACATGCTTATATGGAACATTATTTGTAGAGATTGGATCATGTATATTGCAATCATCATTAACAATTTCATTTAGTTTGCAAATGTCTTTGAAAGGTTCATGATGCTTAGAGCATTTCTCTTTAGAAATATTAATATGAGAAGCAAAAGATTTATAGATATCAACAACTATATGAGAGTCAAGTCCAAACTTAGCACTAAGCTTATTAAAACTATCAGTTTCAACAAAGACTTAATGCAATCATACTCATAATTTATACCTGACTCTTTACCTTTGTCGATCTCCCAATCTTCAATGTTTTGTTGAATCTTTTCAATAAGATCCCATTTAGCATCAATCTTCTTACTTGTAAAAGAACCCGTAGAAGAAGCATCAAGTATTTCCTTGTCATGATGAGATAGCCTTACATAAAAATTGTTAACAATAATATCCTTGGAAAGATCATGGTTAGGACATTTAAGCATTAATGATTTCAATCTCCCCCAAGCTTAAGCAATGCTCTCTCCGTCATGTGGCCAAAAATTGTAGATATAATTTCTATCTCGATGAATTTCATGAAGAGGATACAATTTAGAATAAAAGAGAGACATAAGCTCCTTCCAATCCAACAAGTGAGAATTGTCTATCAGCCTATACCACTCCAATGCTTTCTCCTTAAGTGATAAGGAAAATAATTTCCTCATGATTACCTCTCTTGATACACCTGCAATCTCAAACAACTCACATAACTCTTTGATATAAAGCAGATGATAACTAGGATGTATAGCTCCATCTCCTGCTGTGACACCCCCCTCTGACACATGTTGCTAGAGAGGTGGTCGCCCCGTGCGCCAGCCCAGGATATCCGGACGCACATTACGACAATGCAACATAACGGAAATATCATTACACAATCAGGCCCTGAGGGCTACAAATGATTTTACATGGCCATCAAGGCATGAGCAATTATCATGGCCAAGTATGGCACGGGACAGAGTTTTTAACTGGCAGCGGAAGTTATAGATTCGGAAACGGCTTGGAGGGACTCCATTCCACAGGCATCTGGCTGGGCTGCTGATCCTAGCACGCTCTTGCTCCATCTCTTTGCTATGGTAGAAGATGAATCCTCTCAATGTCTGGCCACATGAAAAGCCAGTTTGAGTACAATGACGTACTCGCAAGAAAACAACCACAAGACATGAACAGTCAAGAAGTCAGGCAACAAGCAGCCAGCGACAGAAAATAATCTAAACATGGCAAGTGTCTACTTACGGCAGTCCAAGTGGGTAGCAACAAGGCAGCACAACAAAATCATGGCATAAGCAAATAATGGGGTATCACCAGTACAGAGTCCAAGCCAGGTGGGGTTGGATCGTGTACCGGCGATCACACAAAGAGCTTACCTGTGATGAATAACGGATGTATCCGTTGGTACCAAATATTAAACATCACCTGTCATCCTCACTAGGCTCCACGGCCTTACCACATCTGTCAACTGCTAGGCCCACTGGCCTCATCTTTTCACTCAACTCGAGTAACATTTCCTGCATCAGCTTATTGTTCCTTTGGTGAAATCAGGTTGTTCATCTTTCTTTCACACCGATCTTAAGTTTAACCTCCAGACTCGACAAAGGACAATAGTGTGACCGACACTGAACTGTTCCATAACCTAGGACTACTGCAGAATAGGCTATCAGTGACAGGCTCAAAAGGCCCATTAGTGACTGGCAAACCACCTGTCACTGATAACCAGTCACTGGTATAAGGTTACTAGTGACAGGCAGGCGCCTGTCACTAGTATGTGTACCAGTGACCATTTACGCGGCAAAACAGATGCATATCACTAGTTCGATCCAAGGCCGCAGCCCTATGGGGTTTCGTAGTGACAGGCCCTGACGTGGGTACACCTTTCGGGTGTGCCACCATGGACTACCCTGGTGCGGAAGAGAATAAAAGGCCCATCTGTCATCGGGCCCAGGAAAGAGGCCCCGAAGGAAAGGCTAGAATTATTGGGTCGGTAAGGCCCAGATGTAAACCTAGTCGGTATAGGACCCGAGACCCAGTCCCACTATTTAAGGACTGGGAGGGCCACCGACCGAGGACACGTTCATACTCACCACCAGAAACCCTAGCGAGATCGCATCTCACGATCTCGCCATTGTAACCGATCTGTAAGCTCCATCATCAATACCAGACAAGCAGGACGTAGGGATTTTACCTTTGGGGGCCTGAACCTGGGTAAATCTCTCTTGTCAGCCGACGAATCCACCAGTACCACCATCTTCTTCTCCTATTCTCTCAACCCGAGGATGTCATCCGAGGGATTTGGCATGGTAACCCCACGTCAATTGGCGCCGTCTGTGGGAAAGACTGGTGCTGGATCTACGGATTCGGCGGCTTCATCAGCGACCATCGGCGACGCGCCGAATCTGCAGCAGCCGATCTACTTCGGCTCCCTGGGTTTTCACTCACACTCGCCAGTCGTGCAATCGGCTTTCGAGGACCTGCAAGCTGGTGTGGAGACAAGATTTGGCAAGCTGCGCTTCTACGTCAACAAGTAGGGTACGCTCCGTCTCACGGACGCACCTCCTTCCGCATCGGAGGAACTCGCCACTTCATCGACTTCATCGGCGGAAGTCGCAACTTCATCGACTGCATCGGTGGACATCCTGTCACCCCGCGTGGATCTCGCGGGGGGAACGCTCGACAAACCTGCGTCGCCTTTGGCCGCAGCATCGCGATCTACATCGCCAACCGTCAACTTCGCACGCACGACCGAGACACCGGTCGCGCCATACATCTCATCTACCCCGTCAAGCCCTGCGTACTCCAACGGAGGAGCCTCGGCATCCTTCGAGTCCGCCTTCAACGACGACTCCGACAATCAGATGCCGTATCTCTCGCCGATCGAGGTATACATGACGGTGCCTGCAGGAGGAGGAGCATCAGGACTCGGGGAAACGGCCGCAGCAGGAGCTGCAGCCGCAGCAGCCGCCGCCGCCGCCACAAGGACAACAGCCACCAACACGGAGGTCGAAGTAAACGCTCCACCTAACAGGGGTGGCCAGTCGAGCTACCCATACGTCGTCACCCTACAAAACGGGCGGACGCAGCTCCACATCAACCAGGCTATGGGCGAAAAAGCAATTAAGGCTGTAGCGGATGGCCAACCGGCAGCCGACGCGACACCAGAAGACCTGGCATGCTACCAGTACCTGCTGTGGCAAGAAAGCCTCAAGCTGGAAGCCACGAGAACGGAGCTAGAGGAGCGCAGGAGGTAGGCCAGCATATCGAGTGCGCGGCGGGCAGGTCTGTCCGTCCAATCTTCAGGGCGATCCCGCGACCCCCAAGCACAGCCTCAGTACTTGAGGATACCAGAGGCGGATCGGAACAACGTCACCCGTAATCTGGAGGCGTCCTTCATGTCTGTGGACGAGCAGGGAATCCCTATCCCCAAGACTGCCTCTGGTGTACTAATGTCGGTGGCCACATACCTGCAGGCTACACAGCTGCCAGAAAGCGATCCGCGGGCAGCCCTGCATCGCCAACAAATCAAGTTCCTCAGTACAATGGGGACGACATTGATACCTGAGGAGCCACAACCAGCTGCAATCGTAGCAGCTGGCAACAACGCGGCCAATCGCCGCCAGCCGAGTCCGCGGCGGGAGGCAAGAACTCAGGAAGCGGGCGACCGCACCCGAGATCGAGAAAACCGCATCACACGCGGCAACAATGAGCGAGCAGCTCCAGAAGAAGAAAACCGCGTCACCCGCGACCGGCGAAACCGCGGTAATCGCGGGCACGAGGAGTGCTACCAGCTCACCGAGGGTGAAGATGCGCGCAATGCCATCACGCATAACAAGGTCACCAGGAACCGCTCCAGGCGAGCAGTGCAAGAGGAAGAAAGCGACAGCTCGTCGTATGAGGACGACGTCGAACCCTGCACGCACTATGCTTCAGTCGACGCATTCGGGAGACCAGGATGCCGAAAGGATTCAGGTTAACCTCGGAAACCCCCAAGTATGATGGCCAGCAAGAGCCGTCCGCCTGGTTGGAGGACTACCTGACGGCAGTAACCTGCCAAAGAGGATCGACGTCTACTGCCATGCAGTACATACAACTCATGCTCTCGGGATCGGCTCGAGCCTGGATCAAAAGCCTACCGAGAGGCGCATACATCTGCTGGGAGGACTTCAAAGAGGACTTCGTCCGCAACTTCATCAGCACGTACAAGAGACCCGCCTCATTCGAGGAGCTGCGAGCTTGCAAGCAGCGTGAAGATGAGACGCTGCGCGAGTACATCCAGCGTTGGACTCTCCTCCGCAACGCGACAGAGAAGATATCGGAAGACAACGCCATATACGCATTCACCCGAGGAGTCTATCGGGTTGAGCTCCGGGAGACCTTTGGCCGAGTGAAGCCCAAAACCGTCACCCACCTCATGCAGATAGCCAATGAGTGGGTAGATGGCGAAGATTCCATACGCAATGAGCGCGCCGGCACACCTGGCGTCAACGGTGATCAAGGTTCTTTGAGTCGCCGTAACAACGACCGCCGTCGCAAGAGGAAGTCGCGCGTCTACGAGGACACGGAGGGCATGGAACTCGTGGCGGCAGGCTTTACTGACAGCCACGAGCAAAGAAACCGTGACGACAATCGCTATGAGCGCGATAGTCGAACAACCGGTTACAAGAGCAGCAAGGAAGTCAAGCGCGAATGGCGACCGCGAGAGTCACGAAGCGGCCGAGCTCCACGGCCTCCTCCAATGCTTCATGACGCATGCCGATTCCAAATGTTCAGGGATGAGAACGGTGTTCTCACGTCCAAGCACCTCCTCAAAGACTGCGAAAAGTTTCAAGACCTCCATGCGCAGTACGCACGGCTCCTTTTGCAACAGCAGCAACAGGCGCAGGGGGTACCGGGGGCATTGGCTGTGGGAGCACCGCACGCTCCACCATTGCCTCCGGGACACATGGCGGGTGCAATCCAGTACCAGCCACGGATAGAAGAGCCAAGATCTGATGGAGATGCTTATCCAAAACCTGTGGGTCGCATGTTCATGATCCAGAAAGGACGTCCCTCAAATCTGGACCAAAAACTCATAACAAGGCAGGTCCACCTTGCCGTCAAATCACCACCCGCGGTACCGGAGTACCTCAACTAGTCACATGCCAGCATAACATTCACCAGGGACGATCACCCACCTCAAGTCCCGCGGCCGGGTCACGCGGCCCTCATTTTGGACGCGCAGATAGGAGGCTTCACTATGAGCCGTGTGTTCATGGATGGTGGCAGTGGAATCAATATCATGTTTGCCGACACGCTGTGCGGAATGAACATACTGACGTCAAGCCTGGCGCCCTCCGTCAACACCTTCCACGGCATAGTACCAGGGAGACCAGTCTATCCCTTGGGAACGATCTCACTCGATGTGATCTTTGGCGAGCCAGCTTACTTCCGGAAGGAGCGGATAGAGTTCGAGGTGGTTGACTGGAAGTCGCAGTACCATGTCATCCTGGGACAACCAGCATTCGCGCGGTTCATGGCAGTACCGCACTATGCCTATCTGAAGCTGAAGATGCCGGGGCCCTACGGGACAATCACCGTTAGCGGAAACTTCGAGCGATCCGACGAGTGCGATCGCAAGTTCAACACGATCTCTGAGTCATTCAGGGCGCAGGAGCAGCTCCAGGAGTTGGCACTCACCAACGACCGCACCCTCTTTCCCGAGGGAAAACAATCAGCGTCAGGCTCTCTGCCTTTAACATGACAAACGACACAAGGGAGCATCAGGTGCACCCGACGGATCCTAAGAAGACGGTCCTCGTATCGACGAGCTTGCCTTCCGCATAGGAAGGTGCGCTCGTCGAGTTCTGTCGGAGAATGTTCCCAGGAACTGGGGGTGTCTCCAAGGTATCGTGTAAGGGGCTGAACACGGAGTCAAACAATCCTCAACGTGCCCCGGCGACGGTGCTCGTCGGACTCGCTGCGGACAACACTGCAGAGATGGACACAAGATCTTACCCAGGTTCAGGGCCCTCCTTGGGAGGTAAAACCCCTACGTCCTGCTATGGTGTATTGCACTGCTTGGAGAGGTTCACAGTACAAGGAGAGCTTGGAGAGCTCGAGGTGGCTAACAATGGCTATTTGCTAGTCTTCAGATCTAGGGTTAGGGTCTACTAGAGCTGAACCAACCGAAGATCGAACCCTTTGCTTGAGCGTGCTCCCCCTCCTTTTATAGGCATCCTGGACCTCTTCTGCCCAAACATTTGGGCGGGAAGGGTTACCACATGGCGACGAGGGAAGGAGCGGGGTGCACGATAAAGGTGGAGTCCATGGACGCGGTCCATGGCAGGGACGGTGCTACCAAAGCTGGAAAAGCCACCGGCCAGCTGGACGGTGGGCTGGCGCTTGATGAGGTGGGATGTGACCCACGGTGACGTCGTCCTTGGAGCGTAGCTGCAGACGGTTCCCTTATCGCCAAAGAGGCAATACTCGTTGTCCGCTTTGCTTGAAGCCGCTTTGTTGACTGCTTTATACATGGAAGTGGCAACTGCGGCATCGTCATCATCGCGCGTAGGCACGCGCGTCATCCTGCACATGGGGGCAGAGCCCATGTGCGCCCTGCCGCGGAGGCAGAGAAGGATTCGCGAGGAAGGAACCCCGCGAGGCAAAAAGCCTCACCGAGCCCTTCAGCTTGGTCCTTAGCAGAATCGCGGGTGGCATCGGAGATGCCTTGTCGAGGAGCGGTCCCTCGCCAAGGGAGAGAACCCTCGACGAGGAGAAAAGATCCCTCGTGAGGGAAAAACCCTCGCGAGGCTCGCCAGGCTTGGAGAGCTTGGTCCTTAGCGAAAATGCCTGAAGAATCCTGTGGGCCCTGGCAGGCCGTCCCGTGGTACCCTGGTTTCCACTGTGCCGACAGTAGCCCCCGGGCCCGCGATGGGCACGCCGAAGGCCATGGACGCAGGCGAAGCGTCGAGGGCCCAAAGACGCCTGCCTGGGCCGTGACACGTGGAGCGTTGCGGTTGCGCCGCGGCCACGATCTCCTCGGCTTCAACGGGCAACCCGGTGGGGCCCGCCACGACTCGTGAGCCGGTCAATAAAGCCTGGCGCGCAGACTGCGCCTATCACTTCTCCCATTACTCCGCCGCCCTCTTCTTCCAAACCTCTTCTTCCTCCCAGAGCTCGTCGCCTCCGAGGTCTTCGTCTTCAAGCTTCCTTCCAGCGGCCATGGCTCCCAAGAAGGCAACCGACGGCCAGAAGGGCAAGGCCGCGATGCAGACTGGCACGTCTGCGGCGGCGGCGCGGGGTGCCGCGCTGGCGGCGGCGCTGCCGCCGTCACGCATCAACGCGGCGGCGATTGCGAAGGTGCGGCACTTGGCGGCCGCCAACACCCACGAGCTCGGCGCCACAAGCATAGCGCCCAGCAGCAGCAAGGTCGGCGCGGGGTACTACCCCATATTCCTTCATGCTTTCTACGCCGGCCTTGTCCCTCCTTTCTCCAGCTTTCTCATGGGAGTCCTTGAAGCATACCGGATCCAACTCCTTCATCTCCACCCAAACTCCATACTCATCCTCGCCATCTTCGCCTATCTCTGCGAGGCGTACGTTGGCGTCCACCCCTCGGTGGCTCTCTTCCGTAGCTTCTACTCCCTCCGGAACACCGCGGCGAACGAGCGGCTCGGATGCGTCTCCTTCCGCATCGCCGCCGCCAGAAGTGAAGACTACATCCCTATCGCGTGGCTTGGTGAGAACGCCATCACCAAGGTGACGAAGAAGGTGGATGGCTTCCGCAAGCGATGGTTCTTTGTTAGCACCAAATCGTCGAACCGCCACCTGGAGGCACCCGAGGCGCCCCCAAGGAAGTGGGCGCGTTGGGCGAGCGGCGACTTCGAGGGCCCCAAGCTTGAGGCGGTATACGAGCGCATCCTGGTGCTCCGCGAGGCCGGGCTCACCGGCCAGATGGTGGCGATGGATTTTTTTTGCACGCCGCATTGCTCCCCTTCAGTGGCACTCAGAGCCAATGTGGACCTATTCAGGCCCGGATGACAGGATGCGCCTCAGCGCAGACGACCTCACCCTGGGCGAGCTGAAGCAGACCATGAGAGTCCTTTTTTCCACAGAGTCCATTCCGCCCCCAAACAATGACGACGCCCTGCCGCTGTTCTCCTACTTGGAGGAGAATGTGCGCGAAGCCCGTGAGCTCCTCCCTCTCTTCGATGAATGGGGCATCAGGCCTGCAAGGCTCGTCGGGTCCCGCAGCAACCCATGGGCCACGGAACAGGAGCAGGGGGGCGCACCAGAGCTGGGCGAGGGCGAAGAGTCTGGCGAAGATGAGGCCTCGAGAAGCGCCAACTCCTTTGGAGGGGACGAGGCCTCGAGGGGCGCCGATCCCTCGGGAGGCGACGCGGGCTCAAGGAACATGCTGCCTGGCGAGGACCTCCAAGAGATCTCCTCAGGCAGCGACGAGGACGCCTTCTGCGTGGTCCTCGCCCAACGCCCCACGGAGGAGGAGAGAAGCAGTGGCACATGAGGACGCCGCGAACTCTGCTCCAAGCTTCTCCATGACAGGGATGCTGGGGCCGCAAGGGACGCTCCTCGCGAGGAGGCAGCAGCGCCTGAGGAGGAGGCCCGGACGACCAGCCCCCCGCCGCCGAAGGCGAAGAAGAGGGTGTGGAGGAGCATCGACGAGTAAGTTTTGTCCTTTTTCTTTCAGCATTTCGCTTCTGAGAATCCCCTCCTGAAGGATTTTCTTGTTTGTGTTTCTTCAGTGTACCCGCGGCGCCAAAGAGGCGGCGTCTCCGCAAGCTTGGGGAGACCGCCAGTGCCGCCGAGGAGACGCATGTGGCCGATGAGCCGCAGCTGGCGGCTGGCAAGCCGCAACGGAAGGCTGATGAGCCGCAGCCAGAGGCTGTTCCTCCCGCGGGTGAGCACCGCGCGGAGGTGGTGGCGGTCGAAGAGGCGCTGTCGCCTCCAGCTAGGGCTGCTTCTCCCCCCACGGTTGAGCACCGCGCGGAGGAGGTGATTGAGGTGGCGACGCCGCCGCCAACTCGGGCCGCTACTCCTCCTGCGGCCGAGCACCGCGAGGAAGAGGAAGCGGTGGATGAAGAGATCGTCATGGAGCCGCCTCCAGAAGCGGAGGAGGCTCCCACAAGGAGGGCGGACGCGCCCGAGGCCGCGGCGGACGCGGCCATCATGGAAGGGGCGGGGAGCGCCCCTGAAGAGCAGGAGGTGGAGGTGCCCCTGGAGCCCACGGACGCTAGGACCGGGGGCGAGAGGACGCCCAGCTCCCAGAGGGTTCTTGACGTGGGCAGCGGAGAAGGCGCCCGCACCAGCCCCCAGGCCGCGCCGGAAGCGGCCGTGAGCCCGAGGCAAGATGCCCCGGGCGCCTCGACGAGCGTCGAGGCCTCTGCGCCCCGCGACGACGCGGGGATCTTGGCGCTGCGGGAGCCGCGCCCTCGCGCGGCCCAACGCAGGGTTGTCTTCGGCCAAGCGCGGCAGGCGCTTGACGTGCTGGAGGTGTAGTATGCCGAGGAAGAAGACGCCCGGGAGGAGGAGCGAGCAAGGCTTGCTGACGCCTGGGTCCTCCTCCACAAGAGGGTGGAGATGGCCCAGGCGGTGCGCGAGGAGGCGATCCGATTCGCCAAGGAGACCCGCGATAGCGTCAAGCGGGAGGCGGAGGAGACCATGGACCAGCTCGACCCTGCGCGGGAGGCGCTTGAGGTGGAGACCACCACCAAGCATCAGGAGCTAGCGGCCGCCGAGCAAAAATTCACCGCCGAGTCCGAGGCCGCCAGGGCCAGCTTGCAGGAACTCCGCGAGCTGCTAGATGCCCGCGAGGGGCAGCTGGCGCCTCGTGAGGCAGAGCTGAAGCGGTGCGAGGAAGAGCTCTCCCTCCGGGAGAAGGAGCTGGACCAGCGCGAGGAGCAGGTCCATCTGCTGGAGGGGGCCTAGGCCACCCGCGAGGGGCAGCTGCAGGAGCGCGAGAGTTCGGTGGCCAGGAGCGAGGCCACCCACAAGGAGCGTCACGACAAGGCCAACGCTGACTTCGCGCTGAAGCAGAAGAGGATCCAGGAGGAGGCCGACGCCAAGGTGGAGCGCATCCGCCAAGGCCTTGCCAACGATTATAGCGCCAAGGTCACGAAGCAGGAGGAGCGTTTCACGATAAAATGCAATGAGCTCCTGCACCAGGTCGAAGGGCTCCAGAAGCAGGAGAAGGAGATGACCTCCTGCCTCCAGCGCGCCAAGGAGGCGCAGACTCGCGCGGAGAGGGAGATTGCCGCCCTGAAGGCGGACCTGAGCGACCTCCAGCAGTAGGTGGGGCCGGCCGCGAACCTCGCGGAGCAGGCGCGAGACACCGCGCAGCACGGCCGGGCCATGACGCGCCAGCGCCAGCTCATGCTTCACGATCTGGTCCGCCGTGCGAACGCCGTCGGGGACGACATGAGGATTAAGGTCCCCCATTTTCCCGCCGAGGGGATCGACGACGAGGCCGCACACACGCACTTCTTCGGGTAATTCCTTGGGAAGCTTGAAGAGGTCATGAAGCGCTTCGACGAGCGTGTTGTGGCGGAGAGCCGCGATCTCCTCGTCCTCGCCACCAGCCGCGTCTTCAGCAACCTCCTGAGGCTCTGGCCCTCGTTCGACCTCGAGGCCGTGATGGCGCCGGTCGATATCCGCGGCAAGGCGCGGGAAGCCGCTGAGGTGCTCGCCAGGAAATACGACCAAGTTTTGGTCGATGAAGACGAAGGCGACGGCGAGGAAGGTGCCCTGGAGGCGGAGGCTGCCGTGGACGGAGCGGGCACCTCAGGAGGCGCGATTTCTTAAACTCCTTCCGGTAGCTGGACGTGCATGGTGCATACTATCTTAGCATTTTGATTGTAACAGCTTTGTAAAGACTTGCTTTAAGCTTTTTGAGTGTGCTTGTGAATGTCCCTCGGGTGGCTTTTGTCTTTCCCCTTCATGTCTTTTTCGCTCTACGTCTTAGGACCCTCTCTTAGCGCTACACCACCGCCGCTTCGGTATGTGAGAGTCAGGGCTCCACAAGGCCGGGGGGTGCGTGAGGCCTCAAGAAGTAAGGGCTCCTCGAAGCGCGATGCTTGGGGCCCCCCTTTGACATGCAAGCAGCCCATGAGGCATAGGAGAGAGAAAAGAGACTCGAGGGGCAAAAACCAGCGAGAGGAAATTCGAGCAAGTGTTTAGACTTAGCTTGACGAGGCGTTTTCTCCTTGGAGAGGGTGTTGGTTCCCTGGCGAGGTGTTTTCCTCCTGATGTTGCCTGAGGCTTGGAGAGCCTGCTTTCCTGCACTTGGAGAGATAGGCATACCCACAAGCAGTACATAGCTAGATAACTTATGGTGCTCGTAGGTTCCTTCATGTGTGTCTTGCGAGGAGAACAGGCACCAAGGTTTTTGGCGATCCTTGGTGAGTTGACGTGCGCGGGAGCTGACCCATGAGTTCAGAGCTCCTTTGGAGTTGACATACATGGGAGCTGACCCGCAAGTTCAGAGCTCGGATCCCTTTTGTTTTAGGTGCTGCCGGGATGCTCCCGTGGCATGGCACCATGCTAGCCCCCGCTCGTGAGATACACATGAGGGATCATACGAGCGAGAAAGAAAAGCAAATAACATTAGAGCTTACCGAAGCAACAAAATATGCTGGCGCGATGCGCAAAGGTTCAAACTGACCTGAAACATAGGTTCATTACACTGGCGTGGCCAGAAGCACAAAAAAAATCCGCCATGCTCTGGGCATGGGGTCCACATGCTGTGGCTGAGACTCTCGAGGGGGCGTGCCCGAGGCAGACGCATGTAGAGAGAGCTCAGAGGGGCCCCTAGGCGGGGGTGGCTTTTAGCCTGCGTTCCGCCATGACCGGCATGGGGATCCACCTCGCCAAGGCATGGTGCCTGAAGAGGTTACCATGCCGAGGCTTGGTGGCTTGGGAGTCTTCTCGAACGGCCCGCGGCAACGTATAGTAGAGAGGGGAGCCCGAAGTTTTTCCTCGTGGAGGATGATGGCACGTGGTTCTCCCTTGATGCAAAAAGTTGCTCGCCGGTGGCGATCAGGGGTAGAACTTGCGCAGGTGCTGGATGTTCCAGGGGTTGGCGACAGGAACGCCGTCCTCCGTCTCGAGCCGCGCAGAGCCAGGCCTGGCGATGTGCACGACTGTAATAGCCCTAACTTGGTAATGAAAAATACGAAGGATTTTTCCACTTTTTGCATTCATGTTTGCATCATGGCATATCTTTAAATTGCTTTTGTGACAAACCACAAATGGGAAATAATAAAAAGAGTGAAGCCAAACTTCCCAAAACCTTTACTTACTTGAAATGCAAACTATGGTGCAACCTTTAACATGACAGGTGACCATATGGTTCAGCAAGTTCCCCAAGTTCACCTTAATGCACAAGAACCAAATGGAGGGGTTCCAATTTGCTTCCAACTTCCTTAGGCCCTAAAGTGTGGCTTAAAGCTTTTGTCTATTTGTGATCCATGCCACCTTGCTCAAAAGGCTAGATAAAGATGTGCTGAGCCTGTTTTACCTTGTGGAGAAGCTCCCAGATTTTACAGGTTTTTCTGGAATTGTTTTGATGCCCAAAATCAATCTAGCTTTTCTGCCAAATTTTTAGTCATCCGGAATGACCCGGATTTTTCCGGATCCATTCCGAGTGGCCCGGAATTTTCCGGACCTATCCGGAAAATTCTGAACGTTGCACAGTGGCGACAGGGAGCACTGGCGCCATGCCGCCCGCGCCCATGCCGTTGCCGCCGTGGCCTCGCCTAACCCTCGACGCCGTGGCCCCCCCTGCGAGGTCAAAGACGACCACCACGACGCCCTCGACCTCACCTACCCCTGTTTCCCCCTGCTCTCTCTCTCTCGTCTCTCTCCCGAGCTCCCCGCGGCCACACCCCATTGCCGCCGTAGCCGAGCTCGCCGCCGTCGCTTCGGAGCTCCCCGTGTAGATTGAAGCGGACAGGGAGCTTCGCCTCGTCGTCCTCCCCCTCCTGGAGCAAAGAATCGAGCCGGGGTGCCTCGGTCCCGACGTTTTCATCCTCGCCATCCTCACCGCAGCCGCCGCCCGCCGGAGCCCGATTCCGACGACTCCGTCCACCTCCACTGCGGTCGAGCACCCATACGTGTCCAGGGTGAGCCCCGCAAACTATTAGGCCTTCCCCCGCTTCCCCCTCTCCCCATCTTGCTTGCTCTTGGTGCGAACCCGCCGCCGCCGTCGTTTTTCTGCCCAGATTCGAGCCGTCCGGAATCGTCCGGAATATTCCGGATCGATTCCGGGTCGACCGGATTTTTCCGGACATTTCCGGACGAATTCCGAAACCCCAACCGAAAGATTTTGAGGTCACCTCGGATTTGGCTCGGAATGAGCCCGGATTATTCCGGACCATCCGGAATATTCCGGCCCAATCCGGATGAATTCCGAACCAAGCTGAAAACTTGTGAACTTTGTATTTTGTTTTCCCCTTTTGTTAAATCTTACAAATGGTACACCATTCGGGTCGGTGTTTCAAATGCTTGCTAAACATGCTAGTAACACCTCATGACAATACTTTGGACGTTGATATTAATCTTGAATTGGATAAAAGATATAAATCCAAATAACCTTTTAAAATTACTAGTTAAGCATCGGTGCTCCGAAAATTACAAATAAAGTAACAAAATGAGCGGAATGACGAACCCTACCCTTTATTGCCATGTTCATGCATTCTTGAGCCACTTCCATAATAATTTGATAATTTTTGAAGAATGTGGTCACTAAGATAAATATGGGGTGGGTTCCAATTAATTGCACAAATTATTTGGCCCCTCGTTTAAATTTGCTTTTAATTTATATAATAATATGGTTGCATCAATTGGACATGTCATCATGTGATTGAGCATTGCATTTTGAGTTCGTGTGATTTATGTGTGTTTTGTATTTCCTTTGGGTATCGATAGATTCCGGAGTCGAGGGCCTCTCTAACTACCCCGACGATCAGTGCTTCACTACCGGGCAGCAAGGCAAGAGATAACCTAACCTTCTTGGCATTTAGCATCCTATGATTTTATCAAATTATTTTATCCACCATAATATTGCATGCGGTTCAAATGTCTCTTTGGTAATTATATAGAATCCTATGAATGCATGTCTCTTCCCCGAGCCAATCACATGTATCCCTACCTATGAACCCTAGTGTTGATGTGTTGGCCGGATACGAATTATAATTGTCGGTTATATGCTTATCCATGCTTAGACATGCTTAGTTGCAATACTAGTTGTGTCCGTTGTTTATTTCCATAATTGTTGTTAAAGATGGAATGATGCGGACTTGGTGGATATGTGTGGTGCTTAATTAAAATGCTAAGTAGGCTTGGGTGAGTTGCCATCGGGGATGGTGTTTTGCCTCACTCTAGCCCCTAGGTGCGAGTTCTTTACCTCTTGAACCAAGACGAGCGTGCTGCCATTGGTGGGTGTATGGGCGCCTTACTGACCAAATAATTTGTGAGGGCGTATCCAAGGGTCCTCTAGTTTGCTATTTCCATTTGCCGTGTGTGTGAGTGGAAAAAGGATGATGAGGATGGTGGTGTTAGGACGTGGCGATGGGGCAGGGGCTGAGGCTGGGTAAACTTGTCCTGTGGCCACTGATGACTCTTGGATAGTCTCATGCATTGTAAAGGTCTAACCGCGCCCGCTTGCCGGCCTTCCCCGGAAGAGGGCCAACTAGGTGAGCCGGACGGTACCAATGGGTAAAATAGTACACCCCTGCAGGGTTAATCTTTTCGAAAAGCCGTGTCCACGGTTATGGACAACTTGGGAATAGACGATAAGATCATAGAGAATCTTAACCTAATTGATATGGCAGCTAAAGGTTGCATAATCAACGTGTGTTAAAGGTTCACTTCCTCGAGGGTGGTTCGAGGGGGTGCCTTAGTGGAGATGAGAGTGGTTGGTTACAGAAGGGTTCGATGAGAACCAATGATGACAAATGTTACTCTCTTACCCCTTTTGAAAGTATTCTGAGTAGACGAATGCCATGTGTCAATTATATATCTGTTTATGAAACTTAGCTTTATGCAAAAGAAATACATATACAGCTTTAGAGCCTCCGTCAGTCATTGGGCCTATATCGCCCTACTAAACTTGCGAGTACGTCGTACTCAGTCTCTCTTTGCTTCCTCTATGATTTTGTATTTCAGAGGAGGACGACGCCGAGCGGCTAGGTGGGTTCTTCGTTGACGTCGACTACTAGTCTGGGGTTCCCAGGTGGCAGCTTGGGACCGTGGAACAAGCTGGCTGGGATGATGTTTATTGTAGGCCTCTTAGGCCATATTTGCTTCTTGTTGTTAGACAACACTACCCGCTTCCGCTTGTTGAATTGTAGGATCTGTGATCCTTTTGCCTTGTAATATTTGTATTTCTCCTCGTTATATGAGTTGCTATATATAATGTTTTGTGTCGTAGAGTCATGCTTTGTGCCAGTTCTGTTCCACAAGTCTCGATCTTTGTTTTATACATTGATGGTTGTGTGGCTTACATAGCCTCTCTGTATAATTCCGGGGTCGGGGCGCTACAAGTTGGTATCAGAGCAGGACTGCCTGTAGGAAACCCGTTCTTTTGGTCGATGTCGAGTCTAGTTCGTGAAAATTATTTTCAACCTAAAATGAGTTGTGAAAACCCTCCTAGGATTCTTTTTACTCCTCATCCAATTCACTCTGATCTCGGTGTCATCTTACCTCTATTTGATTTTAACGGTTCTTCTGATCATCGGCAAAGTTCTAAATCTTTAGGATCTCGGGGTTTGGGTTCCTACCTTTAGCTACTAGTTATCCTTACTCCTCTGCCAACCCTAAAACACGAAGAAAGGAAGTATGATGGTTCGTCAAGATATTTCTTTGCTTTAGCCCAAGATCTTGAACCGAAGGTCCCGGATTGTGCTAGGGCTCCGGTGTAATTATTCATGAGGGCTGTCACCCTTGTGAGTGTTATGCTATTGTGGGTCCCAGTGCATGAAGCTGATCTTTAACCCAAGATCTTTCTGTTGAACCCTGATGTTATTTATCTATATCTGGAAGCAACAATGACCTATCTTATCTGTCGGAATCGGTTACTAACTTGTCGTTGTTCCAATTCTTCAGAATGGCTCCTACCCGTCGTGGGGAACATAGCAGCCCTGATCCACCACCGCCCCCTTCGATGGCGGAGGTTATGATGGCAATTGAACAAAACCGTCTGCGCAATGAGCGGTTGCTCGAGCAGCTGGTCCAGCAAGGGGCCAGGAGGAACACGGACTGCACCACTCTCAACCAGTTCTTGCGGTCCCAACCTCCCACTTTCTCCGAGGCTAAGGAGCCGCTTGATGCGGATGATTGGCTTCGGGCTATCGAGCGCAAGTTCGCCGCTCTCCATGTTCCTGCGGCGGAGTACGTTAACTTCGCCACCTACCTTCTGGAAGGAGCCGCCGGCTCCTGGTGGGAGAGCCACGTGGCCATGGTTGCCGCGGGCCATGTTGTCACATGGGAGGAGTTCCGCACCGCCTTCCGTGCGGCGTACATCCCCAAGCCCATCCTCGAGCTCAAGAGGCGGGAGTTCCTGGATCTAACCCAGGGACGCATGGACGTCCAGTCCTATGGACGGGAGTTCAACCACCTCTCCCGTTACGCCCCTCGGGACGTGACGAATGATGAGGACAAGCAATACCTCTTCCGCAAGGGGCTCGCACCTCGTCTCCGATACGAGCTCCTGCCTTTCAAGTTCACCTCCTACCAAGAGCTTTACAACCAGGCTCTCACCATGGAGCAAGGTAGGAAGGAGCTAGAGGCTTCTAAGAGGCCCGTTTCCACCGACCACCAGAGCTCCTCCTCCTCTGAGGGCAAGAAGCGCAAGGTCTTCGTGCCTTTCAGCGCCGTGCCAAAGGTGCCCTTCGCGCCGAAACCCACCGGGTACCTGCCACCTCCGCCTCGCCCAGCTACTTCGACCTTGGGTGCGGGTGGAAGTGTGTACCACCCTCAGCTGCCTCCACCACCGCAGAGGCCCACTTGTTTCAGCTGTGGTCAGACGGGGCACTTCTCCAGGGAGTGTCCCCAGAAGGCACCGGCTACCTCAGCACCTGCACCTGCTCCCTCTACACCAGCCGCCAAGGCCGTGCCCGTCAGCCGTGGTCGCCTAAACCACGTCTCGGCTGAAGGAGTTGAAAGGGACCCCCGTGCTCTCATGGGTATGATTCGAATCAATGATTATCCAGCTTCAGTCTTATTTGATTCTGGAGCGTCGCATTCATTCATATCCACATCATTTGCACTCAACCATCAAATACCGTTTGAGGATATGGACTCCCCGGTAGTGGTCAAGACCCCTGGCTCTAGTTGGCACACTCACTGGATGTCTCCGGAGGTTCAGATTTCTATAGCGACAATTCCTTTCCCGTTTTCGCTGATAGCACTAAAGTCAGTGGGGTTAGATGTCATTTTGGGCATGGATTGGTTAGTCACGTATCAGGCCAAACTAGATTGTGTTGCCAAGACTATCACAGTAAACCACCCAACCTATGGACTAGTGCGTTGCTGGTCCCCTACTTCCATAACTCCGTCCACTGCCACTCCCCACTCTCCGAAGATCAATCCTATTTTCCTGGAGGGTGTCACCCCACCTAAGATACATGAGGTGGTTGTGGTGTGTGATTTCCCCGATATCTTTCCTGGAGAATTGCCTGGCATGCCACCTGATCGAAGTGTGGAATTCGTCATTGAATTGGTTCCGGTAACCGCACCAACTTTCAGAAGGCTCTACCGCATGTCAGCGGAAGAGCTAACCGAATTGGAGAAGCAACTTGATGAGCTGCTGGAAAAGGAATTCGCCCGGCCGAGTAGCTCACCTTGGGGCTGCCCGGTCATCTTTGTCAAAGAAAGGAATACCAAGGATCCTCGACTGGTTGTTGATTGCCGCCCCTTGACTGCGGTGGCCATCAAGGACAAGTATCCTATTCCTCGAATAACTGACCTATTCGATCATCTAGCCAGTGCAATGGTATTCTCCAAGATGGATCTGAGGTCAGGATACCATCAGATCAAAATTAGAAAGGAGGATATTCCGAAGACAACTTTCACTACTCAATATGGCTTATATGAGTATACCCCGGCAGAAAAATTACTATGACAAACACCGTCGGAAAGTTCACTGTGAAATTGGTGATAAGCTTATCCTCGAGTCTCTCCTCTCCGAGGTGTTCGTCGCTTCGGAATCAAGGGCAAATTAGCTCCCCGCTATGTGGGCCCTTTCACCGTCCTAGCCAAGAGAGGAGATCTCTCCTATCAACTTGAGTTGCCTACCAATTTCCCGGATGTTCCTGATGTGCTCCATGCTTCCCTCTTCCCTCTTCCTACTCTAGGAATCTCGGGGCGAGATTCTTGTAAGGGGGGTAGATTTGTAACAGCCCTAACTTGGTAATGAAAAATACGAAGGATTTTTCCACTTTTTGCATTCATGTTTGCATCATGGCATATCTTTAAATTGCTTTTGTGACAAACCACAAATGGGAAATAATAAAAAGAGTGAAGCCAAACTTCCCAAAACCTTTACTTACTTGAAATGCAAACTATGGTGCAACCTTTAACATGACAGGTGACCATATGGTTCAGCAAGTTCCCCAAGTTCACCTTAATGCACAAGAACCAAATGGAGGGGTTCCAATTTGCTTCCAACTTCCTTAGGCCCTAAAGTGTGGCTTAAAGCTTTTGTCTATTTGTGATCCATGCCACCTTGCTCAAAAGGCTAGATAAAGATGTGCTGAGCCTGTTTTACCTTGTGGAGAAGCTCCCAGATTTTACAGGTTTTTCTGGAATTGTTTTGATGCCCAAAATCAATCTAGCTTTTCTGCCAAATTTTAGTCATCCGGAATGACCCGGATTTTTCCGGATCCATTCCGAGTGGCCCGGAATTTTCCGGACCTATCCGGAAAATTCCGAACGTTGCACAGTGGCGACAGGGAGCACTGGCGCCATGCCGCCCGCGCCCATGCCGTTGCCGCCGTGGCCTCGCCTAACCCTCGACGCCGTGGCCCCCCCTGCGAGGTCAAAGACGACCACCACGACGCCCTCGACCTCACCTACCCCTGTTTCCCCCTGCTCTCTCTCTCTCGTCTCTCTCCCGAGCTCCCCGCGGCCACACCCCATTGCCGCCGTAGCCGAGCTCGCCGCCGTCGCTTCGGAGCTCCCCGTGTAGATTGAAGCGGACAGGGAGCTTCGCCTCGTCGTCCTCCCCCTCCTGGAGCAAAGAATCGAGCCGGGGTGCCTCGGTCCCGACGTTTTCATCCTCGCCATCCTCACCGCAGCCGCCGCCCGCCGGAGCCCGATTCCGACGACTCCGTCCACCTCCACTGCGGTCGAGCACCCATACGTGTCCAGGGTGAGCCCCGCAAACTATTAGGCCTTCCCCCGCTTCCCCCTCTCCCCATCTTGCTTGCTCTTGGTGCGAACCCGCCGCCGCCGTCGTTTTTCTGCCCAGATTCGAGCCGTCCGGAATCGTCCGGAATATTCCGGATCGATTCCGGGTCGACCGGATTTTTCCGGACATTTCCGGACGAATTCCGAAACCCCAACCGAAAGATTTTGAGGTCACCTCGGATTTGGCTCGGAATGAGCCCGGATTATTCCGGACCATCCGGAATATTCCGGCCCAATCCGGATGAATTCCGAACCAAGCTGAAAACTTGTGAACTTTGTATTTTGTTTTCCCCTTTTGTTAAATCTTACAAATGGTACACCATTCGGGTCGGTGTTTCAAATGCTTGCTAAACATGCTAGTAACACCTCATGACAATACTTTGGACGTTGATATTAATCTTGAATTGGATAAAAGATATAAATCCAAATAACCTTTTAAAATTACTAGTTAAGCATCGGTGCTCCGAAAATTACAAATAAAGTAACAAAATGAGCGGAATGACGAACCCTACCCTTTATTGCCATGTTCATGCATTCTTGAGCCACTTCCATAATAATTTGATAATTTTTGAAGAATGTGGTCACTAAGATAAATATGGGGTGGGTTCCAATTAATTGCACAAATTATTTGGCCCCTCGTTTAAATTTGCTTTTAATTTATATAATAATATGGTTGCATCAATTGGACATGTCATCATGTGATTGAGCATTGCATTTTGAGTTCGTGTGATTTATGTGTGTTTTGTATTTCCTTTGGGTATCGATAGATTCCGGAGTCGAGGGCCTCTCTAACTACCCCGACGATCAGTGCTTCACTACCGGGCAGCAAGGCAAGAGATAACCTAACCTTCTTGGCATTTAGCATCCTATGATTTTATCAAATTATTTTATCCACCATAATATTGCATGCGGTTCAAATGTCTCTTTGGTAATTATATAGAATCCTATGAATGCATGTCTCTTCCCCGAGCCAATCACATGTATCCCTACCTATGAACCCTAGTGTTGATGTGTTGGCCGGATACGAATTATAATTGCCGGTTATATGCTTATCCATGTTTAGACATGCTTAGTTGCAATACTAGTTGTGTCCGTTGTTTATTTCCATAATTGTTGTTAAAGATGGAATGATGCGGACTTGGTGGATATGTGTGGTGCTTAATTAAAATGCTAAGTAGGCTTGGGTGAGTTGCCATCGGGGATGGTGTTTTGCCTCACTCTAGCCCCTAGGTGCGAGTTCTTTACCTCTTGAACCAAGACGAGCGTGCTGCCATTGGTGGGTGTATGGGCGCCTTACTGACCAAATAATTTGTGAGGGCGTATCCAAGGGTCCTCTAGTTTGCTATTTCCATTTGCCGTGTGTGTGAGCGGAAAAAGGATGATGAGGATGGTGGTGCTAGGATGTGGCGATGGGGCAGGGGCTGAGGCTGGGTAAACTTGTCCTGTGGCCACAGATGACTCTTGGATAGTCTCATGCATTGTAAAGGTCTAACCGCGCCCGCTTGCCGGCCTTCCCCGGAAGAGGGCCAACTAGGTGAGCCGGACGGTACCAATGGGTAAAATAGTACACCCCTGCAGGGTTAATCTTTTCGAAAAGCCGTGTCCACGGTTATGGACAACTTGGGAATAGACGATAAGATCATAGAGAATCTTAACCTAATTGATATGGCAGCTAAAGGTTGCATAATCAACGTGTGTTAAAGGTTCACTTCCTCGAGGGTGGTTCGAGGGGGTGCCTTAGTGGAGATGAGAGTGGTTGGTTACAGAAGGGTTCGATGAGAACCAATGATGACAAATGTTACTCTCTTACCCCTTTTGAAAGTATTCTGAGTAGACGAATGCCATGTGTCAATTATATATCTGTTTATGAAACTTAGCTTTATGCAAAAGAAATACATATACAGCTTTAGAGCCTCCGTCAGTCATTGGGCCTATATCGCCCTACTAAACTTGCGAGTACGTCGTACTCAGTCTCTCTTTGCTGCCTCTATGATTTTGTATTTCAGAGGAGGACGACGCCGAGCGGCTAGGTGGGTTCTTCGTTGACGTCGACTACTAGTCTGGGGTTCCCAGGTGGCAGCTTGGGACCGTGGAACAAGCTGGCTGGGATGATGTTTATTGTAGGCCTCTTAGGCCATATTTTGCTTCTTGTTGTTAGACAACACTACCCGCTTCCGCTTGTTGAATTGTAGGATCTGTGATCCTTTTGCCTTGTAATATTTGTATTTCTCCTCGTATATGAGTTGTTATATATAATGTTTTGTGTCGTAGAGTCATGCTTTGTGCCAGTTCTGTTCCACAAGTCTCGATCTTTGTTTTATACATTGATGGTTGTGTGGCTTACATAGCCTCTCTGTATAATTCCGGGGTCGGGGCGCTACAACGACTCTGTAGGGGCCTTCCCACATCGGCGAGAGCTTGTGGAGGCATGCCCTGGAGAGGATTCTCCTCAGGACAAGGTCTCCTGCTTCGAGAGTGCGCGGCCGGATGTGGCGGCTGTGGTAGCGACAGAGGTCTTGCTGGTACCTTGCCGCTCTCAGGGCCGCATTTCGGCGGAGCCCTTCAAGCAGCAGTAGGTCGTCGTTGCGGAGTTCGTCTAGCTCAGCCTCCTTGAAGGCCAAGACTCATGGAGAGCCATGGGTGATCTCGATGGGGAGGACGGCTTCAGCGCCATAGACGAGGGAGAACGGCGTCTCACCAGTAGGCTTTGTTGGCGTGGTGCGGATGGACCAGAGCACCGAGGGGAGCTCGTCGATCCAGTGCTTGCCGCTGGCCTTGAGGCGATTGAAGCTCCTCATCTTGAGGCCCTTGAGCACCTCAGTGTTGGCTCTTTCAGCCTGTCCGTTGCTTCGTGGGTGTGCCACCGAGGCGTAGCAGATTTGGGCACCGAGGCTGCCGCAGTAGGACTTGAAGGCACCGCTGATGAACTGCGAGCCGTTATCGGTGATGATGCGGTTGGGCACGCCGAAGCGGCAGACCAGGCTCCTGATGAATTTTATCGCCAATTTCGCCGGGATGGTGCGCACGGGTTCCACCTCAGGCCACTTGGTGAATTTGTCGATGGCGACGTAGAGGTAGCGGTAGCCCCCGAGCGCTCGCGGGAAGGGCCCCAGCAGATCCAGCCCCCAAACCGCGAACGGCCAGGAGAGCGGGATGGTCTGGAGTCCTTGCGCGGGCTGGTGAATTTGCTTGGCGTGGAATTGGCAGGCGTCGCAGGATTGGATGATGGCAGCTGCATCTTGAAGCACTGAAGGCCAGTAGAAGCCACTCCGGAAGATCTTGCCTGCAAGGGTGCGCGAGGAAGAATGGTGGCCACACTCGCCGCTGTGGATGTCGTTGATGAGCTGGCGGCCTTCCTCGGCAGGGACGCACCGCAACGCAACCCCATTGGGGCGCTTACGGTACAGATCTCCGTCGTGGATGCAGTAGGACTTGGCCTGGCGAGCAATTCTTTGGGCCTCTGCGTCTTCTTCGGGGAGGACTCGGTTTTGCAGGTAGCTCTTGATCTCGTCGATCCAGCTAGCGTCTTGGCGTACCAGAGTCAGCAGCAGGCGATCGCCAGAGGGGAGCCCGTAGTTTGGTGCTCCGCTTGATGGGGCCGGTGGGAGCTCCTCGTCGATGCTGATATTGGCCGCTGGCTGCTTGACTGAGGCCTTGGTGAGCCTCTCCTCGAAAACTCCAGGCTTCTGGGCTTCCCTTCTCGCTGCTCGCCTGGTGAGGTCATCTGCTTCTTGGTTTTCTGCTCGCGGGATGTGCTTGAGCTCCATGCCCCTGAAGTGCTTCTCCAGCTTGCGTACCTCTTCAAGGTAGGCCACCATGTAGGTGTCCTTAGGCGTGTAGCTTTTGTTGGAGAAGTTGACGAGGAGCTGGGAGTCGCCCTTGATGAGGATGTGCTTGATGCCGAGGGCGATGGCGGCTCTGAGCCCGGCGAGGAGGCCTTCATATTCAGCAATGTTGTTGGAGACCTTGTCGTTGTCCTTGAAGCATAACTGGACGGCGTAGTAGATCTTGTCGCCTGTCGGGGAGGTAAGGATGGCACCAGCCCCCGCACTCCGGGCCGCGAAGGCGCCGTCGAAATGCATGGTCCAAGGGCCTGGTTTCGTCCCCCTAAGGCTGCAGCTTCCTCCTCTGGAGGCTCTTCTTCTTCGCGTGTGTCCGTCCACTCGGCCATAAAATCAGCCAGCGCCCTGCCCTTGATGACCCTTGTGGTGTCAAATTCCAGCTCGAAAGGTTACAGCTCGATGCCCCAGCCTGCGACGCGATCTGTCGCATTCGGGTTGCGCAGGACCTGCTCCAGGGGGTAGGAGGTAACCACCTTAATGGGGTGACCCTGGAAGTAGTGACGCAACTTCCTGGAGGCGATGAGGAGCGAGAAGAGGAGCTTTTGCTGCATGGGGTAGCGCTCGCGGGCGTCCCGTAGCACTGTGCTGACGAAGTACACGGGATGCTCGACGAGGGTAGTCATTGGTGTGGCAGCGGCTGGCTCCTCTCCAGGCTCGGTGGAGTCCTTGGCGAGGTTTTCTTGGGGCTGGAGGCTTGACGAGGCTGCTTCCTTGTCGGGGGGTTCTGGGCTTGGTGAGGCGGAGTTCTGCTTGTCGAGGACTGGCTCTTCCCTTTCAGCCACCAAGACCGCGCTTGCCGTCTGAGGAGTGGCTGCAAGATACAGCTTCAGAGGCTCGCGAGGGCGTGGGGCAACCATGATGGGTGGGCTCGCCAGGTATCTCTTCAGGTCCTCAAAGGCCTTTTCTGCTTCAGGGGTCCACTTGAAAGGACCGGACCTCTTCATGATCTTGAAAAATGGCAGCGCCCTTTCGCCGAACTTGGAGATGAAATGGCCAAGGCTGGCCATACATCCCGCTAAGCGTTGCATGTCCTTGAGGTGACGAGGAGGCTGCATCTGCTCTATGGCCTTGATCTTGTCGGGGTTGGCCTCGATGCCGCGGTGAGATACCAGGAATCCGAGGAGCTTGCCTGAAGGGACCCCGAAGACGCACTTGGTGGGGTTCAGCTTGATGTTGACCTTGCGCAGGTTGGCAAAGGTCTCCTCGAGGTCCTGGATGAGCGTGTCCTTCTCGCGGGTCTTGACGACGATGTCATCGACATAGACCTCTGCATTCCTCCCCATTTGAGCCCCCAAGGCGATCCTCATGAGGCGCTGGAACGTGGCCCGGCGTTCTTCAGACCGAAGGGCATGCAGACATAGCAAAACACACCACAAGGGGTGAGAAATGCTGTCTTTTCCTTGTCCTCCTTTGCCATCTTGATCTGGTGATAACGAGAGAAGGCATCCAGAAAACAGAGGAGCGCGCAGCCGACGGTGGAGTCCACGATCTGGTCGATCCTCGGGAGGGGATAGGGGTCCTTGGGGCAGGCCTTGTTGAGGTCGGTGAAGTCGATGCAGAGGCGGCTGCCTCCGGTGTGCTTGGGGATGACCACACCGTTGGCGAGCCAAGTGGGGTGGACCACTTCCTTGATGATGCTGGCCTTCTTCAGCTTTTCCACCTCCTTGACGATGAAATCTTGCTTCTCTAGCGCCTGGCGTGGCGCCTTTTGCTTCACGGGGCGTGCGTTTGGACACACGGCTAAGTGGTGCTCGATCACCTCCCTCGGTAATCCGAACATATCTGACGGTGTCCAAGCAAACATGTCAGAGTTTGCCCTGAGGAAGGTGACGAGCGCGCTTTCCTATTTGGGAGGCAGGTTGGCGCCGATGGTGACGCTAGCCCCCGAGCCGCTTGCCTCCAGAGGCACTTGCTTTGTCGCGGCCTTCTCCTGAGAGAACAGCTGCTTCTTCTTCGCGGGGGGCCTCGGGAGGGGTTCCTCGTCCTCGTCAGCGGGAGACGCCACCGCGGCGGCCTTGTAGGCCACTTGCACAGCGTACACGGCGTCAGAGACTACGCCGCGGATGACGATGGTGCCACTGGAGCCAGGGAGCTTGACGAGGTTGTAGGCGTGGTGGGTGACCGCCATGAACTTGGTGAGGGCGGGGTAGCCGAGGATGGCGTTGTAGGGCAGGCCGATGTGCGCGACGTCAAAGTCGATCAGCTCGGTGCGGTAGTTAGTCTGGGTGGCGAAAGTGACCGCAAGCCTCACTTGCCCCAGAGGCGTCGTGAGGCCCTCCGTCACCCCCGAGAAGGGCCTGGTGGGCATGAGCCGCTCATAGGGCACATGCAGCTTCTCGAATGTCTCGACAGAGATGACGCTGAGGCCGACACCCCCATCAATGAGCGTCTTAGAGATGACGATGTTGTTGATGGTGGGGGTGCAGACCAGCGGGATGGTGCCCACAGTTGAGGTGGACTTGGGGTGGTCGCTGGAGTCGAAGGTGATGGGGTGCTCAGACCACTTGAGGAGCCTAGAGGCCTCGACCCCGGGGAGGGCTGCTGCGAGCTCATGAGCGAATTGCCTGAAGTGGCGGTTGGAGCGAGGGGCCTGAGCCCCGCCGAGGATGCAGGCGACGCCGCGAGGCACTTGGTAGCCCTCATCAGCCTCGGCAGGCAGGTTGTCGTTCGTGGGCTCGGCAGCGTTGGCCTGGGGGTTCTGCTGGTAGTTGTTGTTGTAGTTGTTGTTCCAGCGTCGCCCCCCGCGGCCGCTGCGGCCGCCGCCGCGGCCCCCGCGGCCTTGCTCCCGCTCGCGCGCCTCGCGAGCCTCGATGAGCCTCTTGAGGTCATAGCAGTCCTCGGTGGCATGAGAATGCCTGTTGTGGTAGACGCAGAAAGGGCGGTCGTCTTTCTTCTCGGACCCCGCGGCTGGAGCGGCAGCGCGTGGCTGCTTGGCGTCGGGCTCAGCCGCAAGGACCGTAGTGGTCTTGCGCTTCTCAGTGGACTTCTTCTTCTTCTTGGACTCCTCGGCGGGATCCCCTGGCTCGTTCTTGACGAACAAGCGGCCCTCTTCAGCCTTGGCGCACTTGTCCACCAAGTCGAAGAGCTTGACGACGGTGGTGATGTTGTCGTGGATGCCGAGCTTCTCGAGCATCCGCACGTCTGTCACTCCAGCCTGGAAAGCCAAAATGACCTGCGCGTCGGTGGCGTTGGGGATCTTGTTGCACACCTGGCTGAAGCGCTGGATGTACTTGCGGAGGGTCTCGCCAGGCTTCTGACGCATGACGTGAAGGTCGTTGTACGTGAGGCCACGCTCGTACGTGCCCTTGAAGTTGGCGACGAAGCACCGGCAAAGCTCCTCCCAAGTGTTGATGGACTCGGCGGGGAGGTTGGTGAGCCATGAGGACGCAGAGTCCTTCAGGGCCACGGGGAACCAATTCGCCATGACCTTGTCGTCGCCCCCAGCGGCTTGGATGGCCAGAGTGTAGACCTGCAGGAACTCCAAGGGGTTGTTCTTGCCGTCATAGCGCGGGGGCACAGGTCCGGCCTGAACTTGACGGGCCAGACGACGCGACGGAGGGTGCGAGTGAACGCAACCGTCGTGCCGTAGGTGACCGGACCGCTGGCGAGGGTGGCGCGGAGATGGCGCCCGGCGGTGGCGACGTCCTGGACGGCGCGGTTGTGTCTGTCCTGCTGGCGCTCGATGCTCACACGTGCGTCCTCAGGGGCTCGCTGCACAATTTGGCAGTCGTGCGGCGACGATGCGTGCGATGCAGCGCGGTTGTTGCGAGGAGGAGCCCCCGCTGGAGCAGGTTGCGGTGCAACCGGTGGAGCTGGGGGAGCTGGAGCAGGTGCAGGATGGAGAGGAGGCGCGGGAGGGGCGCCTTGCGCCACGTCCCCCACGCGGGCCGAAGGAACCAGCGAACGGGAGGGAGCAGGAGCGGCGACGCGAGCGGCGCCGACGAGCTCCGAGAGGCGGTTGAGCCAGGCCTCCTGGGCCTCCGGCGTAGGACGGTACTGCAGCAGCTCCTGCGCCATGAGCAGCGCAGTCGCCGGGCTGGGCGCAGGGCGGCCCAGCGAGGAGGCAGCACGGTCCCGCGACGGGTGCAGAGAGGAAGCCTCCTCTTCGCCGAGGTCGTCCTCAGCGTGGTCGTGGTGGTCGTCGTCCTCCGGGTGCTCAACACGGGGCTCGGGGTCGACGTGGCGATCCGGAGCAGAGTTCCCACGCGGGCGGCCCGCAGGAGCGGTGGCGGCGCTAGCTGTCCGGCGAGCGAGACGTTTGGCACGAGAGCCGGCCATAGCTGTGTCGAGGATGAAGACGCGCCTCAGCCCCCTACCTGGCGCGCCAAATGTCGGAGAATGTTCCCAGGAACTGGGGGTGTCTCCAAGGTATCGTGTAAGGGGCTGAACACGGAGTCAAACAATCCTCAACGTGCCCCGGCGACGGTGCTCGTCGGACTCGCTACGGACGACACTGCAGAGATGGACACAAGATCTTACCCAGGTTCAGGGCCCTCCTTGGGAGGTAAACCCCCTACGTCCTGCTATGGTGTATTGCACTGCTTGGAGAGGTTCACAGTACAAGGAGAGCTTGGAGAGCTCGAGGCGGCTAACAATGGCTATTTGCTAGTCTTCAGATCTAGGGTTAGGGTCTACTAGAGCTGAACCAACCGAAGATCGAACCCTTTGCTTGAGCGTGCTCCCCCTCCTTTTATAGGTGTCCTAGACCTCTTCTGCCCAAATATTTGGGCGGGAAGGGTTACCACATGGCGACGAGGGAAGGAGCGGGGTGCACGATAAAGGTGGAGTCCATGGACGCGGTCCATGGCAGGGATGGCGCTACCAAAGCTGGAAAAGCCACCGGCCAGCCGGACGGTGGGCTGGCGCTTGATGAGGTGGGATGTGACCCACGGTGACGTCGTCCTTGGAGTGTAGCTGCAGACGGTTCCCTTATCGCCAAAGAGGCAATACTCGTTGTCCGCTTTGCTTGAAGCCGCTTTGTTGACTGCTTTATACATGGAAGTGGCAACTGCGGCGTCGTCGTCATCGCGCGTAGGCACGCGCGTCATCCTGCACATGGGGGCAGAGCCCATGTGCGCCCTGCCGCGGAGGCAGAGAAGGCTTCGCGAGGAAGGAACCCCGCGAGGCAAAAAGCCTCGCCGAGCCCTTCAGCTTGGTCCTTAGCAGAATCGCGGGTGGCGTCGGAGACGCCTTGTCGAGGAGCGGTCCCTCGCCAAGGGAGAGAACCCTCGACGAGGAGAAAAGATCCCTCGCGAGGGAAAAACCCTCGCGAGGCTCGCCAGGCTTGGAGAGCCTGGTCCTTAGCGAAAATGCCTGAAGAATCCTGTGGGCCCTGGCAGGCCGGCCCGTGGTACCCTGGTTTCCACTGTGCCGACAAGTTCCTACGTGAGAACTGGGAGATTTTCGCCTGGTGCCCAGCCGACATGCCAGGCATACCCAGGTAATTCGCCGAGCATGCTCTCCAGATCCTACCCAACGCGAGGCCCGTCAAGCAAACGATGCGCCGCTTTGCGGAGCCGAAGCGCCTCGCCATTGGGCAAGAAATCGATAGGCTCCTGGCAGCCAACTTCATCCGGGAGATCAAGAAGTCTGACTGGGTCGCAAACCCAGTCCTGGTGCCAAAGAAGAACATGGACATACTACGCATGTGTGTCGACTTCACTTCGTTAAACAAGTGTTGTCCAAAAGATCATTTTCCACTGCCTCGAATCGACCAGATTGTCGACTCGACTGCAGGCTGCGCACGCCTCTGCTTCCTGGATGCCTATTCAGGCTATAACCAGATCAGGATGAAGAAAGAGGACGAAGAGAAAACAGCATTCATCACACCCTTTGGTGTCTACTGCTACACAACGATGCCCTTCGGACTGAAGAACGCGGGTGCCACGTACCAGCGCATGATGCAGAACTGTCTCAAGGAGCAAATCGGACGCAATGTCCAGGTTTACGTCGATGACATCGTCATCAAGACCAAGCATGAAGACACGCTTCTTGACGACCTCCGCGAAACATTCGCTGCACTGAAGAAATACACCATCAAGCTGAACCCTACAAAGTGCATGTTCGGCGTACCAGCCGGGCAACTACTAGGCTACCTCGTGTTTGCACGAGGCATTGAAGCAAACCCGGAGAAAATACAGGCACTCCTGAAGATGCCGGCACCGTCGAAGCTCAGGGATGTGCAGCAGCTCTCTGGAAGGATAGCGGCACTCAGCCGATTCATCAGCAGGCTGGGGGAGAAGGCACTTCCGTTCTACCAACTGATGAAGAAGACGGACTGCTTCGAGTGGACCGAGGAAGCCCAAGCCGCCTTCGTCGACCTCAAGCGCACCCTATCAACACCACTAGTCTTGGTGGCACCACGCGAAAAGGAGCCGCTGTATCTCTATATAGCGGCCACAAACAGAGTGGTCAGTACGGTGCTGGTAATCGAGCGGGCTGAAGAAGGAAAAGCTCACAGCGTGCAGAGACCAATATACTACCTCAGCGAGGTGCTGTCGCAGTCGAAGCAGAGATACCCGCACTATCAGAAGCTGGCGTATGGGGTATTCATGACCTCACGCAAGGTGGCACACTACTTCCAAGAACACCCCATCACGGTGGTGAGCGCGGCTCCCCTAAGCAACATACTCAACAACTCCAAAGCGACAGGCAGAGTCGCCAAATGGAGCATCGAACTAGGTCCTCTAGACCTAACATACAAACACCCAACAGCAATCAAGGCTCAAGTCCTCCCTGACTTCACTACAGAGTGGATGGAGATGCAGCTCCCATCGGTACCCGATACGTCCAATTCATGGACCATGTACTTCGACGGGTCTAAGAGGAACGAAGGAGCAGGAGCAGGGGTTATCCTCATATCACCCAAAGGCGACAAGCTCCGTTATGTGCTGCAGATGGACTTCGAGAAACCATCCAACAACGAAGCAGAATACGAAGCCCTGATCCATGGGATGAAGATGGCTAAGGAGTGCGGTGCCGATCGCCTAATGATATATGGAGACTCGAACCTGGTCGTGCAACAGACCATGAAGGAGTGTGACGTGACAACAGATAACATGATAGCATACAGGAACCTATACAACATCATGGAGGGGAACTTTGATGGTTGCGAGCTTCGCCATGTCGGGCGAGCAAGCAATGAGGAGGCCGACACCCTCGCCAACATCGGGTCCTTGAAGCTCAAGCTGCCCCCCGGAGTCTTCCTGGAGAAGATAAACAAAAGATCTATCAAGGTTAAGCAGCCTGCGGCTCCCTCTACACCAGCAACCGGGACCGAAACCGCAAGCGAGGACGCACCTGCAGCGGCAAAACCTTCAATCGAAGTATTCCTCGTCGAGCCCATCTGGACAAAGCCATTCCTGGCATATATGCTCCGACAGGAGCTTTCAGAGGACACAGTCGAAGCACGGCGCATCACTTGCCGATCAAAAGCATTCACAATAATCGGCGGAGAACTATACAAGCGCAGCATATCAGGCATCCTTCAGAGGTGCATCGCATCAGAGGACGGCCGGACCTTACTCCTCGAGATCCATGCTGGCACGTGCGGACACCATGCTAGCAGCAGAGCCTTAGTCGCCAAGGCACTGCGTTGTGGATTCTACTGGCCCATGGCGTTGCAGGACGCTGAGGACATTGTCAAGCGGTGTGTCGGCTGCCAAAAATTCGCAACAAGACCTCATGCACCGGCGTCAGAACTGAAGACAATACCTCTGGCATGGCCTTTCGCCCAGTGGGGACTCGATATGGTCGGACCACTGCGCAAGTCGTCTCGAGGAGGACACACACATCTGCTGGTGGCTGTCGATAAATTCACCAAATGGATAGAGGCCGTGCCAGTTACCAACTGCGCAGCTACCTTAGCTGTCAACTTCATCAAGTCCATCATGTTCCATTTTGGAGTGCCTCACAGCATCATCACCGACAACGGAACAAACTGCACCGCCGAAGAGTTCCAAGATTTCTGCAAAGAGCAAGGGATCAAGCTCAATTACGCCTCGGTCGCACATCCGCAGTCCAATGGACAAGTCAAAAAAGCGAACGGCCTCGTCTGCAGCGGAGTCAAGAAACGCCTCTTCGTGCCGCTCAAGTGCGCAGCGGGTGCTTGGGTGGAGGAGCTACCCTCTGTGCTTTGGAGCCTGCGCACCACGCCAAACAGATCAACTCAGTACACCCCATTCTTCATGGTGTACGGAGCAGAAGCAGTCCTGCCACATGACATACGCTTCGATGCACCTCGCATCGTCGCGTATGATGAAGACGACGCTGAAGCCGCACTCGAAGACGACGTCGACTTGCTGGACGAGGCCCGGGACATAGCACTCTCCCGAACGGCTATCTACCAGCAGAACCTCCGCAACTACCACAGCAAGCGGTTGCGCACAAGAGCCTTTGTTGAAGGAGACCTGGTACTCAGGCTCAAACAGAAAAAGGTGCACAAGCTCGCCTCCCCATGGGAGGGACCCTTCATCATCGCCGAGGTCATCGGCGGAGGCGCATACCGCCTGAAGGACCCGAAGACAGGCGAACTCATCCACAACCCATGGAATGCGGCGCAACTAAGACACTTTTACGCGTAGCAAAACTGATGATAAGGCTATTCAGCCACTGATGTAATCCTTGAGACTTTGTCTCCCATAATAAAAGTGCAATGTTCCCCTATCTTCGGGGTCGACATACCGCACGCCAAAGAAAATCGCCTCCGCAGCACCCGATACTCGGGAGCTGCGTCGTATGGCTAACCACTAACAAACTCCGGAGCAGCACCCGGCGCTCGGGGGCTGCACCGTTGAGCTAAACACAAACAAAGAAGAACCACCTCCGCAGCACCTGATACTCGGGGGCTGCGTGGTTTGGCCAACCAAAAGCAAAAACTCCAGACAGCACCCGGCGCTCGGGGGCGGCACTGTCGAGCAAAACAAAAACAAGGAAAATCGCCTCCGTGGCACCCCATACTCGGGGGCTGCGTCGCTTAGGCCAAGACGAAACAAACCACATATACAGAACAACTCCAAGCTCTACAGAGCAAACATAGAAGTTTTCTGCAAGTATACAAAGTGCTTGTACAAAGGAAAAATCAGTCTACAGGCTCGTCCTTTGGAACCCGCGACGCCACATAGTCCGAGAAAACCTCGGTGTCGCGTTCTAGCGTCCTAACCAACTTGACAGCTACGTCTTCTACGGCACGATAATGGGCGTCCATCGGCGTGGGCCCCCCATTTTCCTTGTTGGGGACCTCTTCTATTCCCCTCAGGACGAGATACGGGTGCCGCCGGTGAACAAAAGCTAAGGCGTACGTCGCACCGCTGACAAGCTGCGTCCGGATAAAACTCTCTGCAGCCCTGCCGTTGCGGAATCGCGCCATAAGGGCGCCAAGACCTTGCGGCTACGGATCCAGGGGGAACAACGCTTTGTACACAAGCACCAGTGCAGAACGGCACACCCCAGCAAAGGACATCACCTGGCCTATGCGATCTTGAAGAACGGCCAGCACTCGACCTCGGGAAGGGTCTGACCAAAACGAGGTAGTGTCTCGCCCGACAACCTCAGCAATACGGCGTAGTCGATTCTCTACTCGACTGGCCTCAGCTTGAGGATCCTGTTGTACACCTGCATACAAAGGAAAAATGAGTCAACTGCGTAAGCAAGCAGCGCTAAAGGACTCGAGGGCTCACAGCCACTTACATAGTAAGTCATTGTTGGCCTTCTCCAATTCCTCAAGGAGAAAAGCCTCCCGTTCAGCGGGGCGAGGCTGCTTCGACTTCAGTACGGCCAAAGCACCCCGTGCCACCCGCAGGTCTTGTTCAAGCCTAGAGCAGCGATCCCGGAGCATTGTGAGCCGAAAATCTTCAGAGTCATGGTTCCTAGAAGAACAAACAGCAGTCGAGGCCGCATGGACATGGGGTGCGGCATCAGAAGGTAAAACGGCGATGGTGGGATTGACCTATTAGCAAGCCAAGCAAACAGGTGTGAGACAACCTTCTGGAAGAAGGCACGGGGGATGGAAGAAGTCGCAAGGCACAAAGACATCAGATTAGATACAAAATGTTATCTAAAGTTTGCAGCTGGCACAGTCATTACAAAGGAGCGATAGGCGTCGCCAAGGACAAACTACAAAATATGAAAAATACAAAGATAAGCAGCTACTGCGAGACCGCTCGGCGAAGCCGCTGAGAGCCACCGGCTTGCCGTCGGGCCCGCGAGGCAGCCCGGACAAAGCCTTGTCGAAGTCACCCTCGAAGCCGTGCCCCAGCAGCATAAGGAGGGTGGTCTGCGAGCCACGTACCATGTGCTCGCGTCTGAAGTTATCGATGGCAGAGCCGTCGGAGCCAAACAGCTCAACCAGTTCCCCGAGGGAAGCAAGAGCTTGCCCCTGGGGAAACACGCGTCCGTGCAGACTCCTCAGCGCATCAGCAGCCTTCTCCAAGAGACCACTGGCCTGTTGGCCAGCACCTTCTACAGCAGCAACTGTGCTGTTCAAATCGCCGGCGGTAGCCTGTGCGCTGGAACATGCCACAGTGCCTAGGCTACCTGAAGAAAACGGCAAAAAAGAACTCGATCAAACCAAAGGATGTAGAAGGATCAAAGAACAAAATAGTGCACACTTACCCAACAAGGAGTTGCTCGCCGTGCAGAGGCGCTGCACCAAGGTTTGCTCGTGGGCATCGGCTGCCTCCTTCGCGAGCACGGCGGCATCCACCTGCTCCTTAAGGGTCGCAGCCTGTTGCGAGGCACTCTCCCCCTCGCGCCACGACTGCGCCAACAACTCTGCAGACAACGGGCGTTCGGACAAATAGCAACAACACAAACAATCCAAAACGGTGGGGGATAAAGGACAAACCTCGGAGTTCGGCGGACTCTCGCTCCAGGTTTTCTCCGCCTCCATGGCCGCGAAATGGCGGCCAATACCCAAAAGCTCGAGCGTCATAGGCTGCGCCAAACAAAGAAACGAAGGAGAAAGATCAGTCTAGAGTCTATACCCAACTGTTCCTAGTTGACTATAGACTCGGGGGCTACTCCCATCGGGAGCGCTGTCGCGCACCCGATAAAACATAAACAGAAAGCAAAGAAACAAAGGAGAAAGATCAGTCTAGAGTCTATACCCAACTGTTCCTAGTTGACTATAGACTCGGGGGCTACTCCCATCGGGAGCGCTGTCGCGTACCCGATATAAACAAAAAGTACTCATTACTCACATGCTCGGCTGAATCAAGCGGAGGAGCGCTGGCGATTGTGACGAGGGCGTCGCCGGGAGTCGAGGCAGTCGTGGCTGGCGCAGCGCCAGGGACGGACGGTGGTGGAGGAGCCTTAGTCTCCGCACGACGGCCCCCCGCGCTGTCACCCTCATCCGTTCGTTCGCCAGCATTGGGCGGAAGAGACGCACGAGAGGAAGAATCCCTGCAGATAAGCCAAGAATAACAGTTAGCAACTCTATGCAATCAGACAGGAAAAGAAGAAGTCGCGAACTTACGAGCTGAGGACAGTCAGCAGGGTGGCAGGGTCGAAGCAGTCCGGAGCAGCGCGAGCCTTCTTCGGAGGAGGCTCTATGGGATCGTGCGCCGGACGGACCTCTTTGTTGGTGTGAGCAAGGGGCGACGAGGTGCTGGAGCCTTCTGCGGCGGAACCCTGCTTCGACTTCCCCGCTGCCTTGGAGCCAGCATCGAGGGCACGCTTGCGGGCCAGGAGAGGAACGTCATCACTGTCCGTAGCCTCTGCATCATCGACCGACGCAGCGGAATAGACAGAAATGTCCTGCTCATCAGGATCATCCCGCAAGTCAGGGGCCGCAGAAGTACCCTTCCCCTCGGGAAGAGGAGGAAGGCTGAAAAAAGTCGAGAATCCCTTCAAACAGAAAAACAAAGCATCTTTCTCAGAAATCAAAACATCGGCAAAGCACACCAAACAGAAAATAGGTATGAAAGAACAAAGCACATACCTCCGGAACAGGGTTCTCGAGGCTGAAAGGAGTCACGGGCGACTCAAGGGTGTTCGCCTCGCGGACCTTGAGCGTGGTCAGCGCGCAAACACGAGATTCGACCTCGCCCGCGGACAACTCCCCTGCGGACATGCGCGTCACGTCGGCGGCTCCGGCAAACTCGAACAACAGGTGCGCCCGAGCTTGAATCGGGTGCACCCGCCTTCTGATAAAAGTGGCGATGAGGTGAACGCCACTTACCTCCTTGCTGGTGGTCTTCAGCAGACCTGACACCCAAGATAGGAGAGGCTCAGACTCCTTGATCTCTCGGGAGTTGGGGCAGTGCGTTCACGACCTCCTCTTCGTCACCGTAACGCCAGCACGGAATGGTGGAACCCCGTACTTCTGCCCAGGCTGGTGGACGTCAGTGACGTAGAACCACCTCTTCCTCCAGTTCTGCGCGGACTCGAGCAGCTTCAGGTTGAAGTACTCGATGTCCCCACGGGATTGGATGCTGAAGCCCCCGACGGGGTAAACTCCGTGAACGCCGCATTGCGCTTGACGTTGAAGATCCGCTGCCATAGCCCCCAGTGCGGATGAATGCCGAGGAAGCACTCGCACAGGACGATGAAGCAGCTGATGTGGAGGATGAAGTTCGGTGTGAAGTCGTGGAGCTGGACGTTGTATGCGTACATCAGCCCACGGACGAATTCGTGAACAGGGAAGGCGAATCCCCTGTTCACGAAATCGACGAAGCAGACGCGCTCGCCGTCACGGGGATGAGGGGCCACCTCATCGCCGGGCACCCGCGTCGCCACCTTCTCCAGCGGCGGCAGGAGGCCGTCGCGGCGGAGCACATCCAGCTGGCGCTCGTCCACGGACGACCTCTGCCAGTCGCCGTGAACCTTCTTCAACCCGCCGGCCGTACCGGCGGCGGCGGCGCTAGCAGACTTCCTCTTCCCGGTGGTCTTCTTCATGGCGAAGATGGGGACGCGCGTTTTGGTGGCTACGAGTGGAGAAGCAGGGCGTAAGAGGAGAAGGAAAGCTCCGGCGGTGAGAATGGGGATTGTACATTTTCACCGCCAGGGCGCCCCCTACTTATCCATGGGACAGCGCGATCTGCGCCGTCCAATATTCGTCGGATGTAACGGAGTGCATCTAACCCTACACGTGGAGCGCGTGGAGGGCAACCGTCGCCGGCCGCGTCGCCCACTACGCACGAGAAATGAGGAGGCCACCATCAAGGCATGGCGAAATTTTCGCGCCCACCAGTCAAACCGACGTGACGTTTCGTACTGTCACTTCTGGCAGGCCAAACGGCAGAACGCCTCGGTATCACAGCGCACGCGCGTGACGTCATTCATGACGCATAAAGATACAGACTGTCATAGGCATGGTCGTAGTCGAAAAAGTATCGACTCCCATATGCTGTCAGACGGAACAAAGTTCGCATCTGTTCACTCCCATCGGGAGCGAGAGAAATCCCTCGATCCTCGACAGAATAAATGGGTTGAGATTGTCCCCAGACTCAAATAATTCAGCATAAAATTGGGAAGCACTACCCTCAGGAGCGTCACCACGCACTCGAAGGAAGCACGACTGTGCAACACTCGAAAGGTTATCGACTCCGGTCTAACCCGAGCAACATACCCGAGATGAATCAAATACAGCTGACCCTCGGATGCTGCACTCTGAAGTGCAAAGTTAAGACCCACCGATCCGTCGTGTAGGGCCAGGCCCGCTGGCAGCAGCCATGGTAGCTTGACAGATATGCCGTACCAGCAGGTGCGAAGAAAAATCCCGACGGACGCGTTGGGTACCCTTTCAGGCCGAATTCGACTCCGTAAGATCCCGAGCGGCTGGAGTCGAAGGGACTAGCCTCCAAGCTCGAGTCTGGGGACTCGAGTTTGATGTACGCTAGTAACGCTTGTGCCCGAGAGCACTTAACTGGTCCCGATCCGTCGAGAGTACCAGGCTTATTATGGGAGTTCCACCACTAAGCGTCCTGAAACACGGATATGAATAAATCACTAAAAGCATAACTCGCACCAGGACGATACAATGCGGAGGAGTCCCTACCAGACTCTCCAAGTCTACTAGGTCCTCGGGGGCTACTGACGTGGTACCTTCGGTGTCCACCATGACTACCTGGTGCGGAAGAGAATAAAAGGCCCATCTGTCATCGGGCCCAGGAAAGAGGCCCCGAAGGAAAGGCTAGAATTATTAGGTCGGTAAGGCCCAGATGTAAACCTAGTCGGTATAAGACCCGAGACCCAGTACCACTATTTAAGGACTGGGAGGGCCGCCGACCGAGTACACGTTCATACTCACCACCAGAAACCCTAGCGAGATCGCATCTCACGATCTCGCCATTGTAACCGATCTGTAAGCTCTATCATCAATACCAGACAAGCAGGACGTAGGCTTTTACCTTCAGGGGCCTGAACCTAGGTAAATCTCTCTTGTCAACCGACGAATCCACCAGTACCACCATCTTCTTCTCCTATTCTCTCAACCCGAGGATGTCATCCGAGGAATTTGGCATGGTAACCCCACGTCAGGCCCATTATCCTGCCTGTCACTAGTTTGAATTTCAGTAATAAAAAAATTAAATGCAGTTAATATTCCAGATAACACAATAAGATGTTATAAAAGAATTAAATGCATTTTCCACAAATATTTCAGATAACACAATAACATGTTGTACCAATGATACATTCATATAACCCAATATGACATAATATTTGCATAGATAACACACTCGCATAAGAACTTGTAATCTATCATAGACTAACGATGGATAGTTTCTTGATCAGTTATCTAGTAAGCCGTTTGAACTCCAAAGAACAGCACAACCACGGTACATGTATTATGGTCATATGCATAGTTGCAAGTTCCTTTCACTGTTCTACATTTCCATCATCTTGTTGAGGTGCAAATTCTTTCATTACGTCTTCCTTGTATGGACCGGAATCGCGCAGGACATTGATGACGTGCTTGACCTGATACAAACAAGGAAATGAGCATATAATTGTGAGCAATGGCACCAAGTGGATAAGCACCCGGTGGAGAATAAAGAGGTTCTAAATAAAAAATCAAATAGTGGCATAAAAATCAGCTTTCTCTATTACTAGTTGTTACCCCACACGTTGCTGCGGGCATAACAGAACAATTTCAGATATAAAATCTACATGATCAATCAAGCATGAAGAACGATTATGTATTGCCAACGGAATGTTAAATCTGGACTAACAAAACTACTACTATTAGATCTCATTGGATCTTATAAAGACCGATTCAGGAAGATATCATGCATTGACATAACAATATGACAACTAATATATTATAAAAGGATCTTCCAGGAGTGGTTCTTCTTCATATGTTTATTGGGAACACTTTTGGTCTAAATAAATCAAGAAGATATAATCAATAAGGAGCCACTTGATTACCTTTGCGACAAGTATAAACCTATAGAAAACTCTATGTCCACCTCATAGTTCATGCATTTTTCACTTTCCCAATAAGTAAACCATATATGTGAATAAATTTTCAAAGAAAAACGAACTGCACAAAATGATTCATGTTGACAGAGTTACTGACATGTCGGCATGTTCACAACAACGTAGTTTCTTGATGTATACTCATTCTATATCAACCCTGTGGATTTCCTGAAAGATAGTACACACTTAAGATGACAAACTGAATGATTTTCAGTTTATAAAAATAAAATGGCTTACACGATTTAGTTATTTAGTACATATAGTTTCAGAATGTACAGAAGAAACATATGCAAAATTGAAGCAGTTTGTATCGAGATTGATCTCTTCCCTCAAGCACCAATAGACATAACAATAAATGATAAAGTGAGCATAATATATCAACATTTATTGCGCGACAAAATAGGTAACAACATAAGCATATTAGAAGACATGTTATGAACAGGTATAGCTTGAAATGTTCAGAAGAACTGATCCTTAGAAGAACAAAATATATTCATGATTTAGTAATCCAGTAAGGTCTCACAATGAACATATATACCTCTATTTTTTCCAACGGGATATTTCTCAGTTAAGTCTGAAGAATTTGTATATCAGTAGTACTTGGACCATCGTAGAACAACTAAACCTGAAAGTTGCCAGCTCAGCTAACCAAGTTCTGTTCTGCAGCATACCGTGAGTCATGAATATTCCGATCAAACACATGACATAGGCACGTGTACAGATGGGAAAGTGGAGTGCTGATATGATCAGACCAGGGGTTGAATTAGTACCTAAAGTCTTTAAGGAAAAACTAATTATTTTGACATAGACTAAGTTTCTAGTTCAGGGCTAAAGCATCACTTCTAATTTCTATTTGCATGGCAACACTTGTTTGGTTACTGACAACCATATTAGAGTCTGAATAAGCTAAAACAAAGCAAGGGTAACTTGATTGGGTAGAGAAGAAAATTTTACCTGGAACTTGCATATCGCGGCCAGTGCAATCTGCAGCGTGCCCATTGTTTACGGCCAGTGTTGGTACCGAGAGGATCTGAGCGATGCATCTATGGACGAATTAAACTACTTCTCTCCAATTTTTAATCAAAGTATTAGATGGATCTGACTGGGAAAAAGAGAGCGTCCAATTTTCTAGATTAGATTAGATTGATCTGACTAGAAAAAAGAGAGCGTCCTGCTGAGACCTTACCTGAGGACACCGGCGTCCATGAGGGGCGCGGCCTGCTGGCCGGAAACATCGGCTCCACATGGCACAGACGGTCGCCGTTCAGCGCCACCACTCGTTGCCGCGCCACCGCGTGCCATGGACGCCAAGATACGTCGGCTAGGGTTTGTGGTGGGGGTTGCGGATCGACGGTTCTATGCCATGGAGTAGAGAGGGCGGAAGGAGGGGGTGCTGGGGCGGTGGTCTACAGCGCAGGGGCTAGCCGGAGTTGGGCTGTATCAGCCGAAGACGGAGGAGACGGAAAGGGGAACGGGAGGTGGCGGCGCTGGAAGGGGAGGTGGAGGTCGCGAGGAGAGTCACGGTCTGTTCGATGGGGTGGCGCCCGGGCTGGGTCTTAGCCAAATTTTATTAGTCTCGCGCATTTTGGGTCCAAACCAAAATTTTCAGCTCAAAATTCCAAACTCCCGGTCGCAGCGTGTGTTCCGAAATTTGGCCTAGCGCTCGATTTACTACAGCCATGTCTAGAGGAGAGTGCCAGTGACGCGGGTGGGCTGGCTAGCGGAGGAGTTGCACATGAGGGTCGTTGAGCATCTTGGCCACATCATCTGAATCCGCTACGGTGTCCTCCGCATCATGTACAAAATCTTCGGGTTCCGCCATATCTTCTTCGGTCGACTCTTCATGACGCGCATCGTCATCTAACCCGGCGGTACGAGATCTGAAATTTCAGTTGGGAAAAAATGGTTCTAAAAAAAAGTTCGAAAAAAATATCCCTTCACCGGTGACAGGCCTTTAGACATGCCTGTCACTAATAAATTTGCCTTTCTAGATGGCCTCCGTGCAAAATACTAGTGATAGGCACATTTTGAGTCTGTCACTGATATTAGCTTTACCAGTGACAGGCATTTATAGATATCCGTCACTAAGTAACTTTTCCGTTCAGCCGCTCTCCTCGAAAGATACTAGTGACAGTCAATTTTATACGCCCGTCACTAGTGTTTTGTACTAGTGACAGGCTTATCCTTGCCCGTCGCTGGTAATACTTACTAGTGACAGGCCTAGTTTTGCCTGTCACTAACAACGTGGAGGCTATAAGCCTTTCTGCAGTAGTGTAGGAACAAGGCTAGCTGCTAGTTGACACACTCTCGAGAGGTTGCAGCTACCACCCATCTAAATGCACCTTGCTTCGCGACGGCAAGACACACTTACACAACCGTTCACGCTATCAAGACACTCCCTGTATAGCTACCGACATAACTCTATGTCTTATGACGAAGTGAATCCGGCACATCTCCAACTCATGAGCAACGCCTAGCTCCGGAACCTTCGCAAGACTAGCCCCGACCACAACTATGCAGTATCCGACTAGACTTGCCAAGTGGGTAGCATCAAAGGAGGCTTGATAGGTTACATAGGCTATGACTCTCCCATTTGGGCGACAGTGGTAGCGCGTTCAATGATCAGATTGGTGGCACTATGGACTGACCCTATCGAAGCTTGGAGGGTTGGTTCATTTAATCTAGTTTCTTTCAACAACAATTCCAACAACAGAGGGTTAGTCCAACACAATAAATATAATATCATATCAACATGAAACAGATTAGTCCAATGCAAAACCATAATATCATATCAACATGAAACAGAAACGAACTGCACACAATAGTTCAAGCAATATGTAGTTAGTTCAATCAATGGTTAGTTTCAACCGGGCGATGGCGGAGATAACTCCGACCAGTGACAGCCACAGATTGAGTAAAATAAAATAAAATAGCACAGTCAACTGGGCGATGGCGGAGATACCTCCGACCAGTGACAGCCACAGGTTGAGTGAAAGAAAATAAAACATCACAGTTGGTTAGCGTCAACCGGGCGATGGCAGAGATACCTCCGACCAGTGACAGCCACAGATCGACTAAAAAAGTTAGTGGAGGCGTCCACGCGATCCCGTTCCTCCGTTCCATTGACTGCGGTGGTTCCCCCAGTCCATCGTCGCCGGAATGGGGAGTGGTGCATGGTACTGTCCAACGCACGCCACAAATCTACAGAAAAGTAGCTGCTTCAATCCACTTGGGCCCTGGCAGGACCCAACGTGTATTTAGATGGGGTACCAGAACTCAACCCACGGGACATGGGTTTATCGTATTACATGTATGAAACAAAGTCACGATATCTCGTGACGCACAGTCGATAGGATGTAAACAAAGCTGAATCACCTCAAACAGAGCTACGGTTCAAAAGTTATGACTCGGCGAAGTTTAACTATCTGCTGCTCGCCTCTGAAAAAAAAAACAGAGCGGGCCGCCTTTGACTGGGCTGGGCTGATCGCGTCCTTCCAGGAAGTACGTCTTCGGGGCAGGGTAGCGGAGACACGCGGGAGGCGCGTCCACTTATCCAGCGTGATGGCTGAGCCAGGCTGGGGCCCGCCTGTCGGCGACACCACGATGCCATGCTGGCTGCCAGCGGGGCGTTCTCACTCCCGCGTCGACCACGTGCGGGATGAGGCCCGACGCGGGCGCGCCTAGGCAGGGCCGGCCGCCGACCCGGTGCACGCCGCCGACTGCCGGGGGAGTGGCGAGGACCGCGCCCCGCCGCCTCCGAAGAAGGCGGCCACGAGCATAGGGTGCTTTGGGGTGCTGCCACGGGAGCGTGTCCCGCGAGCTCGCTGGCGGCGGGCGGAGACGATGCCGAGGCTACAGAGCACCATTTCGTGAACCGTTTGCACTAGAAGGTAGAGGGGACTAAAAGTGCATGGTTGATCCCATGCATGGTTTTGGTAATTAATGACAATCTCTATGGACTAATATTTGCATTGAGCTATATTTGTAGGTGTCCATTAGCTTGCTTGTCTCCATGTGTTGGAGTCAAGGTCTTGCTTGTTCTCCATGTGTTGGAGTCAAGGTTAAGGAAAGAAGATCTTTTGTTGATCAAGGCCAAGGTGTTCGTCATCAAGATAAAGGCCAAGTGAAGATATGCCGAAGTGGTGCTTCCCCCATCTTGGTATATGGGGGAGCCACATGTGAATCTTCACCGAGCGAAGTGCAATCAAGAAGATGGTTCGCCTTGAGGAGATGAAGATCGTCTCCATCGACCTCAAGTGGATTAATGCGCAAGGCAAAGGTATGATCTTGGTAGGGCTTTTATTTTACCGGTCTCATGATGGTAGTTGAGTGACCGGGTTATAGGATAGATAGCCGTACTATCAAGAGGGGCTCTCGACCGAGTATCGTGATCGTATCGTTCGTGGAGAGCTCAAACCTTTGCATCCTTGCATCCTCACAATCATCTTTATTGGTTCTTATTTGGTCTTATCGTGNGGAGAAGGTCTCTTTGAGGTCGTCGAGGAGGGTGCGTCGCTCCTTGGTCTTGATGACGATGTCGTCGACGTAGGCGTGGACGTTCCGGCCGATCTGGTCATGGAGGCACCTCTGCATGCAACGCTGGTAGGTGGCGCCTACGTTCTTCAGCCCGAAGGGCATGGTGGTGTAGCAGAAGGCCCCATACGGCGTGATGAACGCTGTCTTGATCTGGTCGGTCGGGTTGAGCTTGATCTGGTGGTAGCCGGAGTAGGCGTCCAGGAACGACACGAAGTCGCACCCGGCCGTGGAGTCGATGACTTGGTCGATGCGGGGTAGAGCGAAGGGGTCTTTTGGGCATGCCTTGTTCAGGCTGGTGTAGTCAACGCACATGCGCCATGTGCCGTTCTTCTTGAGGACGAGGACTGGGTTTCACAGCCAGTCCAGGTGAAACACCTCCATGATGAAGCCGACTGCGAGCAGCCGGGCTATCTCCTCACCGATGGCTCTTCTTTTCTCCTCCGCGGAGCAGCAGAGTCCTTGCTTGACCGATTTAGCGTCTGGCCTGACGTGGAGTGAGTGCTCGGCAAACTTCCTCGGCACACCCGGCATGTCCTTGGGAGACCATGCGAATATGTCCCGATTCTCACAGAGGAAGTCGACGAGATCGCTTTCCTATTTGCTGTGGAGATTGCACCCGATCATGATGAGCTTCTCGTTTGGCTTGCTTGCGTCCAGCGGTATCTTCTTGCTATCCTTCGATGCCTGGAACTGGGACTCTCCAGCCAGACGCTTCGCAGCCGGCATCTCCAGCTCCTCCATCTTGATGGTGTGCTTGATTTCCTGGAATTCTTCGGCGATGGCGAAGGACTCAGCTATCTTGTAGCCGGCTGTGGCGCGGGCTATGGACCGTCTGTAGTCGCCAGAGACAGTGATGATGCCCTTTGGACCCGGCAGCTTCATCTTCAGGTATGCGTAGTGGGGCACCGCCATGAATTTGGCGAGCGCCCTAGGATGGCGTGATAAGCGCTGTGGTGCTCCACCACCTCAAACTGGATGGTTTCGCGGTGGAAGTTGGTTCTGTCGCCGAAGATGACATCCAGCCAGCACATTCCCATGGGGGTACAGGCCTTGCCGGGTACGGTGCCAGTGAAGACTATCCGGCTGGGCTTCAACGCAGACTCGCGAATCCCCAGCTTGTTCGCGGTGTCCTTATACAGGATTTTGATGCTGCTTCCTCCGTCCACGAGTACCTTGGAGAAGGTGCACGTGAGCCGGCCGGAGACGATGGTGGTGTTGAGGATGAGTCAGTAGCTCCCAGGTGTTGGCATGATGTCTGGGTGGTCCTCTGGCCCGAACGAGATGGGTTGCTTGGACCAGTTCATGAGCTGCTGTACATCCGGCATGACGGCATGAACTTCTTCCGCCCGCCTGCGCTGGCTGCGCTTGTTGTTGCGCTCGATGATGGAGATGACGTAGGTCGCGTCCCTGTTGGGGTAGTTGTCACGGGAGCCGCCTGCGGCGTCAGCCGGCCGCTTGCCCCGGTTGTCGTGGTCTTTGACGCCTAGAGGTGGAGGTGGAGGCGGCATTCCCAGGCCCCTCTGGACTTGCCCCGTCCAGCTGCAGGAAGCGGTGGTGTCGTCGGTTGGCTTTCCCGGCTCGCTGTGCCACTTGCAGGGGCCACTCATTGCGCCCTCGAGCGTGATCCTGGGCCAGGTGTATGGGCGGACTTCTGGTTTGTTTCCTTGGCGAGGAGGGTAGCGGTTTTCACCGCGCGGCGCCGGCTGGTTTCCCTCGGTGGTGGCGACGACGTATCGCTCGTCCGATATCACCCCACCCCTCTTCCGGTTGTCGCGGTCGTTCAGGTGGCCATGGTCGTCGCGGCGGTCGCGGTTGTCGCGGTTGCGGTTGTTGTTGTTGTTGTTGTTGTTGTTGCGGTTGGAGTTGCTGGGGCCGGCTTGATCCCTAGCCGGTTCGTCGATGATGGGCTGACCGTTCTCGTTCACCCGGATGGATTTGACCATTGCCGAGTGGGCCGACGCGTAGGCGTCCGCGATGGACATGAGCTCGGTCATCGTCTGGGGGTTGACTCGGGCGAGCTTGTGCTTGAGCAGGGTGTTGTCACGGCAGCCGTTGGTGAAGAACTCGATGGCCTGGCTCTCGGTGACACCCTCGCAAGAGTTGCATAGGTTGGACCACCGGGTGAGGTACTCGCGGTCCCTCTCGCCTGGCTTCTAGACTCAGCCGGCCAGGAGGCGCGGGCGACCCGGCCGCCAGTAGGTGCTGGCGAAGTTCCGGATGAAGACCTCCTCGAAGTCCAGCCATGAGTTGACGCTGCGCTCCGGCAGGCTGTTAAGCCATGTGCGCGCGGATTCCCGCAGCATCAGCGGTGCGTACCGCACCGCCACTCGCTTGTTGCCGCCTGCGATGGAGACAGCGGTGCTGTAGTCAGAGAGCCAGTCCTCTGGCTTGCTGGTGCTGTCGTACTTGGGCGTGTCATGGGGAAGAGCGAAATCATTGGGGAAGACCTCCGTCGCGATGCGCGGGCCGAAGCAGGGAGGGCCTCCGTCATTTTCTTCCTCCACTCAGCGGGATTCTTCTAGCGCATTGATGCGGTAGAGGGCGTCGTTGCCAGCCTCCGGTCCCAGCGGGCCGAGCCTGTCATGGACTCTGTCCTTGCCGGCTGCCCGTGGAGCCGGCTCGCGATCCTTGCCCTTGTCGTTCCGACTGCCTCCTGCAGCCGGCTCATGCTCCTTGCCCTTGTCGTTCCGACTGCCTCCTGCAGCTGGTCCGCGGTTGCGGTCCTGGTGTGGGCCTGAGTTGACGCTGCGTGCCCGGTGTGCATGCGGGGAAGAGGCCTGGCGATCCTGCCGAGTCGCGCCGGCTGGCGGCGGGCCGGTTGGTCCGCCATCCGGCGGCATTTCTCCAACCAGACTGTTGGTAGCGGAGCCGGCCTGCCGCCGGTCGTAGGAGGCCTGCATCCGATTGGCGGCACCAACGAGGTCGAGGATGCGTTGGTATTGTAGTCGTAGTTCTTCCCCTTGCAAACGGTTGAGCTAGTTCATGGCGGCTTGAGCCGCCTTTATGTTCTTCGCGGGGGTGCTGTAGACAGGTCGACAGAAACCTGGTGGAGCAGCCGGATTGGCGTTGTTGTCCATCTCGGTTCCGAGGTGGCCTCCTCGGCGCCTAACTTCCTCCGTCCGGCTGGAGTGAACCGGCACCGGGGTGAAGCCGTGGGCGGTGTTGTACTCACGGACTTGCGCCTCGAGGCGGTGCTCCATGGCGGCGACGGTCTCAACGCTGTCGAGAAGACGCAGGCGTGCCGCGTCAAGCTCCGCCGCTGCTGCCGCCGGGTCAGAGTTGGCGATGATGGGCGTGGAGAGGCCTCGGATGAGAGCCTCGACAGAGCTCGGGGTGTTGTTGTGAGTGCTGCCCTGCGGGTCGAGGGGTGCGGCGGCGGTGACCATGACCTCCGCGTAGGCGCGAAGTGCAGGGCGACTCTAGCAGCTAGCCGTCTCGAGGAGTCAGTCCAAGCAAGCCTGCACCAGGGCAGGGTACTCGGGGGTGATGACGACATAGACGCGATGCTCGCCGAAGCTGATGACGGTGCCGCCCTCGGGGAAGGCGGAGCCGACGAAGAAGGCGGCGTTGTCGACGACGAAGTCGATGGAGCCGAAGGTGGTGACGAGGTCGGTGGCGACTCGCTCGCCGAGCTGACTATGGGATCCCGTGCAGAATGTGACTCCAGCTGCTGTTTCCTCCCCACGGTGGGCGCCAAATGTCGTGGTATGGACATATGCCTAAGTGTAGGCTTGTGAGGTGTGGGAGCAGCTTGCACAGCCGGCGGCATCTACAGGCAGGATTGGGCACTAACGTGCAAACTGACACACGATGTACCCAGGTTCGGAGCCCTCGTGGTGAGGTAACACTCCTACTCCTGCTGTGTTCTTGTTATTTCCCGGTGGATAGGTTACAACTTGCTCCTTGAGCTGTATGTGACAGTCCGGCTAGAGCAGCCGGATGAAGTAGTCTAGGGTTTCCTGGACTAAATGACTGATCGATCGACCTTCCGACCTCCCTCTCTGGAGGCCGCACCTCCCCTTATATAGGCCTGGGGAGGTGCTGTACATGTGTGGGGCCAGCTCATTACACACTGACAGGCAGGGGCCGGCTGCACGACCCGGACCCGGCGGGTCCGGCTACAGTCTTCTTCCTTCCCATAGTGTTCTTCCGTCAGGCACAGTGGACGCCGCACGGTATGGAGGTGCCACTGTCGGGGACGTGCGAGGCCGGGTGGCGCGCTTACGGTCTGGTCGGCTCGCTGTCGGGGATGTGCGAGGCCGGGTGGCGCGCCTCCAGTCTGGTCGGCTCCGGCTTCGGCAGGTGCAGGTCGGCGACCAATCGGCACGCCCGGCACTGTGCGTCGTGGAGGCCAGCGTAGTGGCATAGTGGGCGACGTGAGGCCTGCGGCTGCCTCTGTAGCCACGCCGCTCTGTCGGCGACCTTGGCCGGCTTGGGAGCAGCCGACGCGTGTCCGATGGGACGCGGTGGTCTTCTCCTTGCAGGTGGTCTGGCTGGCAGATGGCTAGCCAGCCGATTTATAGCCGGCGTTGAGCTGGTCCGGCTGAAGGATCCACCCGGATACGTCCAGCCGGATGCCTTGAAAACTTGTCTTGGCTGTTATGACCACCCGGGGGTCATTCCCCCGACACCTTTGGAGGAGAAGGACCGGAAGGCGATTCTCCACGCCGTCTCCAGGTATGCCAGCAAGATTGCCAAGATGGTCTCCCTCACCACCACTTTCAAGGAAGTGTCATGCCCTCCTACTCCTGTCCAGTCTGATGACGTGGCCAAAGAGGCAGATAAAACTGCTTGAGCCAAATTTGCTCTTGGAGCCGGCCTTCCTGTAAAGAAAATTTTAAGTTTATGCTGTTAAGCCGTCCAAACAGTTGCATGTAATATGTCTGTGGAACAACTAAGTCTTTTGCAGTTGAATGCTTAATAGTTAAGTCAACTTTAGATGCATTTTGCAATTTTTATGCCATAAGTTTTCTGGCTTTGACACCTTAGCTTTTTGGGTGCCGGCAAACCTATTGCGGGAACAACTTGCTGAGCAACAGGGTATAAAAAACCAAACTGTTGAAACCCAGAACAAGCGCCGACTTTCGGTGCCGAAACACTTTGAAGAAACCCGGCGCAAAAAGCTATCAGAGGAACACTTCATAGGCAAAAACATTGTTTTCATCGCTTTAAGGCGGAATAACAAAACAAAAAAAGGTTTACCAATTAGCAACACAGGCAATTTCGGGTAAACATTACATAGCAATAAGATCATTGGGAAATAAAGATGGTACAGATTCTCGAACACATATGAGAGGAACCAATTTTTATTTCATGATCACACTGACAGGATTACAATAGAATTTGCTTAAGTGTAAAAGGGACGTAGCTGAGCGATATTCCAGGGACGTTTAGTCTCGTCTAAGTCGTCATCTACATGCCTTTTCCTCTTGCGACCTTTCTTCCTGGGATCTTTCTTTGTGTCCCTTAAGTCAAGAAGATAGTATGACCCGTTTTTTAGTGCTTTGCTGATACCGAAAGGTCCTTCCCATGGGGGAGCCAACTTGTGCTGCCGGCTTTGAGCAAGCCGAAGAACGAAGTCACCTTCTTGAAAAGATCGATTCCGCACTCTGCGGCTGTGATAGCGACGCAGATCTTGCTGATAGATGGCGGATCGTTGGAGAGCGAGCTCTCTTTCTTCTTCGAGGATATCTAAGCCGTCTTGACGTGCTTCTTCTACGTCTTCTTCGACGTAGGCTGCGACTCGAGGTGAATCATGGATCATGTCAGTTGGCAATACCGCCTCCGCTCCATAGACGAGAAAAAATGGGGTGAAGCCGGTTGATCTGTTGGTGGTAGTGCGAATACTCCACAATATGGCCGGCAATTCTTCAGCCCAGGCGCCGGCTGCTCGATGCAAAGGAGTCTCAAGCCTTGGCTTGATACCTTGCAGAATAATGCCGTTAGTGCGCTCTACCTGTCCGTTGGATTGCGGATGCGCCACCGATGCCACGTCGAGCCGGATTTTCGATCGGCTACAAATACTTTGACAGCTCACCGACGGCAAAGTTTGTGCCATTGTAAGTGATAATACTGTGCGGTATGCTAAACCAAGTTGTTATCTCAACGATGAACTTGGTAGCTGTAGCTCCATCAAATTTCTTGATGGGTTTCTCTTCCACCCAGTTTGTGAATTTGTCGACCGCCACCAGCAGATGAGTTAAGCCTCCTCTTGCCATCTTGAAGGGTCCCACCATGTCGAGACCCCAGACCACGGACGGCCAAGTTAAGGGGATCGTTCTGAGCTCCTGAGCCGGCAAGTGAGCCTGCTTGGCGTAGCACTGACAGCCTTCACAAGTCTTGACGATGTTGGCGGAATCCTCCTTAGCCGTTAACCAGAAGAACCCATGCCGAAACGCTTTGGCGACTAACGCCTTTGCCGCCATGTGATGCCCACATTCGCCAGAATGAATTTCCTGGAGGATTTCTCGTCCTTCCTCTGGAGAGACACATCGTTGAAATATACCGGACGTGCTACGTTTGTAGAGCTGACCATCAATAATTTTGTACGCCTCTGCTCGTTGCTCGATTTGATGGCTTAGAACTTCGTCGTCTTCGGGCAACTCCTTGTTCGTCAGGAAATTGATGTACGGCGTACTCCAATCTGGGGTCACCATGTAGACAGAGACCGACTCTGGCGACGTAGGGTAGTCTTCATCGCCGCCTTTGATGGACGGCTTGTGCAGATGATGGAGAAACACATCAGGAGGCACCTTCTCCTGCTTTCAGCCGATCCTGGCCAACGTGTCAACAGCGTCATTGTCGTCGCGAGAAATATGCCGAACTTCTAAGACGGCAAAGCATCTGCCGAACTCGTCGACTGTACGCCTGTATTCCACCATTGTAGGGCTCTTCGTGTCCCAGGTTCCATCTAGCTGCTGGATGACAAGATCAGAGTCGCCGTAGCAGAGAATGCGCTTGACTCCTAACTCCTTAGCCATGTGTAAACCATGGAGGAGGGCTTCATACTCTGCCACGTTGTTGGTAGCGTTGAAGTTAATCTGTAGGACATAGCTGAGTTTGTCGCCTTTAGGTGACTTTAACACCACGCCTGCCCCCGAGCCTTCTTTTATCTTGGAGCCATCAAAGTGCATTATCCAGTACTGAGAATCCAGCAAAGGTGTGCTCTCCATCGCTTCTGTCCAGTTTGCGAGGAAGTCGGCTAAGACTTGAGATTTGATGGCGGTCCTTGGTTTGTACTGGATGTCGAAAGCTACTAACTCGATGCCCCATTTGACGACTCAGCCCGTGGCGTCGGCATTGTTGATGATATCCTTCAATGGAGCTTTGCTGACCACTGTTATTGTGTGATCGTGGAAATAATGTCGTAGTTTCCTGGCGGCAAAGATCACGCCATAAGCCAGCTTCTGGTAGTGAGGGTAGCTTTGCTTTGAATCTGAGAAAACCTTGCTAATGAAATAGACGGGGCGTTGATCTGGCCATTGCTTTCCTTCCTCCAGATGCTTGATGCTGTATTAAAATAAGCTGGGTGGTGCCCCAAGCGAAGGCGGAATTGCAGCTAGTAGCAGTTTTCCCTCGTTTAACGAACCGAGGTTTATCGAACCAGTAGGACTTTGAAATCAACAACGAGGTGAATGTTGAAGATCTCTGGCGCTTGACCTTCAACAGACGTGGGCCTGCACACACTCAACCAAAATACTTTGCCCCCAATGGCGGAAAGGTTGTCAATCTTTCCGGTCTCGCAGAAAACAAAGCGGTTAATTGTATGATGAAATAGATGAAATATGAAAAGTGACCAGAGGAGTAATGATGATTAAAAGCAAGTAAATGAGGTTGTAAACAATGTAAAAAGATGGACCGGGGGCCATGGGTTCACTAGTGGAGTCCCTCAAGTAAATAAAATATGCATGTGATGGGTGAACGAATTACAGCTAGGCAATTGACAAGATCATGACACAAACCCAATTTAGCTATGACAAAAAGGACATGATAATATTTATGGAGGCATCACGACAAGGAACAAAGACCGTTGAGTCCAACTGCGTCTTTGTCTAAAAAGTCCACCGTGGGATCGCTATCCAGCCTGTCACCCAACGGTATTAAGTTGCAAGCAACAGACAATTACATTAAGTAAAGTGCATGAAGTAAGCAATACTAATATCAAAAGAGACATTAACACCGTTGTTTTACCCTTAGTAGCAACAGCACACCCTCGCCCTTAGACATTTTTGTCACTCGTGCCCAGGAACAAAAGGGGGCATGAACCCACTATCTAGCATAAATACCCTCTCTTGGAGATACACACAATCACTTGGCCAAAGTAACTACGCACATCGGAGAGCATGCAATAACATAAATTAATCATATAAGAATCATGCACAATCTGAACATAACTTCATAATCCATCGGATCCCATCAAATACATCACATAGCATTACAATAATCGATCTTGATCATGTTAGGCAGCTCACAAGATCATAAGACATGAAGCAAAAGAGAGAGATAGACTACCAACTAGCTACTGCCATGGACCCGTAGTCCAAGGTGAGACTACTCACAAATCATCCCGGAGGAAGGCATGACGATGAAGAGCCCTCCGGGATCGATCTCCCCTCCGGCAGAGTGCCGGGATCAGCTTCATATTGGAGCCCGAACTAGGGTTTTCGGTGACGGCGCGTCGGGGTCGAGTTTCTGGAAAATAATCGCCACCTCGACATTTTTAGGGTATAAGGCAATTTATAGGCGTCGGAGGGGGCCGAGGTGAGGTCCCACGCGCAGGGGCGGGCCCCACTCGCGGGTGACCCCTAGGCCGCGGCAGGGGGGCGCCTCTGCCCTGTGGGCCTCCCCTCCGGCTCTCCTTCGGACTGGTAATTCGTCGTGGCAAATAAAAATTCCCCTTAAATTTGCGTCCAATTACGAGAATATTTCCAGAAGTAAATTTCTGAAACAAAAGGACAGCAAAAACAGGGCACTGGCACTTGGCATCTTGTCAATAGGTTAGTCCGACAAAATGCATAAAAATGATATAAATGACAGTAAAAACATGTGACAATATCACAAAACTAGCATGGATCACTCAAAAATTATAGATACGTTTGAGACGTATCAACGCTCAACAACAATGACGACACTTATTACCAAATTGGTGGCCGACATGTAAAGCAAGAGCGGTTCCTTCTCCCTTGGAACCGCCAGGCTTGGAGCATGTGACAATGTGTACTTCAGCTGTGCCATGGCTGCCTCCGCCTCCTCTGTCCAAACAAAATTGTCCGACTTTTTGAGCAGTTTGTATAGATGCAGTGTCTTGTCACCGAGCCGGCTGATGAATCGGCTAACAGCCGCGGCGGAACCCGTAAGCCGTTGTATGTCTTTCAGACAAGTCGGTCTCTCGATGTTCTAAATCGCCTTTATCTTTTCCGGGTTAACTTCAATTCCCCTTTGGGAAACAATGAAGCCCAGAAGCTTGCCCGCGGGAACTCCGAAGACGCATTTTGTCGGATTGAGTTTCATCTGGTACTCCCTTAGATTTGCAAAGGTTTCCGACAGATCGACGATGAGATCGCCTCGCTCCTTCGGCATGACTGCAATGTCGTCGACATAGACGTGAACATTGCGGCCAATCTGCTTGTCTAAACAACATTGCATACACCTCTGATAAGTGGCGCCGGCATTCTTTAAGACAAAAGGCATTGTGACATAGCAATAATTGCCATAGGGCGTCGTGAAGGATGTCTTGATTTGATCCGACTCCTTCATCTTTATCTGATGGTAACCCGAATAAGCGCCCAGGAAACACAGCAACTCAGAGCCGGTAGTTGAATCAATGACCTGATCGACCCGCAGCAAGGCGAACGGATCTTTAGGACAGGCTTTGTTTAAGCCGGTGAAGTCAATGCACATACGTAGCTCAGAGGTGTTTTTCTTTGGGACGAGGACGGGATTTGCCAACCAATCAGTTTGGACAACTTCTCGGATGAACTTGGCGGCGGTGAGTCTTAGGATCTCTTTTCCTACCGCCTTGCGCTTCTCCGTTCCGAGCCGTCGGAGGCCTTGCTTAACCGGCTTGGCGTCTTTGTTGACTTTGAGGGAGTGCTCGACAAGTTTCCTCGGGACACCTGGCAAGTCGGAAGGTGACCAAGCGAAGATATCCCAGCTCTCACGGAGAAACTTGACGAGCTCGCCTTCCTATTTTTCATCGAGGCCGGCACCGATGGTGGTCTCCTTAGTTGGATCGTCTTTGGTGAGCTTGGTGTCATCTTTTGGTTTGAAACATGAGTCGACTTTTGAGGATGGCTTTTCTATTGCCGGCATCTCATTAGGACCAATTGTTTTCTTGAGGTCTTCCAGCTCTTCTCTGGAGATTTCTTCTTCGGCATGAACGACATTGGCAGCTTCACATTCCTTTGCCTTTTTGAAGTTTCCACTCACCGTGATGATCCCATTGGGTCCCGGCATCTTGAGCTTGCTGTAGATGTAACACGGACGAGCCATGAACTTGGCGAAAGCCGGTCGTCCGAATATTGTGTGGTACGCGCTCCTGAAGGGTACCACCTCAAACGAGACGTCTTCCGTTCGGAAGTTGTCCGCGCCACCAAAGGTGACTTTTAGGGTGATACTGCCCATCGAAGAAGCTTGGCGTCCTGGCACAATACCGTGGAACTTTACTTTCATGTGGCTGAGTTGTGACTCTGAGAGGCGCATCCTTTTAAACGTCGCAATGTAGAGTATGTTGATGTTGCTTCCTCCGTCCATGAGCACTTTTGTCAGCTTGTATTTATTGATGATAGGGTTTACGACAAGGGCGTAAGTGCGCGTGGCTGGGACACTGTCTTGGTGATCGCTGCGATCCCAGTTGATGGGTGTGTCGGACCAATCCAAGAATTAGGGCACTGCAGGTACCTTCCTGGCCGAGTCAGTCGCCAGGTTGACTATGAGGCTTTCTGTGTGCTTGGGGAACTTGCTGCCTTTTCCTTCTTTGGAGGTCGCACCATCAGATTCTGAGGCGGCGTCATCCTTCTCTTTGTCGTCTTTCCGAGACTTGCGCTTGTTCCTTGACTTGCCGGCTTTGGGGTACTTGGCGATGTCTCGATTGATATGACATTGCTGGTCCGTGTGAGAACTCGTTCCATCTGGCCTAAGGTGATGCACACAGGGTTGATTCTTGATGTCGTCGTAGGTCACCTTTGGCGGTCGAGAAGGCCGGTTGCTCGCCGGCTTTTTGTCCTGCCACTTTCCGCTGCTTTGGCTGCCTTTTCCAAAGGTGGCGGCAACTTCATGTGTGGGACCCGCTTGGTCTTCAACCTTTTTCTTCCCAGATTCGCGCCGCCGGGACTCGGCGTCCTCCCTGTTGTCATCATCTGCAGCGGCGTACTTGTTTGCACAGGCCAGCAAGCCGCCCAAAGTTTTCGACTCGTCGCTGTAGATCATGAAGCAGAAAGTCGTGCCCTTCCTCAGAGATTGCTTGAAGGCTCCTGTGTTTCTGAGACGCCCTCGCAGGTGTTTTTGATTTCGCTCCAGCGTGAAATGAATTCTCGGCTGGACTCATTCTTCTGTTGCACACACCGTTGTAAGTCGAATATCGACTTAGGACGCTTATACGTAACCTGGAAGTGCTGGATAAACACGCGCTTCATGTCACTCCAGGTGTGAACTATCTTTTCCGGCAGACCTTCAATCCACATACGTGCCGTCCCGGTTAACATCAGGGGCAAAAAGCGTACTGCGGAGTCGGCACTACCTTCATAGATATCACAAGCACTTACATAATCCGAGAGCCATGTCTCGGAATTTGCTGTGCCGCTGTATTTCTCCACCATCTTTGTAACGTTAGACAAAGTCGGTGGAAGGACTTGTTCTCTGATTGCTCTGTCAAAACATTTAGGACCAAGGTACTGGGCATCTCTGGCCGACTTCCTCTCCTCAATTAGCTAGGCTTCGAGCATCATGAACTGCAGGCGGCTTGTCGTTCATTGAGTTACTTCGCCTTGGATCATCTCCATGACGACTTTGGCTCAGCCGACTCGCGTGGCGCGGTGGGCTTGGTGACCTTTGTCGTCGTGCGGGGACATACGTGGAAGGGTTATCTCCCTCTTTGCGCGGTGGAGGCGGTGGTAGTGGGAGAATGTCTTTTTTGCCTCCCCTTTGAGGCGGATTCTCTCCTTCCCGGCGTCGATCTTGATGAGGTGGGACCACCTTTTCCTTGTGAGGGTCCTCCTTCTGTTCCCGGCTTTGATGTCCGTCACGATTATTATCAGCTTCGTGATATGTTGCAAACGTATCTATTTTTCCAAACACTTTGCTATTGTTTTGTCTCTGATTTTTAATGAATTGTTTGGAACTAACCCGAACTGACGATGTTTTCAGCAGAATTGCATTTGGTGTCTTTCTTTTGTGCAGGGTTGAAAAGTTCGCGGAAAATTCCAGAAAAATCAGAAAAGGGATTTTTGAAGAGAAAACAGCCACGGAGCCAGAAGACCCGAGGGGGGCACCCAAGGAGCAGGGGCAGGTCCCACCCGCGGGTGGGGCCTAGTGAAAGTGCATGGTTGATCCCATGCATGGTTTTGGTAATTAATAACAATCTCTATGGACTAATATTTGCATTGAGCTATATTTGTAGGTGTCCATTTGCTTGCTTGTCTCCATTTGTTGGAGTCAAGGTCTCGCTTGTTCTCCATGTGTTGGAGTCAAGGTTTAGGGAAGAAGATCATTTGTTGATCAAGGCCAAGGTGTTCGTCATCGAGAGAAAGGCCAAGTGAAGATATACCGAAGGAGTGCTTTCCCCATCTTGGTGTATGGGGGAGCGTCATGTGAATCTTCATCAAGCAAGGCGCAATCAAGAAAGGTGGTTTGCCTTGAGGAGATGAATTTGCAAAAACCTTTCTTCAATTGATTATTTCCTTGTGATACTTGTTGCCTATTTCAAAGCATCTCCACTATCTCTTGTTCCCTTAGTGATATGTGTGATGCATTTGATATATTTGAAGTTCATTTATATACAATGAGATAAAATTGAGCTATGTGCTATGCTTTTAAGCAATAATCTCATGTGTATATTTATGACTTCCTTTTGGATACCTTGTTATCTTTTTCCCGGACCATTTCGTATGTATATGTTTCTTTGCGGATGTATATCTTCAATGGTTTGTCTGATAAGAAACCTATACATATGAGAGAGGTCATCTTTTAGTTGGTATCCTATTTCTTTTGAGCCACCTTGTTTTTCATCTATAATTCTTTGGTGGTTCCAAATTTGTCTCATGAGTGCTTGTCTTATTGTTTATTGGTATCTTTACACACTCATGTATTTTTGAAGATCTTTGACTTCATGCCTACCATGGTAAGCATGTTGAATTTTCATTTGACTAAATGCTCTCACTAGCTTTTGACATTTTCAATTGGTTTTAGTTTCCAATTGGTATCCCTACGCTTGTGAAAATGTTTCTTTAAAAGATCGTCTTTTTATCTCGGTTGGGCCTATCTTATGTTGAATCTTTGAAAATTGGTATCTTCTTTTGGCTCAACCACATCTTTGGTGCAAGTGCTATGATTTGCTTTTGCATTATGCACTCTTGCACTAGTTGCGTGTTTTAGATGATTTTGGGGGAGCAAGGATGCCATTTTTATGCACTCCTCAATGGTGCATAAAAATTGGGGAGCTTCTCCGTTTTCACTTAGAACTCTCACTTTGGATCTTTCGATTGGTTTTCTCCTTTGTGGAGATATTTAAAATGGTTTCATCTTCTTTTTGCAATCCTTGGATCCTCAATATAATTTGATTTCCTCTAATTATTCGTCAATGAATAAGTGCATTTGATTTCACTCATATCTTGAGAAATGCACACCTTGTTAGAGGAACTCATATTATATTGGCTCTCTAAATTTTTCTTCCCATTTCGGCAATTGATGCCAATGGGGGAGAAGTTTAGAGGGTTTAAGGGAATTTGGGTTTTATGCTTTTGTTGCATTTGCCTTTAATGTGCTTTGCATCCTTGCTTGTTTGTCATGCAAGGTTGCTTTATTCTTTATATAAACCCTCTTAAAAGGGATTGTCATCAATTACCAAAATGGGGGAGATTGAAAGTGCATGGTTGATCCCATGCATGGTTTTGGTAATTAATGACAATCTCTATGGACTAATATTTGCATTGAGCTATATTTGTAGGTGTCCATTTGCTTGCTTGTCTCCATTTGTTGGAGTCAAGGTCTCGCTTGTTCTCCATGTGTTGGAGTCAAGGTTTAGGGAAGAAGATCATTTGTTGATCAAGGCCAAGGTGTTCGTCATCGAGAGAAAGGCCAAGTGAAGATATACCGAAGGAGTGCTTTCCCCATCTTGGTGTATGGGGGAGCGTCATGTGAATCTTCATCAAGCAAGGCACAATCAAGAAAGGTGGTTTGCCTTGAGGAGATGAAGATCGTCTTCATCGACCTCAAGTGGTTTAAGCGCACGGTAAAGGTATGATCTTGATAGGGTTTCTATTTTACCGGTCTCATTATGTTTAGTGAGAGACCGGGTTATAGGATAGATAGCCGTACTATCAAGAGGGGCTCTCGACCGAGTATCGTGATCGTATCGTTCGTGGAGAGCTCAAACCTTTGCATCCATGCAATCATCTTTATTGGTTCTTATTTGGCTTTTATCCATGTGAGAATTTAGAGCTTGTGTTCATCTCCATACCAAGCTCTAGTTCATCAAAAACGGATCTCATGAATATCTTCTTGCGTTTTTGATATCGGAGGTTTTACCGGTTTGTCTCTCCTACGAGAGGTCAAACTCTCTCCTTATATTTTCCTCCTCACATGATAGACTATGATGTGTATATGCATAATCTTGTAGGGCTTGTGATTATCTTCGAAACAAGCCCAAGATCATAGAAAACGGAGTCTTGATGAAAAGCTTGTGCATTTTCGGTTTTGGAGATTTTGCCGGTTCTTCCGTGTGGAAGGTTTCACTCTTCCAACCCTCCGCACAATCTCCTTTGCTTGTTTCAATATTTTGACTTTTTGTAGTGTAAGCTCTTGTCGTCCTCTTTGCAACAAAATTGGATTCACTTGATTTGGAGCTTCCATGCAAAAGTTATTCAGTTTCAGGCTTCTGCACTTTTTCTCTGTCTAGCGGTAGTACCGCTGTGGCAGCGGTAGTACCGCTCCTCCTGGAGTGGGACTACTAATGCTCAACGGCTACTACCCCTGGCGGTAGTACCGCGGCAGTACCGTTGTCTTCAGGCAGCGGTACTACCGCTGGTGGTACCGCCCGAGGTACCGCTAGACCCTTTTTGTGTACTGCCTATCCCTCCGGTACCCTGGCGGTAGCTGCCACGTTCTACCGCTGTGACCCTTAGATTTGAATCGAAGGGGTCCGGCGGTAGTACCGGCCGCCCACCGGTAGTACCGCTCGCCTGGAGTGCAGCGGTACCTCTCTGAGGTACCGTAGCAGCTGGGTGTTGTGGTACCCGCGGTATCGCCCGGATAGCGGTAGTACCGCTGTGCAGTTTTTCTACACATAACGGCTAGTTTTTGGGGGAGGCTATAAATAGCCCCCTTCTTCCCCCAAGTGAAAGCTGCACGTTTTTCTGCTCACATTTTCTCTCTCCTCCATTGTTGCTAATCTTGTGAGCTTGATTCCTCTCCATCCCTCCAATGATTCTTGCCCAAACTTAGGGATTCAAGAGAGGAGATCTAGATCTACCATTCCACCAATCAAAATCCCCTCTAAGTGAGGGAAACTTGTGGATCTAGATTTTGGGGTTGCTTTGTGTTCATCCCCTTTGTTCTTCCTCTCTTATTCCCTCCATAGCATTAGTTGCTTTGGTTGGAATTTGGGAGTGAAGGATTTGAGCACTTTGTGTGCTCTTGCCTTTTGCATTTGTTGCATCGGGTTGCTCCCTCCACGGTGATACGTGAAGATCGATGTTGAAGAGCTTGTTACTCTTGGGTGCATTGTGTTCCCAAGAGCTTGTTGCCTCTTGGGTGCATTGTGTACCCTAGACGGTTGGAGGTGCCGCGAAGTCTTCGAGTTGTGAAGCTTCGGCACGAGTTTGGGAGCCCCCAATTGAGTTGTGGGTGAGTGCCCCAAGAAGAAGTTGTAAAGGGCTCCGGAATCCGCCCCGAAGGATTCCGATAGTGGAAGGTGAACCAATCCCTTGGGTGAGGTTCATCGGAGAATAGGGTGAGGCCTTTGTGGCATCTTGAGTAGGCCTCTTGTGGCGAGCTCACACCCCTCCAACGAGACGTACTCCCTTAACAAGGAGGAACTCGGGAATACATCCTCGTCTCCGCGTGCCTCGGTTATCTCTATACCCGAGCTTTACTTATGCAATTTACATTGTGATAGCCTTCGTGCTTGAAGTTCATATATTGCTATCTTCTTGTTGCTTGAATTGCTTAGCATAAGTTGTTGGTGCACATAGGCGAACCTAGAATATTAGGTTGTTGGCTTGTTAATTTAAACACATAGTTTTATTCCGCAATTATCAAGCCCCTAATTAGAAAAAGTTTTAATCGCCTATTCACCCCCCCTCTAGGCGACCCCTGGAGCGTCGCCTCTCGGCCCCCTTCGCATATAAACCCCATTTGACCTAAAAACGTGGGTGCCCCCGATCACTTTTTCCAGAAACCTTACGGAGCTCTGCCGCCATCGCGAAACCTAAATTCGGTGTCCAGGATCGCTGTTCCGGCACCCTGCTGGAGTGGAGATCGTCGCCATCGTCACCGCCAACGCCTCTCCATCAACCATCCATGACATCTCCATCCATGTGTGAGTAGTTCATTTCTGTAGGCAAGGGGATGGAAGGGATTGAATAAGATTGCTCATGTAATTCGTTGCCAAGTTGTTAGGGCATGATGAATAATATCCTCTATTTGTGTTAATCATCGTTGGTACAATTAGTTATGCTTAATGCTTGTCACTTTGGGCCCGGGTGCCATGATTTTAGATCTGAACACTTTATGTTTTCATGAATATAATTGATGTTTTGGGTCCTATCTACTAATTGTATGCACTTGTTGTCAACCGGAACCGGAGACCCCGAGTGACAGAAACGGGGACATCGATGGGAATGGTTGGTAAATCGAGGGTTACATGTATTCATTGTGTGTTACTGCTTTGCTCTGGTCTTCTATTAAAAGGAACACCTTAATTGCCATTTGTTCCTTAATTGGCCCGGCTGAAACCGGGTGGCAGGACAAAAGATGCCGTGCAAGTTCTTATTGCAAGCACGTACGGCTAAATTAGGAATACATGCCTATGATCGTTTAATACTTGGATGCTATATTTATTTTTCTTCGTGCCTAGTTATGTTTATTTCATGAGCTATCTTATTCATGCAACGCCCGTCTATCTCTCCCTATGCCTACGGTGTTTTTAAATCCTACTGTTTACAATCAATATTTTTGATGTCACCATTGCTGCCTTTATTTTATTACTGTTGTTACTGTTCTACTGCTGCCATCAAATTACTATTACTACTGATAAATTGCTTCGAGAGAAATCCTTTTCAGGTGTGGTTGAATTGACAACTCAAATGCTAAGGCTTATAAATATTCTTTGGCTCTCCTTGTGTCGAATCAATATATTAGGGTTATACTACCAGCGAAGACTGTTGCGATCCCCTACACTTCTGGGTCATCACTTCGCGATGGCGAGAAGAACCTGTTCGAGACTCGGCACCATCGTTACGTGGTTGCTTGTCCTTCTTTGGATCCTTGTCGCCGCCTTTGTTATGGCTGCTCGAACCGGCTGGATCACCTTCTGTGTCCGGGGGTGCAGCAGCAATAGCCTTCTTCGCCGTCGAGTTGCACAAGCGAGAATCGTCAAATAGCTTTCCCGACTTGACCTGCGAGTCGTTTTGCTGCTGTTGCGCCACCTCCAGTAGGTACGCCGAGTACTTGAGGCGGGCGTCGCGATCCAATGATTTGTCGAACATGACCTCTTGGGCTGCCTCCATGTTCTTGGCTGGAGTGTTGCAGTAACACAGCTTGGTTACCGGGTCGCGCACGTGATGATACCTTCTCCATACCGAGTCGACATGGTCGGCTTCCCATTTGCTGCGGAAATCCAGCTGTTTGTGCAGATTTTTATCACGAGGTGGACGGAAAACATTGATGTCTACTACACGCTTCTATTCTTGTAGACTTGTTGGGCCTCCAAGCGCAGAGGTTTGTAGGACAGCGGCAATTTTCCCCTAAGTGAGTAACCCAAGGTTTATCGAACTCAGGGAGATAGAGGTCAAAGATATCCCTCTCAAGCAACCCTGCAATTAAGATACAAGAAGTCTCTTGTGTCCCCAACACACCTAATACAATTGTCAGTTGTATAGGTGCACTAGTTCGGTGAAGAGATGGTAAAATGCAAGTGATATGGATGGTAAAAGGTGATTTTGTAATTCTGTAATAAAAATGGCAGCAAGCAAACAAGTGACAAAAGTGACTAAAACGGTGTATCAATACTTGGAAACAAGGCCTAGACTTCATACTTTCACTAGTGACTACTTTCAACATCATTAACATAATTAAACACATAATAGTTCCCACAAAAACACATGCATGGTAGACGTTACTCGGAGATCATTCTTTTGTGGATCAAATAGGATGAGAATTGCGTAGGGCTACGAGAAGCACACCTTAAAGTTCGTATTCCACATCTATGGACACTTCATGCTGTCACTATCCGCATCCAAAGATAGTACTAACAAACACCACAATCTATTTCTTGAATAGTCTTTTCTTCAATAACACAAGCATCAAGAAACCTCATGATTTATTCAATCCAACAATAATAAAGAACAAACTCATGATGAATATCCCCCTAATCTTGATGCATAGAGTCACACACGACACCCACACTGTGACCGAGGTACCGTGATCAAAACGGTGACTCCGCAAATTATACTAGATAACACCACTTGAGCAACATCATATCCATTACACATAGGGAAACATCATGTATTGAACTATACTAACAAAGCTCATGATTACAACGAAGATCACATCATGGGAGAGAGAGATAACCACATAGCTACTGGTATAAGCCTCAGCCCCGGTGAGGGACTACTCCCTCCTCATCGCGGGAAGCAGCGGCGTTGATGGAGATGGCCTCGACGGTCGATCCTCGTCCCGGCAGGGTGCCGGAACAGGACCTTCTGAACCCCCGAAACTTGTCGGCGATGGCGGCGGAGCTCTGTATCGTATTTGGGAAAATCCTTTGGGGGTTAGGGTTTTTTCATCGGGGATGATTTTATAGGAATCGGAGGTGGCCGAGGGGGTGCCCGAGGGGCAGAGGTGGGCTGTGGCCGCGGCCCCCTTAGACCCATGGGTGGGACCCGCCCCTGTCCTGTGGGTCCCCACGGGGTCGCCCTTCTGGCTCCGGTCCTTATTTCTTCAATAAAAAATCATCATAAATTTTCATCCAATTCCGAGAATATTTCCAGAAGTAACTTTCTGCAACAAAATCAGCACAAAAACAGGGAACTGGTACTGGGCATCTTGTCAATAGGTTAGTCCAACAAAATGCATAAAAATGATGTAATATGATAGTAAAAACATGTGACAACATCACAAAACTAGCATGGATCAATAAAAAATTATAGATACGTTTGACACGTATCAAACATCATCGGCCTATTTCTGCCTTTGCTTCCGGATGAACTCCGTCTCTTTGATGTTGAGATCTCGGGCCCGTTCGCCGGCTTTGATCATCTCCTCCTCTAGCAAAATGCGTCGCTTCTCCATGTCAGCCACCGATGCATCAGGCGGAAGCGGAGTTAGCAGTTCCTTCATGATCGCAAGCCTTTCCTGATGTGCTTTATCCATTGCCGCGATGCGAGCGCTGTAAGTTTCATCCTCGTCGCCCGGCAAATCATTGGAGCACAGCGGCTTGTCTGGGTAACACCCTTGTTTGGCACCGGGGGCAGGAAAACATCCGCCTTTTGCTTGGTAGCGGCAGGCATTTCAAACGCTGCCCCCTTGCCTTCAGCGAGCTTTGAGGTATTGGGGTCTACGATAGTATCGCCCATAAGACTTCAACATGGCGTCCCAGGCAAGACGCAACTTTCTGACTAAAGTCGTCAGATTCTCCTTCAGATTCGAGGTCTTGCTCCATAGGAGCGGTATCCCCCGATCCGGCTTCTGAGTCAGCTCCGGCCTGCAGAGCAGGGAGGATAGACTCAGGATCAGTTGTCGACTCATTAGAGCCGGATTCTCCCAGGACACCAACGAAGTGAAACTCCGGCACCGCCTTGTAGGATCTTGCAGTGTCGTCGTCATAGTCTTCATCGTCAGCGTCAAAGGCCAGATCGAGTTCGGCAATCTCCTCCGAGTCCAGATCCGATCCGTCTTCAAAGTTGCTGGGGTAGGTTGCGGGCGCGCTCGAGGTGAAACCGAGATCATCCAAGGCCTTGGCGGTGAAGCCGATGAAGATGTCGAAGCCGCCGATGGAAACCGTGGACCAGCCTGCAGGATCCTCCTTCGCCGACATCCAGAAGCCGTCGTTGAGGACGTGGCCGGCTCCAGTCTCGTTGAAGTAGCTGGCCAAGCCGACCGCGATGGTGTCGCCGACACCTCCAGTAGATCCCGCCCGGAACGTGACCCCAGACATCTCTTGCCCCACAGTGGGCACCAACTGTCGTGGTATTGTCGAATCTAGCCTAGACAGGGGTGCCATCCGGCTAGGTAGAGAGGTGGGTATAGGAGATGTAGGCGATTCCGGTGATGGGATGAGCACGAGTTTACCCAGCTTCGGATCTAGCAACAGTGGCAAAACCCTACGTGCTGCTATAATTCACTATAAGGCGATATGTGCATTACAATAAAAGTTAGAGCGTGCCCTGAGGCGTCCCTCCGTCCGGCTTATAAAGGCGACTGGACTAGGCTTTGCAGGAAGAAACCTATCCGACTAAGTTACAGAGTTCTACTCTAATCCGGTTTGGGCCTTGCCTTCAGAGCCAAGTCGACTACAAGCAGGCCGCCTTCTGGAACCTTCCCTTAGCCGGATGGGCCTCCTGTGCTTCATCATCATAGGCCGCCCGGTAAGCCGGATTCGGCTTACCACCACTGTGTAACAGCCCCATTTTGGTACTGAAAAATTTGAATAATTTTTCCACTTTTTCATCTCATGTTTGCATCATGGCACGCATTCAAAATTTTGCTAGTTCCAACAATGCTACACTTGAACACATTTAAAAGGGGGGAAGCAAACCTTCCAAAACCTCCAAACCAAATGCTCTTGCTCAACCTAGCAAACAAATAAAATTGAACTTCCAAATTGTCCAGGAAGTTCCAAGAGTACATGTTGTAATTATTTGTTAAAAGCAAATTCTTAACAAGCAAAGAAATAAATTGAGAATTCAAAATTGGCTCAATTCTAATTATATTTTTTAAGCCAAATTAATCTTTCCAAAAATTCAAAATAAAATTATGGGGAGCTTCATTAATATATTGGGAGCCTCCATGAATATTTTAATTATTTTTGAAGATGCTTAAGTACTCCAAGTAAATGCATTTTGGAATATATCAAATTGACCATATTTAAACCCTGTGAGCAAATGTTGCTCAAAACAATTTATTTTGCAACACCAATTTTTGTCGAGCTTCTTCATGTCATGGGGAGGCTATATTAATTTTGGCAGGTTTTATAAAAATGTTTCAAGGCCTTAATTAAATCACTAAAACCCTACTGGTTTTAAATGAAAAAGGGAAAAGGCAAAAGAATAAAAATCTGACGTGTGGACCCCTCCTGTCAGCCTCTCCCCTCTTCCTTCTTCCTCACTGTGGCGCCAGTGCCGCTCGCGCGCCATGCCGCCCTGCGCCCTGCACCACGACGTCGGGCCCCCTGCCGCGCTGGAGAACAAGGAGGCCTCCATGATGCCCACCTGCTCCCTCGCTCGATCCTCTCACTTTTCCCCGCACCCGGAAACCCTAACCCTAGCGAGCGACATGACCGTGGCCTAGCTCGTGCCGCCATCGCCGCGCCGCCGCATCGCCGTCGACAAGAGCTTCCCCGGAGCCAGCTGAGCACGCCATCCTCTCCGCCTAGTCGTCCTCGTCGTCCCCGTGCACGGAATCGGAGAAGGGAAGCCGGGCATCGTCGCCGCCGTCCGTTTCCTCCTCGCCCCCTGCCGCCGCGCTGCGGGCAAGATTGTCGCCATCCCCGACCTCCTCCGACCACGCCGAGCACACCCACTCATCTAGGGTGAGCACGCCGTCCTCCGGGACATCTTCTTCTTCCTCCTCCTGCTCTGTAGCCTCGCCTTCGTGCGAGAGGCCGCTCGGCCGTCCGCCATGGCCGTGCCATGTCGAGCACGCGCGTGTCGCCGTGCGTCTTCCCCTCCGTCTCCGAGCACGCGCACGGCCACGGCCTCCACACCGCACTCGTTTGCACCCAAGGACACCCGCGGAGTGCCTCCAGAACAAGGTCGTCGCCGGCCGTTGTTCTCCGTCGGGTACCGCCACCGTCGTTAGGCGCCCGGCCTAGGAACCAGTCTGGGCCGGCCGGAGGCCGGATGCCTCGGGCGGGTGCCCGGCCTGGACGCCCGGTCTGGGCCGGCCAGAAGGCCGGCTGGTTCGGGAGCCTGGCCGGCCCGTGGGCCGGCCTGGCCGAGCTGAGGCCGGCCTGCCATTGTTTTTCCTTTTCTTTTTGGAAATAAAATCAAATAAAATAATTGATAACTAATTAAATATTGCTCCAATTTTAACAAATGATATATCAAGTTGTTCAGAAAAACAATACCTACCTGTTGGTAACATTGCCATGCTCTTTGAGTAAAATATTTTGCCTTTATTTAGGAATTATTAAAATGGCAAAAATAATAAAAATTTGGGAAAATCATAACTTGATAAATAATTAACCAAATTTTTTGAATAAAATATCAAAGTGGTCAGCATTTCAAATGCTATTTAATCATGCTAATATCAAATCATGACAACAATTTCACTTTATTGTAATTTCTTAATTGGTTAAAAGAATTAAATTCAAATAATTATTTAATTCGCTATTTATTCATCGATACTGGAAAACCGCAAACGAGGGTACCAAAACTATCAGAAGAACAATACCTATCTATTCATGTCATGATCATGCATATTTAAGCCACTTGTTAGTAATATAATAATTTATAAACAATGTGGTCACTAAGTTAAATATGGGGTTGCTTCCAAATAATTGCACGAATTATTTGGCACTCCATTTAAATTGTTAGATAAATTAAATGATGATATCATTTCATAAACTTGACATGTCATCATGATTCTGCATTACATCTTGTCTTCGTGTTATTTATTTGTTCTTCTGTTATTGTTTGGGTATCGATAGATTCAGGAGTCGAGGTTACCCCTAACTACCCCGACGATCCGTACTTCCAGGCCCGTCAACAAGGCAAGAGATAACCTAACCTTCTTGGCATATAGCCTCCTATTGTTTTATACAATTATTTTATCCACCATAATATTGCATTCGATTCCAATGTCACTTTTGATCAAGATATAGAGTATCCTATGATATGCATTGTCCCCTAAACCATTACATGTCTTCCTTCCTATTAACCATAGGTTGATGTGTTGGCCTGAGATACTTTATATCTGTTGTTCATATGCTTAGCTATGCTTAGCCATGCTTAGACAAATGCTAAATTGTCCGGTAATTTATTTCATTGATTATGATGTTGATGGAAGTTTCGAACATGGTGGTTACTTGTGGTAAATAATAAAATGCTAAAAGGCTTGGATGAGTTGCCATCGGGGGATGGTGTTTTGCCTCATTCTTGTCGCCTAGGCTGAGAGTGCTTTTAGCTAGAACCAAGAACCGAGCGTGCTTCCATTGGTGGGAGTATGGGCTCCTTACTGACCGAATAATCTGTGGGGGGCTTGTCAAGGGTCCTGTAGTTTGCTATTTCCATTTGCGTGTGAGTGTGTGGGTGGAAAAGAAATGATGAGGACGGTGGTGTTTAGGATGTGGCCGTGGGGCAGGGCGTTGGAGGCGTTGAACCTGTCCTTTCGCACACTAATGGTCCTTGAGTAAGCCTCATGCAAGGTAAAGGTCTAACCGCGCCCACTCGCCGGTTTTCCCCGGAAGAGAGCCAATCAGGTGAGCCGGACAGTACCAATGGGTAAATTAGTACACCCCTGCAGGGTTTAATCTTTTCGAAAAGCCGTGTCCACGGTTATGGACAAATCTTGGGAAAGGCGGATTAGCTCATAGAAAATTTGAATCTTAATTAAAATTTGGCAACTAGAGGTGCAACTCAACGTGTGTTAAAAGGTTCATTTCCTCGAGGGTGATTCGAGGGAGTGCCTTGGTGAAGACGAGTGGTTTCTGGCTACAAGTTGGTTCAAGGTGAACCGAAGATAAAATTTTACTATCTTACCTCTTTTATGAAAACCTTCTGAGTAGTCGATGCCGTGAGTCGTTATTGTCTTTATAAATGAAAAGTAACTTTATGCAAAACAAACATTACAGCTTTAGAGCCTTGTCAAATCATTGGGCCTATATCGCCCTACTAAACTTGCGAGTACGTCATACTCAGTCTCTCTTTGTTGATTATTACTTGTTTCAGAGGAGGACGATACCGAGCAGACAGGTGGGTTCTTCGTTGACATCGACGAGTAGTCTGGGGTTCCCAGGTGGCAGCTTGGGACGTCTCGAAACAAGCTGGCTGGGTTTATGTTATTGTAGGCCTCTTAGGCCATATTTTGGTTCTTGTTATATTAGACAACTACCTCGCTTCCACATGATGTACTGTTGGATCTGTGACCTCTATGTGTAATTTGTATCTTTCTCGTTATATGAGTTGCTATATGATCTCTTTGTGTCGTAGAGTCTGTGATGTGCCAGTTGTTTCACAAGTCTTGATCTCTCTATTATACATTGATAGCTATGCTAGTGTTTATGGCATGATCGAGGTGTTGCGTGGGAGCGGTAACCCCATGCCCTTCAATTGTGTAGCATAGCCTGTGGGTTACATAGCCTCTCTGTATAATTCCGGGGTCGGGACGCTACAAACTGTGTGCCACCCTGGTATGCTGACTTTTAGTCACCTCCATGAAGGTACCTGTTCGGCATATCCCAACAATTTCGTTTCTTCTTTTCTTTTCTTTTTTGTGCGTGTTTGCTGCTGCCCAGCATGTGTGGTGTTGTGTTTGTATCCTGGTTGTATGCACCGGCGGACCTAGCGTCCCTGCTGCACGGGCAGTTGTCCGGACTTCCGGCCGGCCGATGCAACGTATTTTCATACGTATTTGAGCAGAAATTAGCGTGATAAACCTTTAAATTAATAGTTTGCCCGGGCTTTAAAATATTCTGGGTCCGCCACTGGTTGTATGTTGATCGTTGCTTTATTTATAAAGCGGGGCGAAAGGTTGTTTCGAGAGAGTACTCGTATGCGATATGTTTCAGATAACCAACGATAAGTTTGGCCTCCGAATACGGGTTGAACCTTTACACACAGATCATTTTTTTTTTGTAACCGATAGAAAATAACACGCACAAAGTGTTTTATCCGTGTGCGAATGTGCGATTGGACGATTTAAATTGACTCACCTGTACCAGTAATAAATGACTAAGAACAAGCAAAAAGGAGATCGAGCGAAGAGAGCGGCCGGATGGCCCAACATTGGCATTGGCATTGATGAGGCCGTGGCGTCCTGTTGTGCGTGCACCGAGCCGTGCGTAGATCCGCGAGACAAGCGTTGGACGGGAGAGCGCGAAGTACGCGATACACACATGCAGCATGCTGCTCGTCGTACCGCGTACGTCGTCTTCGGTGGAGTTAGTGGTGTCGAGTGTCAATCCCGTGACACTTCTTCTATCTCTTCTCCGCGTAACTTTCATGTTTTCCCGTCACTTCAAGACGAAAAATGATGCTAGTAGCTCCTTGCTGTAGTAGTACCTCTCTACTACTGCCGCTGGCTGGAGTAGCTTGCTTCCATGGCCCAAGTAAAGGGAGCACAGTGGCGAGGCTGCATGCATTAGACCCCTGTACAGCCGCTGAATATTCCCCTGAGCCGACCCCTCAAGCATTGACGACGAGCCAGCAGAGTTTGAATGGTGGTGGATTCATGGTGGAGAACAAGCATCTGAGCAACACTGTGCTGTGCGGCCGGCCACCCCTATTCTGTTGCCTGCCGCGGCAACGAAGACCACACAGGCCGGGCAGCGGGCACGGCCCTAGCTAGCACTGCACTACTGCAGCACCAAGTGTGACAAATCAGATCATGCCCGGCCACAGCCACTGCATAGCACATGTGAAATTGTAAGAAACGCATTCAAGGCCCCTGAATATCTAGAACATGTACAGAGAGAGAGAGAAAGAGGGGTTTCTCGTCTCGTCTCGTCCATGTCCTCTTGCAGCAGCTTGCAGGCGTGTCATAGATGCAATCCCCCAATCTCATGCATCTTGTTTGCTTGGCCCTCGATCGGTCCCTGGTGCTGGTGGTACCACCATGTCCTCACTCTCTATCTTCTTCTTGGAGCATGTGCTGGCTTACACGGAGAATGTCTATAATGCTAATTGATTGATATGCAAACAGAAGCATTAAACACATCCGTGCAGTGCGCACACCTGACCCTGCGAGCGATTTGGGATGTGTGCATTGGCCGTTCGTGCTTGTGGGGATGGAGAATTTGGCAGAGGAAGCTTAATTTGTTTTAGGGTGTACAGTATATGTTAGTAGCTTGGATTAATTTGAAAGATACTTCTCCTGGTGTTTGAAGATGATGAAGCATGAACAAAGTTCAGGTACCTGCAGGATATGCATTGCAAAACTGTGGCTACTGCGTTTCTCAAGAGTCTCGGACACACTGGTTGCAGTGCACACAATGACGCACAAATTATGGACTAGCGAGTCACCGGATGAAAAGAGAGAACATATATGTAGGTAAACTCTTATATTCGGGATAGAAGCAGGATGGAAACCCTGAACCGAATCATGGAGGACTGAAATATAAACATAAACAGAGAGATTACATGCATTACAGAGTGTAACCGATGCATTCCAGGCTCAGTACTTTCTCCCAGCACTCCTGATACTACTATGTTACTCAAGAACACCGTCAAGGTTCCTAACCAACATCACAACAAGCTCCACGCCAAGAATGCGTCACTTACAGCCTCTCGATACAAACCAAAACGAAGGAAGAAGGAGAAAGAGAAGAACAGGATAATATTTCTAGGAGGAAGAAATAACTAGCTAATTAAGATACCTAGAGAGAGATATACATATATCTCGGACCATTACGCCTCAATTCCCCACTGCACGCTCTCGCTACATACGCCTCATGCATGCTCGTGTAGAGCAGAGCAGAGGAGCACGTCGTGAGAGCCCAATGCGAGCCGCTAGCTCGCCGGCTTTCTCCTACCTGGGACTGGCAGGCATGTCTCCGCTCGATTCCTCCGCTCTTGGATCTCCAAATGCTGGCCAGGTAGCAGAAGCACCAAGGACCTCCATTGTTGGGTGTAGGAGGAGCAAGAAGATTGGGCACTTCCTCAAGAGGAGATTGCAGGTTTAGTGTGAGGAGTGAGAAGAAGGCAATACTAGATAAAAGGGTAGTGGTGTTTATATATACTCACATGAGAGAGAGAGAGGGAGAGCAGAGTCCATGCTACCTTTAAAGAGCAATTGCAAATTCATTGTAGTATTGTACCACTGGTGCAGTACGTAGTACCATGGCAGGCACAGTACATGCCTACATGGTCATGCTATGTCCATACGCCGTGTCACAGGTCACAGGGACATTTTCCTTCTAGCACATGAGCATACTGATGAGAGTACTAACGTATTTGTAGGGTCAATAAATAATACTGTACAGAGTTTGGGAGAACAAAAAATTACCGGAGCTTCGCTTTGCTCGGCCATGATAATGTTCTTTTTTTTTAACAACTCGGCCATGATAATCAAGGGGGACAGAATGGAACATAATTAAGGTTCTGTGAGTCTGTGCACAGATGCAGATTGATTGGCTTCCCATTTAACAAAGGCCGATGAGAGGCATGTTCGTGGGGAAACGCAGAACCGCACTTACACGGACTACGGTGCACCTTGGGCAGAGGAAAAAGGTCAATTCTGCCTATAGAGTACTCGCTCCGTCGATATATAGAGCCATTTAATCTTGTTCCAAGTTAAGTTTGTACAAGTTAGATCGAGTTTATACATCAAAGTATAAACATCTACTACAATATAAATCACTAAATCTATTATCAAATATGTGAAGATTCTCACACCACACGAACAACAACCCGAAAAAGAGACCCTCGCGTCGCCTACCCTAGGCGACACGGGGGGCGACCGCGCCACATCACTCCGGCCCTCCCCCACCTCGTCCCATCCCTCCCGCCGCCGGGCAAGGCCCGGACGACGACGGCGGCGGCGGGGCCTTCCCTTCGCACGGCGGCGGCAACCCTCCTTGGCGACGGCGTGGCGTGGCTCGGCGGCGATCCGGTAGCGTGGAGCGGCGGGATCCCAGCGGCGAGCGCATTTCACCAACGACGATAGTGGAGGCGCGGCCTCCACGCGACAGAGGCGCCTCTGCAGCCTCGACCGAGTGCTCTGGTCTCACGCGGGCCCAGATGGGCTTGGGTGGGCCGGCGGCTCTTGGCTCATGTGGCTGCAGGCATGCGCGCGCCTAGTGTTTCCGGCTGCTGGGTGTCGTGGTGGTGCCGGCGGTGGGCTGGATCTCCTCCTTCCAGCACATGGTTTTCAGGCGCTCAAGGCGAATAAAGGAGGCGGTCCTAGGGTTCTTCTCACATCAAGGTTGCAATCTGCCGGATGCTTATCATCATTGATCTAGCTGGACAGTCTTGTTTCGGAAGGCTCCGCCGGCGAACTCCACTGGGCGACTCATGCCTGGAGATTGCTGGATCGGATGGTATTCGATCGTGCGCACCCATATTTTTTCTCTGACCGTTGGTTTCAGAGGGAGCGCTTCGAAGCTCTGCTGGCTGTTAATATCATGGAGCACGCTTTCTCGTTCCATGGTGCTGGCAGAGAATGTCATGGAAGGCAAGATCCGAGACTAGCAATGGTGGTTTGGATCTTTGTGGCGATGAGGAATTGGCTAGGTGATTCGTGACTTGGAGCAGTGGCAGGTTTGAGGGGGCGATTGCACAGGAGAAGTCTTAAGTCTTATCTTTCAGGGTGAAAATCTAAGGTCTGGCCTTAATTGGTTGTGCCTGGTGATGGGTCGTAGCATAGAAAACAAAAATTTTCCTACGCAGCAAGCGGAATAAACCCCAAGGATCTAGACCTACTAGATGGAGGTAGCGAAGATGAGATCCAATCTCTTACCCTTGAAGATCAACAAACGCGTTTTGTCGGTGCAGGGGTTGGCTAGTCGATCCCCGCAACTAGACTCATCTAGTCGCGAGGAGATGTATTTCCTCGAAGTCCAATCCGACGAAGTGCCACAAGGGGTAGCACCTCCGCGGTATCCACACGTACGGCTCGATGTAGATCTCCGCCTTCTTGATCCCGCAAGCAAGGTGGAGATGGCTAGATGGATCTCGGCACCACGACGGTTGTGGTGGCGTTGATGGTGTGGTCTCCACGAGCAGGGCTTCGCCAAGCCAAGCAAGAGGAGAGGGAGAGGAGGAGGTGCAGCAGCAGCCCTACACTAGGGGTGGTGCGGCTAGGCCATGGAGGTGGTGATGGCGGCAGCCCTCCGGGAGAGGGGTGGCGCAGGAGAGGTGGAGATGGAGGAAGGGGGTGGCGGCTAGGGCACCTGGGGGGAGCACAAGGGTGCCGCACCCCTCCCCTTGCCCCTCCTTATATAGGAGGCCAGGGGGGGTGCGCCCCATCCCTTCCTAGGGCCGGCGGCTGGGGAGGAGTGGCCCCCAAGTCACCCCTTAGGGTTTTGGCTGCCCCCTCCACACATGGGCCTAAAGCCCTTGCCGCATGGGCCCCTTGGGGCTGGGTGGTGCGGCTGGCCCTAGGCCAGTCCACCACCACTTTATCCCACGTGGACCCCATACTCCTATGGGCCCCACTTCTAGACTCCTCTAGAACCTTCTAGAATATTCCGGAACCCTTCCAGAAAATCCCGGAACTTTTCCGATACCTCCGGAAACCACTTTCCTTATATGAATCTTATTCTCCGGACCACTCCGGAACTCCTCGTGATGTCCGGGATCCTATCCGAGACTCCGAATCACCATTCGATCATTCCATCAATTATCTCATCGCTAAACCCTAGCTACATCGGAGCGTTAAGTGTGTGACCCTACGGGTTCGAGAACATGCAGACATGATCATATCAATAATCAACAGCGGGACCGGGATGCCCATATTGACTCCTACATATTCAACGAAGTTCCTTATCGATTGAACCACGATGCCGGAGATTCTTAATCTCATATACGATTCCCTTTGTCTCACCGATATTTAATTTGCCCGAGATTCGATCGTCGATATCCCCATATCTAGTTTCATCTCGTTACCTGGCAAATTCTCTTTACTCGTCCATAATATAGGATCTCCGTGATTAACACTTAATCACATGGTTGCAACCTTTCTTGATGCTATATTACCGAGAGGGCCCAGAGATATCTTTTCCGTCATAAGGAAGGACAAATCCCAGTCTTGATTCATGTCACCCAACAAATACCATCGGAGATACCTGAAAGCCACCTTTATAATCACCCAGTTACGAAGTGATGTTTGATGTCCACAAAGCATTCCTCCGGTAAACGGGAGTGACATAATCTCATGGTCTAAGGAAACTATACTTGACATACTAAAAGTGTTGGCAATGAAACTTGTGTGACACGATCAATTGCAACTCTTTATTATCGGGTCTTGTCCATCACATCATTACTCCTAATGATATGACTCCGTTATCAAGTGACTGTAACAAGTCCATGGTTAGGAAACTCTAACCATCTCTTGACTAACGAACTAGTCCGGTAGAGGCTTACTAGGGACACCTGGTGTTTATATTCCACACATGTATTATGTTTCCGGTTAATACAATTATAGCATGGATAATAAACTATTATCATAAACATGAATATGCTAATAAACCATTTTATTATTGCCTCTAGGGCATATTCCCAACAGTCTCCCACTTGCACTAGAGTCAATAATCTAGTTTACATTTTCTCGATCCAACACTCATGGTGTCTAACACTCATGGAGTCTCAGTGCTGATCATGTTTGGTCGTGGAAGAGGTTCTGTCCGTGCTCTGTACTATACAGTTCTTTATGTTCTTTGCAAAACGTCAACGTCACCTAATTTGACATTACTTTATCATCTCATGATAAACCTATTATCATCACATGATAATTCACATCATCACATGATGAATATAATATATTTGGTTAGAGAGTGAAATTTTCGTTTCCCTTTATGCCTACATGACGTATGATCAGTCAAGAGAACTTTCACATAGCATGTGCACCCGGAACTCACTCAATCTTGAAACAAAATTTCTCAAACCATAATATTATATCTTTTAATCCTTGAATTAATCATATACTCCTATATGTTGTAGACTCACAAATCGACAGTGCTATAAAGTCACTTCGATATTTTCGATCATGCTTTCGCTGCGCTTCTGCTATTATGAGATCCCCAATCTAGTTTGGTTTTATGACTTCAACCAAGTCTACCAATCTCTAGATTACTTTATCTCATCTTCATGTTAAAATGACTCCTCATTCTAACACGTTCTTCTAACCAAGAACTTGGGTCACATATCGTCAAATACAAACACATGGTTCTTATATGTTTTAGTCCTATGAACAATTCATAGCGAACACCAACATATCCTCCAACCATCATTTTTGTACTGAGTTATCAACTCAATGTTTCACCTATTTTTCACAAGCAGATGAACCTTTCTTCTCTTGTTTATTTTGAACTCCTTCAAAATCTTACTTAGGTTAAACATCATGACATAATGCTTTATCAAACATATCTATCCTCCATAGATACATCCATCTCCATGGATATTTGACGTTTCAAACTAACTTCATAAGTTATACGTTGGTTCCTGACTTATTTACAACATTTATGAAATCTCCATTTCACACAAACAAGATGTTGTAAACTCCCACTCAAATATACACCATACACATATTAAATTGTGAAACCACTTTGGCTCCCACTCAGAAATATGTTATCTCTATATTTGACCATGTTTTAACTAGCTCCCACTCAAACATATGTCATCACATATTTTGATCTTGGAAATAGTTTCTGCTCTAACTTAATATATGTCGCCACATATCTTAATTAGATCACACTCGTGTATTTTCTCGATATTTTGGACACCTCCAAAATTCTTAATTAACTATTAATATCGAGAACTCTTTATACGAAACACTAGTACTTTACTAGCTTTAAGTTTTATTTATTCCCTGCAAAACCCCTTTTGAGGAATAAATATGTGAAACATCACTTTCACAAAATCAAGCAACAATTACTTTGTGATTTAAACTTAACATAGGATGACTCTTAGTCACTTTCGTATTTAAGGCTTCTATTTCTTCTTTGTAGTTTCGTAGGTATGTCTTGTTTCTCAAACATGACAAGTAAATCATGAATATTATTTTGTAACCTGACAAAACTTTATATTCTTGAATCCTACTTTTCTTTAGACAAGCTAAACCGAAATTCAATGATCACCATCATTAATTCCTTTATGTGTCAAGTTTTAACCAACATAGCACTTTATATGTGCCACTTGATACATAAACAAGCAAGGTTTTAGCTTTTCCATTCCATCAATTCTTTTATCAATGAAACCTTTTCACGATAAATCCACTAAAACATTTAACACAATCAACAATTGATTTGTCCCTTTTAGTCTCTCATTGTGGAATCTCTATTCATAGTCACATATGAATATACTACAAACTTTATTTGCAATAGTTTCTAATTATCTCATAATTAATGAAACCACTGTTTCACATAACTCATATGCGAAATGCAAATCATTAAATAGATCCTTATTTCTAAACAGAGTGTTTATCAAATAAATCTAAATGCTATTATTAAACCCCCGAAATAAAACCCTTCTTTGAGACCACACAATATCAAATAGTGTGTGATTACAATATCTTAGGACATATCAAACTCCTTTGAAAAATTCTAAATATTGCAATTTGTGATAACACTTCTCACAAGTCCGCATACTAACATATAACTCAAATATTTTGTCTCTTTTGATCAAATCATAAAGACTCAATTTTCTTGTTAACTTAATATCCTAAACTCCAGAAATTTATTTGATCTCATCAAATATCATAACTCGAATAAATACACCTATTTAATCATTTATGATGGAGTACACAAAATAATGACATCTAACATTTGCTGAAAATACAACCAACACTTGTGTTTATTTTCGGCAATTCATGGCACTCTTCCAAAGGGTGGCATTTTAGTCATACTCCTTCAATAAGGCGCATTGATAAAACATCAAAATGTTTATTCAATATTTAGCACGACTAAAACAATTGTCATTATTAAGTTTTGGATATCATTAGTATGTCTTTATTTATAAATGTTCAACCAATTTATCATTTAGATTATAATAAGAATAATACACTTATAATCGAAACTTGTGATTTCCAAAAAGGATCACTCATGAAAATAGAACAACCATTGTCTTTAACATGAATAACCGTCTCACATAAGCAAGACACACTAATTAAAATCACACTTAATTCGATTACAAAACTTATTCAAATCCTTTAATCCAAATGATAAATGTAGAGACAGATCGTTGCCAGCATCAACTCCTTGATTGCCACTATTCTGCAACGTCTTCCCATATCCTTTATGCAAATCTCAAGCAGCAGGTTCTGTTTTCATAAAACAGAATGAGTATCAAATACTTATCGGAACCGCCACAATTGCAATTTGGACTTAAACACTTATAACATGTATATCAATATATACTTTCTGCATTGCCAACTTCTCTTGCTATGGGTTCCACTTTGACATGACGCAGCCGAGACACAAACTCACAGAAAGTGATCAAATCCCTTCCCATGACCTAGTCTCCGACACAATTCTTGAAGCTGGGGAGAAGCTAGCGTATCACCCCACCTATCGCGAAACCGTCATTCATCTCGTGGTTCCAAACAAGCACTAGACGATGATGTATCTCATGCATTATCCTCAGGTGTTGTTCCAAGCAAGTGTTCTCTTCCATCTTGAGTGAAAGAAAACCGTTCAGACATTCAAACCTTACAATTCTAACTTGTGCTGAAAAACTATTTTTCAGCTCATCAACAATCTCCATTGCAATCAAGTTCTTGAATTGTTTACTTAGGTCAGAATTCATGAAGGTGCACATCATCCACTTGACTTTCAAGTAGGTGGTTCAAAACCACTCTATGTACTCTTCATCGCTTGCAGAAATATTTAGGTTTACTTCTAATGGTTCATCTAACACGTAGAGCTGAGCATGGGTGTGTAGGACTTCTTTCAGGACGCAGGTACTACTCAACAAAAAGACCCATCGAGACGCAGTTTTTCAGCAACAAACTGACTACCGTAGTCAACCATGATCTACAAGGATTTTTGCAAAAACATCTGGACTTTTGTTTATGATAATTTTAGTTCATCTTAATGAACTCCCACTAAACTCAACATCTCTCTGGTTGTTTAGTGACACACGATCCAAATCCACTACACCACAACCGATCATCACGTGAGATGATGTAGCTTCAATGGTGAACATCGCCATGTTGATCATATCATCCATATGACTCGTGTTTAGCCTTTCGGCTCTTGTGTTCCGAGGCCATGTCTGTACATGCTAGGCTCGTCAAGGAAACCGTAGTATTTTCGCATGTGTAAATCTGGCTTACACCCGTTGTATGTGAACGTTGAATCTATCACACCCGATCATCACGTGGTGCTTCGAAACGAAGATCTTTGGCAACGGTGCATACTAGGGAAGAACACATCTTGATATTAACGTGAGAGATCACCTTATCATGCTACCGTCGCGATCACATCTAAGCATAACAATAAGGTGCATAAAAGGATTAACATCACATGCAATTCATAATTGTGATATGATATGGCCTTTCTTCTTGTGCTTTTGATCTCCATCTCCAAAGCACCGGCATGATCTCCATCATCACCGGCATGATCTCCATCATTGTGGCGCCATCACCATGGTTGTCCACCAACTATTGCAACTACAACTAATGCTACTCTTAGCAATAAAGTAAAGCAATTACATGGTGATTCAATGACACGCAGGTCACATAAAATAAAAGACAACCATATGGCTCCTGCCGGTTGCCGTACTCGTCGACATGCAAGTCGCGAAAGATTACAAACATGATCATTGCATACATTATCACAAATCACACATTGGCCATACCACATCACATGACCCCCTCTGCAAAAACAAGTTAGACGTCCTCTACTTTGTTTATGCAATTTTTACGTGGCTTGGGTCAACGAGATAGAACCGTTCTAATCTACGCAAAACCACAACGGTGATATAGTAGTTGCTTATTTACTCATCCTTTTGAAAGGCCTTCCATTGAAAATTGCATCTTCACTAAAGCAAGAGAAACAGACACCCGCCAGCCACTTATGCAAAACAAGTTGCATGTCAATCGTGGAACCGGTCTCTCGTGCGTGGACGAGTAAGGTTGGTCCGGGCCGCTTCATCTCACAATACCGCAAAGACGCAAAGTGCACGCGAGAAGGTAGCAACATAAAATATCAACGCCCACAACACTTGTGTTCTAATCGCACCAACATCTACGAATAGATCTAGGCTCTGATACCACTGATGGGGTCGTTGCATAGAAAACAAAAATTTTCCTACGCAGCAAGCGGAATAAACCCCAAGGATCTAGACCTACTAGATGGAGGTAGCGAAGATGAGATCCAATCTCTTACCCTTGAAGATCAACAAACGCGTTTTGTCGGTGCAGGGGTTGGCTAGTCGATCCCCGCAACTAGACTCATCTAGTCGCGAGGAGATGTATTTCCTCGAAGTCCAATCCGACGAAGTGCCACAAGGGGTAGCACCTCCGCGGTATCCACACGTACGGCTCGATGTAGATCTCCGCCTTCTTGATCCCGCAAGCAAGGTGGAGATGGCTAGATGGATCTCGGCACCACGACGGTTGTGGTGGCGTTGATGGTGTGGTCTCCACGAGCAGGGCTTCGCCAAGCCAAGCAAGAGGAGAGGGAGAGGAGGAGGTGCAGCAGCAGCCCTACACTAGGGGTGGTGCGGCTAGGCCATGGAGGTGGTGATGGCGGCAGCCCTCCGGGAGAGGGGTGGCGCAGGAGAGGTGGAGATGGAGGAAGGGGGTGGCGGCTAGGGCACCTGGGGGAGCACAAGGGTGCCGCACCCCTCCCCTTGCCTCTCCTTATATAGGAGGCCAGGGGGGGTGCGCCCCATCCCTTCCTAGGGCCGGCGGCTGGGGAGGAGTGGCCCCAAGTCACCCCTTAGGGTTTTGGCTGCCCCCTCCACACATGGGCCTAAAGCCCTTGCCGCATGGGCCCCTTGGGGCTGGGTGGTGCGGCTGGCCCTAGGCCAGTCCACCACCACTTTATCCCACGTGGACCCCATACTCCTATGGGCCCTACTTCTAGACTCCTCTAGAACCTTCTAGAATATTCCGGAACCCTTCCAGAAAATCCCGGAACTTTTCCGATACCTCCGGAAACCACTTTCCTTATATGAATCTTATTCTCCGGACCACTCCGGAACTCCTCGTGATGTCCGAGATCCTATCCGAGACTCCGAATCACCATTCGATCATTCCATCAATTATCTCATCGCTAAACCCTAGCTACATCGGAGCGTTAAGTGTGTGACCCTACGGGTTCGAGAACATGCAGACATGATCATATCAATAATCAACAGCAGGACCGGGATGCCCATATTGACTCCTACATATTCAACGAAGTTCCTTATCGATTGAACCACGATGCCGGAGATTCTTAATCTCATATACGATTCCCTTTGTCTCACCGATATTTAATTTGCCCGAGATTCGATCGTCGATATCCCCATATCTAGTTTCATCTCGTTACCCTGGCAAATTCTCTTTACTCGTCCATAATATAGGATCTCCGTGATTAACACTTAATCACATGGTTGCAACCTTTCTGATGCTATATTACCGAGAGGGCCCAGAGATATCTTTTCCGTCATAAGGAAGGACAAATCCCAGTCTTGATTCATGTCACCCAACAAATACCATCGGAGATACCTGAAAGCCACCTTTATAATCACCCAGTTACGAAGTGATGTTTGATGTCCACAAAGCATTCCTCCGGTAAACGGGAGTGACATAATCTCATGGTCTAAGGAAACTATACTTGACATACTAAAAGTGTTGGCAATGAAACTTGTGTGACACGATCAATTGCAACTCTTTATTATCGGGTCTTGTCCATCACATCATTACTCCTAATGATATGACTCCGTTATCAAGTGACTGTAACAAGTCCATGGTTAGGAAACTCTAACCATCTCTTGACTAACGAACTAGTCCGGTAGAGGCTTACTAGGGACACCTGGTGTTTATATTCCACACATGTATTATGTTTCCGGTTAATACAATTATAGCATGGATAATAAACTATTATCATAAACATGAATATGCTAATAAACCATTTTTATTATTGCCTCTAGGGCATATTCCCAACACCTGGCAATGACCTTGGCGAAGGCATTGTTTGAGAGTGAGGACTGTCTTCAGGGTGAAAATCTGAGATCTATGATCGGGCGACGACAGCGCTTGTGCACTGTTCCTTCTTGGAGGCGTGCTTTTGGAGAAGCTGGATTTCTGGTGCTGTCTTGGTGGTGGTAGTACTGTTGTTTCAATAATCTGATCACTATAGCGGGACTTTTCTTTTTTTGTAATTCTTCTCTTTTTTTTCGGCTATGTACATCCGTAATGCCGCTAGGGCAGTGCGTTGTTGCAGAGGCTGAGTGTAATTGGTATCTCCGCGATATTAATATATGCTCTTTATCTAAAAAAAATCAAATATGTTTTCACAATATGTAGGACAAATTACGACTGTGTCACTTGTTCTTGCCGTAATTCGGGCTATGCCACTAGATTTTCTTGAATTGGCAAAAAAAGTACTAAATTTGGTTATTTCTTTTGAAGCAGCTGACGTTCAATGTCGTTAGATATGTCCAAATTGCAAGTATGTTTGGCTCGTTTATGACATGTGAGAACATAGACGAGCAAGTCCTTTTGGCAGTTCTTTACGGGTGCGTCCCACTAATTTAGCATTACATGGCGCACGTCTTCGCGTTTGAGGATTCGAGGTTGTAATTTTGTGTGCTTTTAACCCGATTTTGGTCATGCTCCCCTCCCGTCCCCTCCGCTGATGTGCCATCGTGGCCATCGCTCCGGCCTCTGCTATTGCTTGCTATCGTGCTCTGCCCTGCGTTCGGCGCGAGACAAGGTCGGGCTCTAACCGCTCTGCACGAGATCTCAGAACATAGACGGAGTCTTCAGGGTTGGAGATCATGGGCAGTCCGATGTAGGGACAGAGGACGCGCGCAAACCAACTTTGCAACTCTCGAGCTTGGTGAATCAGTCGTATGTCGCCCTAAAGAGTAAGAATTGAAATCTCTTTATTCAGTTTGTTTAGCGATTCAAATCCGTTAGTAATTGTGAGGATATGTGACGGTAAACCGTAAGACGTATGTTGCATCCAAAGTTGCAATGAAGATTCAGCAATTGATAGAGAACTTCAAACTTCTCCTTCACAGGAAGGAAAGAAAATAATAGAAAGCAGATGGAGAGAAACAAGGGCAAAAAGAAGGGAAAGAAAAATGTGTTGAAGTGCATGTAGTTGATGAAGACCAACAAATCGAGGATGATCATGAAGGCACGAAATGCAAGATGATGATGAACTTCATGAAAATGCATGAAATGGAGGGTGATGGTCAATTACATTAAGTGCACGAAATGCAGCAAGATGACGAAGTCCATGAAGTGTAGGAAATGTAACAAGGTGATCAAGTCTATGTAGTGCAGAAATTGCAGAGTGAAATTGAACCCCCTCCATGAGAGAACGGGAACAACAGCAAGGGGAATGGTCGAGGATGCTGAAAGGAAAAGAAATAAATCTCTGCACATTTCATCTTTTTTGAACACGCATATTTCATCTTTGTATAGACTAACAGATAAATGTAAGTTTAGTTTTTTGATTTTTTTGGTGATTTTTCAACCAACTTTTTTTGTGTGCAATAGGAGTTTGATGGATACAATGACTAGAGTGGAAAATGAAGTATTGATTACACAGAGCAAGAATGAGAAGATTAGAAAGAAGGTTAAGTTAGAATATGGATTTACTAAAATTTTAATTTAAACTGAAGTATTGTCTTGAATACTAAAGATGTAATAATTTCAAACAATGCTAGTTATGTATGTGGACCATATGGCTCAATAAATTTATTTTATTGTGATTTAAAAAAATACTTTGATATTTTTAGAAATTTCTAATGAAGTGGTTTTCTTTTACTTTTTCCTAAAAACATAACCAAAAAAATTCCCAAGCTTATATTCCTATAATTGAACTACGTGCCAATGGAAATTGAATTTTGATATGTTTTACATTTATTTATTTTCCCTCAATTATTTACGTCTAAAAATACAAAAAAATAATGACAAAATAATATTTTAATTCATATTAGACATTCTTAATGTTATATGCATAATTTGATCTCGTAAGGATGAATTTTTGTTACTAATATTGGTTCGGTTACTTGAAAATACAAATTAAACTTTGAACTTTAAAAATCATATTGTGAGTACAATTTAAGATGATCATATTGTATTATCCAATTTAATCTGCCACGCCACCACAATAAGGGGAGCAGCACACGCACGCCGCCGGAGAAAGGGAGTCGTCCGTGGAACCACCGCCGAGGGGAGAAGCCACACCGTTGCCGTCCGTGGGCATATGCTTAGCCGGCCGCATCCTCCGACGGTGGCGAGGAGGCTGATGGAGGAGAGACGATGCTCGGACCGGCGGCTATGGTTCCCCCACGTCGCTCCTGGAATATACACACTATTTTCCTATAGTCGCCAACTTTTTTTTAGATAAAGGAGCCAGGCCCCGGCCTCTGCATCAAGTGATGCATGCGGCCAACCTTTTATTAACTTATATCGAACTGAAAGTAATCCGTTATTACATCACGGGTCCGAAAAGATTGAGACAAGTATCAACCAATGGAAAAAAAGGCACATAAAAAAGCTATGCATCAGCTAATCTATTAATGTGCCGCCATCCAGTAGCCTGGAAAAAGAAGTCCTGAGCAACCACCAGCATCCGGTTGCATCCAGTAACCATAGCATCCCGCTGGCCCTCCGGAAGAAGGAAAGCCCATAGCTGAATCCAATGGGAAGCTCGCCGAATAACCTGCAAAAAATTTGTTCCCTTTTGTTTGTTAAAGACAATATCATTTCTGGTTATCCAAATAGACCAACAAAGAGCAGAAACGCCAATACGAATCCTGTCTTTATCGATCTTAGACACACCATTCAACCATTTACCAAACATATTAGTAATATTAGTTGGTGGTGGAATATTATAAGCACAATAAACAATACGCCAGATAATTTTAGCAAAAGGGCATGAAAGAAATAGATGATTTATAGTTTCAGCAGAATCACAGAAACAACATTTCTTACATCCATTCCACTTTCTTTTAACTAAGTTATCCTTGGTTAAGAGAACCTTGTTGCTAAGAATCCACATAAAGATTTTTATTTTCAGAGGAATTTTTAATTTCCACAAGTATTACGAAGGAATCTAGTATGGCCATTCATGAGATCAAGATACATTGACTTAACCGTGAACAGCCCCGAATCTGTAAGTTTCCACATAAAACTATCAGGTTCAGTTGTCAAATTTATAGAAATGAGCCGCTGACAAAGATGCAGCCATTCTAACCACTTGTGATCATTAAGACCTCGTCTAAAGGTAATGTTTAAAGGCGTATTGGCCAGCACAGTTGAGACCAAGACATTCTTGTGCTGCACAATGTTATAAAGGGAAGGATATTGTTCTGAAAGCGGCATGTCCCCCAGCCAAATATCTTCCCAGAATCGCACACTTGTCCCATTTCGAACTTTAAAAAAACCCCTAGAGAAAAACTCATGCTTCACTCGCATTAGTCCCTTCCAGAAAGGGGAATCAGTGGGTTTAACCTCAACTTGAGACAGAGTTTTATTCTTGAGGTACTTATTATGCAACAGCTGCTGCCATATACCGTCCTCAGTTAGAAGCTTAAATAGCCATTTGCTAAGTAAACATCTATTTTTAATTTCTAATACCTCAATACCTAGCCCACCTTGATCTTTTGGTCTGCAAACAATATTCCATTTGGATAACCTATACTTCTTCTTATTCTCATCAGTTTGCCAAAAGAAATTTGAGCGGAAGAAATCTAATCTCTTCCTGACACCTTTCGGAATCTCCATGAAGGAGAGCATAAACATCGGCAAACTAGTTAAAACCGAATTTATTAAAACCAGCCTGTCCCCATACGACAGCATTTTGCTACGCCAACATCCAAGCTTAGACCTAAAACGATTCTCAACAGGATTCCACTCCGCATTTCGAAGTTTCCTATGATGAATCGGGATACCTAAATATCTGAAAGGTAAAGCTCCAGATTCACATCCAAAAATTTGTTTATATTGATGTTCCATTTCCTTAGCTCGACCAAAACAGAAAAGCTCACTCTTATGAAAATTGATTTTCAATCCTGACAGTTGTTCAAAAATACAGAGGATCAATTTCATATTAATTGCCTTTTCAGTGTCATGTTCCATAAACAATATCGTATCATCCGCATACTGTAAATAGAAACACCACCATCTACCAAATGAGGAATGAGGCTCCCAACAAGCCCTTCTTCCTTAGCGCGCGATATCAAAATAGCCAACATATCAGCTATTATATTAAAGAGTAACGGTGAGAGAGGATCTCCCTGTCGTAATCCTTTCCTAGTTTGAAAATTATGACCAATGTCATCGTTGACCCTAATTCCCACACTACCGCGCTCCACGAAATGTTTAATTCTATCACACCAAGTAGGATCGAACCCCTTCATACATAACACCTGTTGTAAAAAAGGCCACTTGACCTTATCATATGCCTTTTCGAAATCGATCTTAAACAATACCCCATCCAGTTTTTTCTTATGTAACTCGTGAATGGTTTCATGCAGCACAACGACCCCTTCCAATATATGCCTCCCGGGGATAAAAGCCGTCTGGGTTGGTCTGATCACTTTATGAGCCAAACCAGAAGAGCGATTAGTACCAACTTTTGTGAAGATTTTAAAACTCACATTGAGGAGGCAGATAGGTCTATATTGCTGAATTTGGGTTGCATTTTCCTTCTTAGGAAGAAGAGTAATAACTCCATAATTAAGTTTATACAAAGGTAACTCTCCTTTCTGGAAACTCACGAACATAGCTAGAAGATCATGCTTAACAACTTCCCAAAAAGTTTGATAAAATTCCGCAGGAAAGCCATCCGGACCTGGTGATTTGTTATGCTCCATTTGGAAAATGGCATCATGGACTTCCTCCATAGAGAAATCCCCACTTAAAAGCGCATTTTCCTCCCTAGACAATTGAGGGATATCATCCTTTCTGTCCTCCATCAAAGAGACATTACTAGGATCAGGAGCGCCAAATAGTTTTTTGTAATAATTGGTAATATACACCTTCAGGTTATCATCCCCTACAATCGTTCCTTCCTCCTGTTCAAGCTGAAAGATTTTTTTCTTCCTATGTTTACCATTGGCAATTAGATGAAAGTATTTTGTATTGTTGCCCCCCTCTTGAATGTACTTGACCTTAGCCCTTTGAGCCCATTTGGTCTCCTCATCCCGCCTTAGTTTGTTTAAACTATCATTGGCCAGTTTCAAGATATTCCGTTCATTATCGGAAAGAGGAAGAGTCTCCGCTTTAATATCCAAAGAGTCAATGATACCTAATAATCTCTCCTTCTCCTTTTATATTTACCATTAAGATTCTTAGCCCAGCCCCTCAAAAACGACGCAAATGTCGAATCTTTTTCTGCCAAGTTTCAATAGGAGTACGTGCAGGTAAGACAGCTGCCCATTCAGCAGCGACCAAATCGTAAAAGCCATCTTGGTGCAGCCAAGATAACTCGAAGGAGACCCTAGACTTATTACCATGATGTGCTTGGCGACCCGCATCAATGAGAAGGGGGGTATGATCAGAGCCAGAACGAGACAGAGCCCGGACAGACACTAAAGGGAACTTCTGCTCCCACTCGACAGTAGTGAGCACCCTATCCAATTTTTCATAAGTTGGATTTGCTCTTCGGCTAGCCCAGGTATACTGACGACCAGACAACGCAATCTCCCGCAAATTCAGGTTTTCAATGATCGCATTAAAAATGAAAGGCCATCTAGGATTGAAGTTGTCGTTGCTCTTTTCCTCTGGTTTGCGCAAAATATTGAAATCCCCAGCTAGGAGCATAGGTAAAGTCTCTACTTCACACAACCTAACCAACTCAGACAAAAATTCATGTTTATGGGAATCCTGCGCTGCCCCATACACAGGCACAAGTAACCATTGAAAACCATCCGCTTTATTTTTAAGTTTGAGTTTAACGCAAAAATCACCACACTCTACCTTGTTTACCAATATCGTTTACCAATATAGTCGCCAACTTATTTACATGACCATTAAGTACCGGGTTTCGTATTAGATCTTGTACTGGCTGATTGTAACTCTATAACTTGGAATAAAACTCCATGTTTCACCCCCAAAAAAATTTACATGACAATAAATCCTCCCGGAGGGGAGATCTCACAATAATCAAGTTGATCAAAGTAGAATACTGCAACAGTACATTGGAGTACTCTGCTAGTGGGTCATTCAACCATGACTAGCCTGCGATCTCAGCTTCCCGATGTTTCGACAAACAAACTGCCTAGATGGATGGACTTAAAAATAAGTAACAAATCATGAGCCTGGTCTATGTAAAAAGACACTATTCTACTCGAGTTGCTGAAGCAGGAGTTGGACTTGGTCATCAGCTTTATGGTGCCATGTATTGCTATTCTCGAGCTTGTTTTCGTATATGATTGGGATAGAAAAAACGCTTTTCCATGTGCTTTATCAGTCGCTTGCTTGGGGAATATGGACGGAAGCTTCGGAAATCCGCTTCGGTGCCCGGGCTCATCTGAGCCCGGCTGCTTTTCAGATTTTTTTGAATTTTAAAAACGCTTCAAAAAAATCTGAAAAAAACATATGCGGAAACATATTCATGTATTCAATACTCGTATAAATTTTCGACAGAAAATATCAATTTTTGCGCCCTGTGCAAAAAAGACAAAAATCTGACAGACAAAATAGGTGAACAGTCCACTATTCAAAAATGCAGATTTGTCTTTTTACACAGGGCGCAAAAATTGATATTTTCTGTCGAACTTTTACACGAGTGTTGAATACTTCAATATGTTCATGTCCAATTTTTTTCAGAATTTTTCGAAGCATTTTAGTATTTTAAAAAAATCGGAAACAAAACCGGGCTCATATGAGCCGGGCACCAAAACGCCCCTCTCAGCTTCACCTTCACTAGCCCATATATCTCTCCCCTTTGTTCTGTATACAACTTTCTGAACATCCTGCAGAGTAGGGGTAATAGTAATACTACTCTATGTTCAGGGCTTGAGGAGAGCGGTGTCTCGAGTACTTTAATACTCTACTCCATATATGATTCTTTCCTAAAGCTGCACCGTTTGGTGCATGAAGAAGAATATGATTCACCCCATGATAAGCAGACCATGCAGAGGATTTGTTTATTGCCGGTGGTTTCAAATCATGATATTATCATTGGATCGGAGAGAATGTACATGGTCTGCATGCATCTCGGAGTACTCCATGGTTTCCACAGCCTAGAGTATAGAAACACACACGGCAAGGTGCATGGAGATATCGCACGCTCCTTAAATCACTCTTGGGCCTGGCCCGATAGGAACGGTCGATTCGGCCGTTCCCACAGGGGTAGATTTAGAGTTCGCGCTAAAACTACGTGCATTGACGGAGCTACTTGGGAACATGGGTGTACACATGTACACCCATTATTTCTGAAAAAAACCTTAAATACCTTTATATAGTTCACATATCCTAAACAATATACATCAAATGAACTGAATTCTAAGTAAAACAATGGTGTTAGGAGAACATGTACACCCATTGGTTGCATGTTAGCTCCGCCAATGGCTACGTGGGCTGACATAGGGTGGCTCAACTGAGCACGTTGATTTGTTCTCCTCACCCCCCTTAAACTCCTCCACTAAGTGCCTATCTAATCTCCCTAAATATTGTTCGATTCAAAAAGTGTACATGAGAAATATGCGTGTTGATGAGCTCCGCCGATTCCCATGCTCGGTTTCAAGATTCGTCGACCGTAGCTTCTTAATTTCGCACCGATGTTTGCAGCTTTTTTGGATGAATTTTGTCAAATTCGTCGTGTTCGGTCGACCGTTTGAGATATCCTTTGAGGTTTAGCTTCATCTCCCGCATAACTTTCGTGTTTTAAGTTTTCTGTTTCAGCGGACAATACGAGCAGATTTTGTGCTTCATGTATGCACGTATTTAGACTGCAGAGTATCTTCTTCAACCTCTGTCACCGCCGCTCGCCGCTACTATGAACTCCGCCGTCGCCACTGCTGCTACTAGGTGTGCTTGATGTAGGTGTTCTTCAGCTACTCGACATCTTCTTCGCTCATCCGACGTCACTCGTAGCCATGAAATTCGTTGTCGCCGCAGCGGTTTTTAGGCCACGTGAACTGACCGCGCACCGCCGCCGTCTCGGCGCCGCCGGCCCGGCACTGCTGCTGCGCCACACCGTTGTCCTGCTCGCCGCCCTTCATGGTGTTGTGATGGTGTGAGGTAAGTCTACCACATGGACATGAGATAAGAGTACACGAAACACAGATGAACACCAAACGCCGTGCTAAAAAATCTTGCATTTAGCGAAACGTTATTGGCAACCAAACTACATGCACAACATGACTCAACTCCTATTTTTTCAGGTGTAGGCTCGTCAGGGCCACGAAGCGTGAGGTCTGAAAATAATGCGAGCAACCAAACACGGCCATATAGCATGCATCGAACACTGCATTGCAGTTCCTGCTGCCTTTGTACGAAATGATATACTGTAATGAGCAGAAGAAAGGAGAATAATTTGGTGGCATGCAAATGCAAGGCGGACCCCCGTCCCAAACGGCGATCGATATATAATCGATCATCAGGAGTTGAGGACGTCGTTACAGGTAGAGAGGAAAAGCGAGCGAAGGCAGGAGGTAGTGGAGATTCAGCAAGGCCATGTCACTTCGCACCGCAGCAATCGGGGGAAGAGAACGACGCAAACACCGTGCATGCACACACGCACACCGATGCTCTTGTGCATGCATGTCGACGGATCGATCGCCGTGCTGCATGCATACGGCCGGACCGCCGGAGAGAATCCCTCCCTTCTCGAAAACCTCCTCCGGCCTGGCCTGCATCCCATTCGCATGCAAACAGATGTGACCTGAAGGGCCAAAGTGGTACTAGTATGCGATGAAGCGACGATCGATCCCCACATGCATGCCCAACTGCTTATCCACATCACTGTTTGTGATACACGCAGCTAGGGCAAGAGCAGGGAGCCCCTAGAATCCTAGATACAGTAGATTGCACTGTGTACCACTGTCCTATAGCAGCATGTATGGTTTGAACTCGAAACAGTAGACGGGCAATCAATCCTAGGATCCCTCTTTCAGTAGTCGTCACCAAAGCATGAAACCAACCGCGCCGGGGAAGAAGATCGAGAAGGAGGGGAGCGCGCGGGCAGGGGCAGAGAAAGCTTCAGCAGCTAGCTAGCGCCAAGCAAGACGGTCAGATTCTCTTCTCGCTTTAGGAAGACGCGTCGTACTACACTGCAGGCAACAGGCGACAGCTGATCGATCGGGTTGGCGGAGCAGCTAGCTAGCCAACCATGGTGGCGCGGCGTGTGTAGTGAGTACGAGGCAAGACCGCCGGACGACAGGTCGATCAGAATGACGATGGCCGCTTTAGGACTGGACGACGAGGAGGAGGAGTCCAAAAGACCCTGCCGCTTTTGCAGCCGTTTCGGAATATATGCGTCCTTCATGTCCACCTCGCTCATTAGTGGTTTACCTCATTTTCTTTTCTTTTCTTTTCTTCTTCCATGGGTCCCTTTTCTAGTTCGCCATGTGTGTGCGTGCCGCGCGCGTGTGTCCGGGGACCTCTTTAGATTGTAGGAATTTCACAGTTTTTTTTTTTTGGAGGATTATAATCTTTAGGAATTTTTCTATGGATTACCTTCGAATTAAAGTAATGTGATGCCAAAATTCATATGGTTTGGATTTCTATGCCCCAGTCCCATAGAAATTCAAACATCCAATCTAACCACATTTTTCATAAACAGAAGTCTTGCTCTAATCTGCTAATAAGAAAGAGGAGAATTGTCCGGTTAATTTACGGAAAACTGGACGAAAATCGATACATACAGACCAAAACAAACTACTCACAAAGCCAAATAAAAACACACGGCTATACCTGACAACAAACTCTCCTGCCACACAACAACCCTCGATGACAACATCTCAACACAAGACCATGGGCAACACCAAATCTATAGCCATAGAATGACCCAAACCAAGAGGACGTACGAGCGGAGAAAACCGAAGATCATCCATCAAGTTTTTTTTTTTTTTGCAAATCTGGCCTTTTATCGAAACTAATATCAAATTTGGTCTCTGAGCGAAACTAATTGCAAATTTAGCCCCTGAGATCGGCGCTAAAGAGGATGGAGCCGAACTTGTGTAGGTCAACGCCAATGGACATGACGGACGCGCGCGCGCCTACCAAAGCCGGAAGGCAAAGGAAGGAAAGAAGAAAAAGGCCAGCTCGTGGCTCCGCGCGCGTGCGGGCTCCGTCGTGGGCGGGGCCCGGCGACCGCACGCGCCGCTCATGTGTGTCGCCGGACGGCCCGGCAGCGCACGCCTGCCGTGTCGAGGATCCATTGGGCGGCCTCCACGGCTCGTCTCCGTCCGCCTCCTTTCTTCCCTGGAAATTTGGCTAATCAAAATGCCAAGATTGGCTGCTTTCGAATGAATCCGGCCGGTTGTTTGAACAATTTCAGTGGCGCATCGTGCGCAGATTAGAAGCACGACCGTTAAGATTTCCATGTTTGCACTGCATGCTCTCCTCCGAACGTAGCCGTTGCTGTTACCATTCGCGGCGCCAGACCTGCCTACGATGCATTCGACATCAGCACATAAAAGGCGGCACAAAACAAAATCACCATGAAATCTATCAGAGATCTACGAAAATCTCTCAAGCTTCACCGAGAGAATCTCCGCTGGATATCATGTCGACTACTGGCGCCAGCAACAAGCACTACGGGAGAGCGCCTCGTTGCCGTGTGCCTGGGACACACGGCAAAGGCCGGAAAACACACGGCAAAGCCTTTGCCGTGTGCTACACACGGCGACATCCTGCACGGTAAAGAGCTCTTTGCCGTGTGCAAAAAATCGTGGTACACGGCAATGGTTCCGTGTGGGACCCCCACACTTGACGACGGCGACGGACGGAACTTGTTGAGAGGGAGGCCGCGAGGTGCGCGGCGTGCAAGTACCTGCGGCGGAGATGCGCGCACGACTGCGCCCTCGCCCCCTACTTCCCGGCGTCGCAGCCCGACAGGTACGCCTGCGTGCACAGGGTCTTTGGGGCCAGCAACGTCACCAGACTGCTGCAGGTAAATGCTACTAGTCACCAATTGATCGATCAACTACTGCTAGATAGTTCGCTGAAGCTCACATTTCGTTGAACATTTACGTTTGAAATACTGAAATTAATGTGTCGTGTTTGTGTGCGTGTTCACGTTGCAGAGCTTGCCGGTGCTGGAGCGAGCCCAGGCGGCGGACGCGGTGGCGATGGAGGCGCGGTGGCGGGTGCAGGATCCGGTGTACGGCTGCACCGGCCGGGATCGTCAGCAGGCTGCAGGAGGATATCCGCGCCGTGCAGTGCGAGCTGGCCAGAACACGGGCGCAGCTTGCGATCGCCGGCTGCACGGTGCACGGGCAGCAGCAGGCTCTCGCTCTTCCTCCTCCGTCGGCCGGAGCGCACCACGTCGACACGCAGATGCACGGGCGCGATGGACAGGAAGGGCCGTTGCTTGACACGGACGAGTTCCTCGATTTCCATGGCTTTTGAGCTTTGATCGCACTAGTAGAAAATGAGGTTTTGGGAAGGGGCTGGAGAGCCATTAGTCCCGGTTGCAACACCACCCGGGACCAATGCCTGGCATTGGTCCCGGTTCGACCTACCTCCGCGCCGTGGGCCAATAGTTCCGGTTGGGCTGGGGGCATTAGTCCCGGTTCGGGCTACCAACCGGGACTAAAGCTCCGGCAGAGCATTAGTCCCGGTTGGTAGTCCGAACCGGGACTAATAGTCTCCTGCCTATAAAGCCAGCAGCCAATTTCTACTGCTCTATTTTTTTCTGCTAGGAGGTGTGAGAGGTGGGTGCTAGTTTTTTTTTCCTTTGCTATGCACTAGAGGTGTTCGATGAAATGCCCGAGCCACATTTCAGTTCACACAAAATGATATGAGGTGCCCGAGCCACCCTTAGGCTTTGTCCTCTCTCTTTCCTCCGATCGATCGAGGTTAATTAGCAACCTAGCTTTGTCTTTTAATTTCATTTGTAATTGATACAAATTTTGCATGTGTCGATATACGGTGGTCATTTCAGTATTGAACATGTATTTTAATTGTATTTGATAAACTTAATTATATGATATGCAGATGGATGTACGGCGATCGACGCAGTTCCGATTTTCTTGCAGGCTTGCATAAATTTATCCATGTGGCTGAGACAAACAAAGAGGATGGTTCTATGTCTTGTCCATGTGTGGACTGTCGGAACGTTAAGGAGCACTCTTCCTCGAAAACCCTTCAAGGCCACCTGCTTCAGAGAGGTTTCATGCCCAGCTATAATTGTTGGACCAAGCACGGAGAAAGAGGGGTTATGATGGAACACGATAAAGAAGAAAATGATGATGAGAATTATCGTATGTTCTCTGAAGAATACGGTGATACTGCGATGGAAGACAATGAAGAAGAAGTAGGTGAAGAACAACGGACGCCAGATGAGCATGCTGATGGTCTTGGTCGGGTCATTTCCGATGTACAACGAGAATGCGATACAGAAAAGGAGAAGCTGAAGTTGGAGGCCATGCTAGAGGATCACAAAAGTTGTTGTACCCAAATTGCGAAGATGGCAGCACAAAGCTCGGTACCACACTGAAATTGCTGAAATGGAAGGCAGAGACTGGTTTATCTGACAAGGGATTTGAAAAGTTACTAAAAATAATGAAGCCGAAGCTTACAAAGGATAACGAACTGCCCGAGACTACGTACGAAGCAAAGAAGGCTATCTGCACTCTAGGATTAGATGTGCAGAAGATACATGCATCCATCAATGACTGCATCCTTTACCGCGGTGAGGAGTATGAGAATTTGGATGCATGTCCGGTATGCAATGCATTGCGATACAAGATCAGACAAGATGATCCTGGTGATGTTGAGGGCGATGACGAGCCCGTCAGGAAGAAGATTCCTGCTAAGGTTATGTGGTATGCTCCTATAACACCACGGTTGAAACGTCTGTTCAGAAACAAATAGCATGATAGGTTGTTGCGATGGCACAAAGAAGAGCGTAAGAAAGACGGGAAGTTGAGACACCCCGCCGATGGGTCTCAATGGAGAAAAATCGAGAGAGAGTTCCCGGACTTTGCAGTTGACGCAAGGAACTTATGGTTTGGTCTAAGTACAGACGGTATGAATCTTTTTAGGGAGCAGAGCTGCAGTCACAGCACCTGGCCCGTGACTCTATGTATCTACAACCTTCCTCCTTGGTTGTGCATGAAGCGGAAGTTCATTATGATGTCAGTTCTCATCCAAGGCCCGAAGCAACCCGGCAACGACATTGATGTGTACCTAAGGCCATTAGTTGATGAACTTTTGCAGTTGTGGGCCATACCAGGTGTACGTGTGTGGGATGAGCACAAACAGATGGAATTTGACCTACGAGCGTTGCTGTTCGTAACCATCAATGATTGGCCTGCTCTTAGTAACATTTCAGTACAGTCAAACAAGGGATACAACGCATGCACGCACTGTTTAGATAAGACTAAAGGTACATATTTGGAAAAATGTAAAAAGGTCGTGTACCTGGGGTGTCGTCAATTTCTTTCAGGCAGTCACCCCGTAAGAAATAAAGACAAGCATTTCAATGGTGAGGCAGATCACCGGAAGAAGCCTAAGCTCCCTGATGGTGATGTTATATTTGGTATGGTCAAGGACATAGAATTAATCTTTGGAAAGGGTCCTGGCGGTCATTCTGTTACTAAAGACGTCGCTACCGGACACGCGCCCATGTGGAAGAAGAAATCTATATTTTGGGAGCTACCCTATTGGAAAGTCCTATAGCTTCGGTCTTCAACCGACGTGATGCACGTGACAAAGAATATTTGCGTAAACCTGCTAGGCTTCCTCGGCGTGTATGGGAAGACAAAAGATACACCGGAAGCAAGGGAGGACCAGCAGCGTATGAAAGACCCAAACAACAAGCATACGGATAAAGGGCGTCATTACTTAAGCAGCTACGCTCTTACGAAAGCAGAGAAGGAAATATTTTTTGAGTGCCTGAGCAGTATCAAGGTCCCGGCTGGCTTCTCGTCAATATAAAGGGAATAATAAATATGGCAGATAAAAAATTCCAAAACCTGAAGTCTCATGATTGCCACGTGATTATGACGCAGTTGATTCCGATTGCATTGAGGGGGCTTCTATCGGAAAATGTTCGAGTACCCATTGTGAAGCTATGTGCATTTCTCAATGCAATATCTCAGAAGGTAATCGATCCAGAAAGTCTGACAAGGTTACAGAACGATGTGGCCCAATGTCTTGTTAGTTTTGAGTTGGTGTTCCCCCCATCATTTTTCAATATTATGACGCATCTCCTGGTTCACCTAGTCGACGAGATTGCAATTCTCGGTCATGTATTTCTACACAATATGTTCCCCTTCGAGAGGTTCATGGGAGTCTTGAAGAAATATGTTCATAACCGTGCTAAGCCAGAAGGAAGCATCTCCAAAGGCTATGGAACAGAGGAGGTCATTGAGTTTTGTGTTGACTTTATTCCTGACATTAAGTCGATTGGTCTTACTGAATCGCGGCTTGAGGGGAGACTTAGTGGAAAAGGCACGCTAGGAAAGAAAGCAATGATATGTAGGGACGGGCATTTTTTCACTCAAGCACACTACACAGTTCTACAAAGTTCCACCTTCGTGGCTCCGTATATCGAGGTACACAAGAATAGTGTACGCTCCAAAAACCCAGGGAAGCCTGACTCCTGGATTAAACAAAAACACATGGAGACTTTCGGCAGTTGGTTGCGATTACATCTCATGAATGACACCGATGTTGGAGATCAACTCTACTTATTGGCCGCGTCACCATCTTCGACTGTATTGACTTTCCAAGGGTACGAGATAAATGGGAATACATTTTAAACGATTGCCCAAGATAAAAAGAGTACCAACCAAAACAGTGGTATTCGCTTTGATGCAACAGATGAGAATGGACAAAAGGACACATACTATGGTTACATAGAGGAGATATGGGAACTTGACTATGGACCTACTTTTAAGGTCCCTTTGTTTCGGTGCAGTTGGGTCAACATGAATGGAGAAGGGGTAAAGATAGACCAGCTGTACGGAATGACAACAGTGGATCTCAAGAATCTTGCGTACAGAGACGAACCATTCGTCCTAACCAATGATGTGGCTCAGGTTTTCTATGTGAAGGACATGAGCTCCAGACCGAAAAAAAGAAAAGATAAGTAAACAAATACAGCACATGATGAGCCAAAGCATCACATAGTTCTTTCATGAAAAAGAAACATCGCGGGAGTTGAGGACAAGACAGACATGTCAGCAGACTATAATAAGTTTGATGAAATTCCGCCATTCACAGTGAAAACTGACCCAAGCATCCCGTTAAATAATGAAAAAACTCCATGGTTAAGGCCGAAGAAGCGATCATGATCTAAGTATGAGTGTAATAGTATATAAAACAATTTATGTATGAGTGTTCTCAAAACCTTTTTATGTATGAGTGTTGACAAGAACTGGTGAGAAGTTCGTGTACAAAACACACGGTATCACCTGCATACAAACCGTATTCGGTCGATGAACTGAAGGATTTCTAGATAGAACAAAACACACAGTATCACCTGCATACAACCCTACTGTGGCTAGAGAGTGCCCGCATATCAAATGCACCGTAGGGCGTGTGCAGGTGAAACATTTTGATTTGTATTCGGTCGATGAACTGAATGATCAGAGCGCCTTGCCGCTGCTTGGATCCGTCATTGTGTCACCCTAATCCAGTGGTTGGATTCAACCTACCCGAGGGCTTGTGTTAGGGAACATGCCAGCGGGTAGGCTAAATCCAACCATTGGGTTCGGTGGCAAAGGTAGACGCTCGTTGTGTGCCGTTTCGCTGCAGGGACGTCGCTATTTATAGGCGATTAGAAGGTGTACCTGTGCATGAGGTGGGAGTGCAGATCCAACAGCTCACAAGCGCTCTAAAGAAACACACCCCTGATCCAACGGCTCACAAGCGCTTGAAAGAAACACATGATCCGTGTGCTTCTTTAGTCCCGGTTGGTAACACGATCCGGTACTAAAGGCCCTAATCCAACAGCTCACAAGCGCTCGAAGGAAACACACGATCCGTGTGCTTCTGATCCAACGGCTCACAAGCGCTCTAAAGAAACACACCCTGATCCAACGGCTCATAAGCGCTTGAAAGCAAAACACACGATCCGTGTGCTTCTTTAGTCCCGGTTGGTAACACGAATCGGTACTAAAGGCCCTGATCCAACAGCTCACAAGCGTTCGAAGGAAACACACGATCCGTGTGCTTCTGATCCAACGGCTCACAAGCGCTCTAAAGAAACACACCCCTTATCGAACGGCTCACAAGCGCTTGAAAGAAACACACGATCCATGTGCTTCTTTAGTCCCGGTTGGTAACACGAACCGGTACTAAAGGCCCTGATCCAACAGCTCACAAGCGCTCGAAGGAAACACACGATCCGTGTGCTTCTGATCCAACGGCTCACAAGCGCTCTAAAGAAACACACCCCTGATCCAACGGCTCATAAGCGCTTGAAAGAAACACACGATCCGTGTGCTTCTTTAGTCCCGGTTGGTAACACGAACCGGTACTAAAGGCCCTGATCCAACACCTCACAAGCGCTCGAAGGAAACACACGATCCGTGTGCTTCTGATCCAACGGCTCACAAGCGCTCTAAAGAAACACACCCCTAATCTAACGGCTCACAAGCGCTTGAAAGAAACACACGATCCGTTTGCTTCTTTAGTCCCGGTTGGTAACACGAACCGGTACTAAAAGCCCTGATCACATATATATGTAGGCTTGGCCGCCATTGCCATATCACATCTAAACTCATATCTGCAACCTCATCACTCTTCCATTGACTTAGGTGTCGGCGACGATGTCCATGTTGGACCAGAGGGGCGATGTGTGGGACTGGGCTCCACCGGGCTGGCACTGGGAGGTGCTACCTTCCGGGACGCGCAGCTTGGTGAGGAATCCGGGTGACGGCGTCGACCCGGATCTTCTGTGGTGGCAGTCGCGTGGGCCACGCTCGGTGCAGAGGGAGCCGGCCTCCGAGGAGGTGGTACGTCGCCGTATCAGGGAGGAGGATGAGCATGTCCGTCGCTACATGTATCTATTGGATAGGCAGTATGACAGTAGGTGGTCGTTTCTTCAGAGGGTTCCTTCTCATGTGAGCTATGACCCTGTGAGGGTTCCTTCTCTTTGGATGCGCAGTGCCGGCGGCTCAGTAACCGGTCGAAGTTAGTTTCAGAGTCTGTGATCGCCATATCTTCTGATTGCGATCCAACAGCTCAGAAACGCTGGAAAGAAACACACCTTTGATCCAATGGCTCACAAGCTCTTGAAGGAAACACACGATCCGTGTACTACTTAATCTCAAACAAAGTTGGATTTGATATAAATATATAGATTATATTTTTTGAACAATTTGATATATTATTTGTATTTTTCTGATAAACAGATCAAAAGATATTAAATTTATAAGTTTAACTAATGTCTTAATGAATTTATAAGTTTATTACAATTTTTAAAACTTAATCTCAAACAAAGTTGAGTTTGATATAAATATATAGATTATATTTTTTTGAACAATTTGATATATTATTTGTATTTTTCTGATAAACAGATCAAAAGATATTAAATTTATAAGTTTAACTAATGTCTTAATGAATTTATAAGTTTATTACAATTTTTTAAAACTTAATCTCAAACAAGTTGAATTTGATATAAATATATAGATTATATTTTTTGAACAATTTGATATATTATTTGTATTTTTCTGATAAACAGATTAAAAGATATTAAATTCATAAGTTTATTCCATTTTTAAACTCTTTATTAAAAAAAATACCTTTAGTCCCGGTTGGAACCACCAACCGGACCTAAAGGTATTTTGGCGCGCGCCTTTTCGGTGCCGCCGAAAATTGCCTTTAGGTCCGGTTGGAGGCACCAACCGGGACCAAAGGGTTGGTCTTTAGGTCCGGTTGGTGGCACCAACCGGACCTAAAGACCCTTTGGTCCCGGTTGGGGCCCTGAACCGGGACTAAAGGCCTTTTTTAACTGCTTCTTCTTCCTCCTCCCCCAAATCTCCTCATTCTTCTAAGGACCAGCGCGAGGAACAAAATCACGCCGTCAGGCTGCCAAATTCCCGCGCCGCCGTCCGCCCAAGCCAGCCGCCGGCCGCCCTTCGCCGCCTGCTCCTCCGCCCGAGCCAGCCGTCGGCCGCCCTCCGCCCGAGCCAGCCGTCGGCCGCCCTCCGCCGCCCTCGGACGCGCCTCCGCCGCCCTCTGCCCGCTTCGGCTGCCGGCTCCGAGCACCGCCTCCGCCGCCCTGTGTCCTCCCCGACCTCTCCGTGCACGCCTCCGTGCTCCTGGTGAGCTTGCCGTGCTTGTGCTCCTATTCTCCCTCTCCCTCCCCCTCTGTACAGCCCCGCAGCATTGCTCCGCCAGCCGCCGCCACTCGAGCTCATCGCCGGGCGATCTCCGGTGACCCTAGATGGGTGGCACCGCCAACATCATGTCGCCCACCCCGGGCGATCTCCGGCATGGTTTTAGCAATTTAGTTTTAGGAATTTATCAATTTAGTTTTTGGAATTTAGCAATTTAGGAATTTAGCATTTTAGTTTTAGCAATTTAGCAATTTAGTTTTTGGAATTTAGCAATTTAGCGTTTTAGTTTTTGGAATTTAGCAATTTAGTTTTAGGAATTTTAACATTTTTAGCAATTTAGTTATAGGAATTTAGTTATAGGAACTTAGTTATAGGAACTTAGCATTTTTAGTTATAGGATTTTTAGCATTTTTAGTTATAAATAAATGTATTTGTATCCCTAAATGTTGAATACACTTGTAAAATTGTTGACAATTGGGACTTTTAGCAATACATGTTGCATATTTGTATCCCTAATGTTGAATACATTTTTAGCATTTTTAGTTGTAAAATTGTTGACAATTTTAGAATTTTAACAATGCTTTTAACAAGTTAAATTGTGTTGTGTGTCCTTTGCTTACACTTGTATTTGATTTTTGGGTCCTTGTATTTGCTCTTTTGCATAGCATATATATTTTTTGTATTCCTGCGAGATATCACCGTGATGACGCTTAGAAACAATTGGGACTATTGATTTTCTATCTTATAATATGAATACAATTGTTGCGTTTACCTATGTATATGCTAAGTGTTCCATTTTTGTGAGGAGTCTTTTACCGCGACATTGTTGCTTTTACCTAAGTGCCGACGATGATCACCACGACGCTTAATTAAAAATGTACCACCATGACGCTTAATTAGAAATGTATCACCACGACGCTTAGAAACACCCGGCGCAACAATGCGCGCCTTTCCTTCTAGTAGCATTAATTCTATCCCTACAAGTTTCCTGAACGACACGAGATGCATTTTGCAGAAACCATGGATCCAGTCGGTAGAGATGAAAATGACGAACATATCCTCGAGGATATGATCCGCGGCGACGATGTCGCAACTCAATTCCTGAACGAGTCCGGTGAGGGGGATGAGTCTCTCAACCGAGGTGACGGCGGCCCCGACGCCTGGGAAGAGGCCGTACTCGGTGACTCCGATGAGGGGAAGCCGACAAGGCAGAAGCCGGTGGCTCGGGTGCCACATTGATCAACACAAACTCCGGAGAGGTGCATATATATATTTATATTAATTAATTTAGCCTACGTTGTCTATATACATATATTAACGGTCTTTCTTCTTTTAGCCCTCCGGATCGAGCAAATCCACTGCGAGGACGAAACGAGGACCAACCAGAAAGTTGGAGGACAATGTCCGGTACAGGATCGAGGTGGTCGCTGCAGACGGCGAACCCATTGCTCCAACAGATGTCAAACAGAAGTTTGTGAAGCAATGCGGTATCGTTGTTAGGGACTTCGTCCCGATCACCATCCAAGAATGGAATAAGCCAAAGGATCGTGATCTTACCTGGCTCGGCGACGAAGGCAAAAAACACATTTTTCAAAAGGTCATGCATAATTTCACCTTGCCGCGGCCAGAGGTGGATCCAGAGCAGGGGGAGCCATCTGAGGAGCAGATGGATAAACTTAAAAAAGAGCTAGTAGATAAAGTCAAGGCGTGGGCTCTTAAAAAGATGGCCGAGCTATTTAACAAATATAAGAAGAGATTGTACACCGACTATGTGTTGAAAGGAAAAACTCCGGATTTCGATCGAGGGTACGAGAAGATAAGAGACTATTGGGATGAATTTGTAGCGTACAAGAAATTGGAGCCAGCTCTGGCAAAGTCTGAAATAAATAAGGCAAATGCTGCTAAGAAGAAGTACCACCATAATATGGGGCCCGGTGGCTACGCCCGTTCCATGCCTAAGTGGGACAAAATGGAGAAGGACCTGCTGGATCAAGGGATTGTACCAGAGCCTGTTAGAGATGGATGGATCGAGCGGTCCCGAAATTGGTTCTACGAGCATGGGGGCACACTGAACGCTTCTACCGGGGACTGCATATATAACAAAAGACACAAGGATAATCCTGAGCTACCCATCGATGACATTAGAAAAGCAGTAAATGATGTTGAAGAGGGATGGTTCCGTCCCGATAGAGAGAATGATGAGCTTGCACGCGCCCTTGGGAATAAAGAACATGATGGACGAACACGAGGCACCCCAGGCTCCAAGCCGTGGGCACATGGGTTTCCCGTGGAACAAAAAATATGGCCTGAAAAAAGTCATATGAGGAGAAAGGTAAGGGAGCAACAGGAAGAAGCCGAGAAGGCAGACCGGCTCCGCGCGCTAGAAGAAGGGTACAAGCGGCAGCAGGAGCAAATCGACCGACTTAGCCAGCAAGGCACTCTCGCCCCATCTCAGCAGCACGTCGATGCTGCCGCCCCATCGAATCGGAGAAGCAGCGTGGCTTCGAGCAGGCTCGTTGATGATGATGATCCTCTTCGTCGCTACCCAGTGGATGATATCACGGAGACCACAACTTGTGAGCTACATGTGAAAGTGATGAACATAAGCATGAAGGTGGCTGTCGGCTATGCCGTACCTATTGGACCTACACCAACTTTCCAATGCTCCCCTGTTCCTCTTGGCTACGCTATTGTCGGGGTGGATGACGTTTATAAAGGATTTGAGGAGCTGAAGCTGGATCACCCCGCAGGTGAAGATGGGGAGATCGTTGAACTTGGAGAAGCCAGAAAAAACACCATTCTATGGCGAAAGGAATTAATCGTGCTTCCAAGGCCATCGACTCCTCAGAGTAGCGATGCAGCGCAACACTCTCCAGCGCAACGGTCTTCTCCGCCGTCGCCGCCTCAGGCGCCGTCTCCGCAGCCTCAGTCTCCAGCGTGTGAGTCTCCGCCGCCTCAGTCTCCAGCGCGGCCGTCTCCGCCTCCTCAGTCTCCGCCGCGTGAGTCTCCGCCACCTTAGTCTCCGGTGCGTTCGGGTAGGTTGGGGTTCGATAAGAACCGATTACCGAAACGTAAGTTATCACCCCTACCAAAAATACCTCACAAGAATATGGTCAAGAGACCTTACGACCGTACACCGGAGGAAAACGCGGTGTACGCAGAAGCCGAAAAGGTCGCGTGGTTTGCTAAGTTGAAGGAGAAACCGAAAAAGTTTCCCGACACCCCAGAAGAGCATGCCAAAGTCGTAGCAATGCTGAAGAATATGCAGCAACCCCCGCCAGCGGAAGAACCAGACTACGAACGCTCTATTCAGAAGGCGACGAAACGGAAAGCAGAAAGATCAGTTCCCCAGCTCGGAACACAGAAAAAACAATCAGTTGCCCCGCTCAAAGTGGTCTCCAATACCGAGGCGGGGTCGAGCAGAGTACGGCCCGTTGTTCCGATCGACGACAAGTCTTGTACACCTGAGATTGTTGCCATGTTCAGAGAAGCAGCCGCTGCTCAGGGCTTGACTATTCATCAGTACTTAGACCGAATAGATTATCAGAAAGTTGCAGACTACACATACAAGCACGGGCGTCCTCTCGTCAAATCTGAGTTGGTCAAAGATCTACCAACAAAAATGCGAAGATTGCATAATTGGTACATGGCAGCCTCAAAGAGAGGGGGATTGGCTCTACATTAAATATGATAACAAGGCTTTCGGGTCTGGAAATGGAGTGACAATGATTCAATTTTCTGAATTATTTCAGTTGTTCCAATAAAAAGCCCTCGACAAAGCTATCATCAGTGCCTATTGTCTGTAAGTATTATTTCTGTAATTAATTTTCTTGCTAGCTCACCTCGTTCATTGTATTTTATAATCTTACTCATCACTATATTAATTATGCAGAATGAAGATTCTCCAATGCAGAAGAGGACAAATCTATGGCATTGGGTTCATTGACCCAAATGTCGTTCATGAAAAAGTTCTCGTTGATCGTCAGTACCAAGATACAGAGAACAACTTGGTAAATGCATTCTTGTTTAACGAAACCAAAAGAGAGATACTATTTCCATACAACCTCGAGTAAGTGTTACTGTCTTGTACACATTATTCTATTTCGCTTAATTTCTCGATGTTAAATGTATAATTGATAACTTATGCATGCGCAGCTTCCACTTTATTCTGCTAATCATTGTGCTGGACAAAGGAACAGTACAAGCCATGGACTCGAGACGTCATCCCCTTGAGCACTGGGAGAGCATGCAGATATGCCTCCAGAGGTAATTTCAATCATTATGTCAGTATATCGATAGCAATTAATTAATATATAAGTCCTTTATTCATTTTCTTTGCCGGACAGGGCTTGGAAACGATTCACTAAAGCCACCAAGGATAGGGGTGCTTGGGCGGAGAAGCTTGACTTTAAAAGATTAGATGTAAGTACTACTAGCTATATCCGTGCATCATCTCTTTGATTCTAGTTTCAATACCATTACAATTCTTGATTTTATTTTCACTGAACTTTGTTCCTGTAAAGTGCTTGGAGCAGCCAGAGGGGACAAATTTATGTGGATACTACGTCTGCGAGTTCATTCGTCAGACGTGTTGTGAGAAGGGCAGAATTTTAAAACAACTTGAAGTGAGTATGCAATATTCACAATTTTTTTGTTGCCATCAATTTTGTTTAGTTTCATTCATATATATTGACCACTTTTTTAATTAGATCGAACGGTTGCGAGACGGCCTTCTACCAATGGATCGTGTACGAGCAATCCAGGAAGAAATTGCCGGATTCATAGATGTAGAGGTCCTAAATAAGAATGGAGAATACTATACTGATTCTAATGCATATTGATGTGTTTATATTACATCAAGTAGAAGATGATGTGTTTATATTACAAGGTGATCGAGTGTAAAAAAGATGTGATGACGATCGTGTGTGTAATATATTTGTGACGATGATGTTTAATATATAGTGGTTCCCCATATTGATTCTACATTTTGGTATTTTAATTTCATTTTTTTACATAATCAAATAGGTCTTACTTTTCTGAACATTTTGGTATTTTATTCATATTTTTATGAATTACAGAATAAGCATTATTGATTCTACAAAATTAAACTTTTTTCTGGAATTTGTGAAAAAAAAATCGGCCAATAGTCCCGGTTCGTATTACGAACCGGGACTAAAGCTCCTGGGCCCGACGGCACCCGGAGGGACCACGTGACTCCACCATTAGTCCCAGTTGGAGTCCCAACCGGGACTAGCTTTAGTCCCGGATTGCTAGTCCCGGTTGGTGAACCGGGACTAATGGCCCTCCCCAACCGGGACATCGGCCGCACCCGCACGCGTTGGATGCATGGCTCATCAACTGTCAGCTATCAGCAATTGATGAATTAATTTAGTACAGTAGTAACATTTCCAATCATTCAGAAATCTTCTATCTTGTTGTCTAAGAGGAAGAGAAGTTATCACATAAACCATATTTTTTCCGATAAAGTGAATATATTAATATCAATCAAATATCAATTACACCGGCTTCTGTAACAATATAATGTCAATAGCTAGTCCGAGACATTAAGATTGCACATAGCCAAAAGAGGAAAAAAAAACCACCGAACTGATCATGAAGTATACAACCACCGGTATGCCCCCCCCGACCCGCTCATGCCCGCCCAGTGGCAGCGCAAGGGCGGAAACCCTAGATCGCTGCCGCCGGTCCTCCCCCACTCCTCTCCTACTCCTACCCGCCGCCCGAGGGTGTCGCTGGCGGCGGCGGGGCCTCCTCTCCCCCTCGTCTGGTGGCGGCGGTGCGGGATGCTGTGGCCGGCGGGGGCACCGCGCTGCTCGGACGACGCGGTGGCGCGGCCGTTCTACGGCGGTGTGGCAGCTCTGTGGGCCTCCTCGCGCGTTGCTGGCCGGCAGAGGCTGGGTTTCCTCCGGGCGCGGGCGACCCAGCGCGGCCATGGCGGCGGCTCTTCCGTTCTGGCAGCGGTGCGGCCTGGTGGCGGTTCTGCAGACCTGAAAGCGACGGTTTCTCTGCTCCTGTTGGGTTGGTCAAAGGAGGCGACGGACTGCGCGGCCGCGGTGAGTTCTGGAGGCCGCCTCGCCTTCATGGGCCGGGGCAGGGGCCCTAGGCCCTGGTGAGCCCTTTGCCTCCTATGGCTAGGTGGCCGCCGGCAGCCATGGTGGCTGTTGGTGTCTACCCAGCAGCAGATCCGTGGCTGGCAGCCGTGGTGGTTGTCGGCTACTTGCTCCCTCTAGTTCGGGTGCTGGTAGCAGCCATGGGGGCTGGTGCTCGCCTCTCTAGCGCGAGGGGTCCGTGGGTGCTGACGACGTCGAGGCCGCGTGCCGTATGGTCTAGGCTCGGGTCTCCTTGCCGTGGCAGTGCCGCTCGGCTCTCGATTTGGTTCGGTGGTGCGGCGAGTTTGGACGCCGGGGCGGCGGCCCTGAACGGTGGGAATCACTCGGTTGGCGGGCGTGCCGGTGGTTTTGGTGCTGGTTAGTGACCTCGGCCGTGCGGGCGGCGTGGTGATTGACATGTGACATCTCGTGGCAGCGGTGCGGTTGTCGCTTCTGTGACATTCCAAGCCCTATGTTGGGTGCCCTAGAGTTCTTGCCGAGGGGAAACTCTTGTCCGGTGTCTTCCGGACCGCGGCGGCTATGTCCTTGGACGTCGTTCCCTTCTTGAAGGCGCCGTTGCGGCTCTCTTGGCCCCCCTTCGTACTCCAGGTGAAAACTTGAGATCCTCGGATCGGGTGGTGGCGGTACATTGTGTCGTGATCTTCTTGAAGACGCCGCCTTTGAGTACACGGAATGTTGCTCCCTGGAGGTTGTTGAGGCTTTAGTTGCGACTCTGGTAGCAGCTTCTCGTTGAGCATTCTCTGGCAAGGTCTACTTCTTCTTCTGCACATCGATGTTTCTTGTTTGGAGCGTCTTGTTGCCTGTCTGTAGCTTCTGTGGTCAGTGGAGGTGTTCATTGATTCCCACCTGTAGTCTCCTCGGCGTCCCTCTTCGAGGCCTCCCTGTTGAGCCTGCCTGCAGCTTTGTGGCCGCTGTCTCCTCAGTGTCCTTCTTTGAGGCCTCCCTGTTGAGCCTGTCTACCTGTGTAGACGGTGAAAGTGCATTGTTGCCCCCATATGTGGTTTTGGTAATTAATGACAATCTCTATGGACTAATATTTGTATTGAGCCCCATATAGGTTGTGTCCATATGTGTTGTTTGATCTCCATTTGTTGGAGTCAAGGCTAAGGGAAGAAGATTATATGTTGATCAAGGCTAAGTGTGGGTTGATCAACACTTGAGTCCAAGTGAAGATATGCCGAAGAGTGCTTCTCCCATATTGGTGTATGGGGGAGCATCATGTGAGTCTTCACCAAGCAAAGCACAATCAAGAAAGGTGGTCCATCTTGAGAAGATGAAGATCATCATTGTCGTCCTCAAGTGGATCATGCGCAAGGCAAAGGTATGATCTTGATAGGTTTTCTCTTTTACCGGTCTCATGGTGTTAGGTGACAAACTGGGTTATAGGATAGATAACCGTACTATCAAGAGGGGCTCTCAAGTGAGTAACTCGATCGCATCTTTGTGGAGAGCTCGAACCTTTGCATACTTGGCATATCATCTTTCTTGGTTGTTATGTGGATTTTATCCATGTGAGAATTTAGAGTTTGTGTTCATCTCCATAGCAAGCTCTAGTTTATCAAAAAACGGATTTCATATGCACATCTTGTTGCGTTTTTTATGTTGGAGATTTTTCCGGCGTGTCCTTTTTAGAGAGGTCAAACTCTCTCCTTGTGACCTCCTCCTCACATGATGGAGAATGATGTTTCTCTGCATGATCTTGTAGAGCTTTTCGTTACGAGTCCAACGAGCCCAAGATCATCGAAAACGGACTCCGGATGTGAAAGATATATATGTTTTCATTTGGTTGTTTCTGCAGTTTTTCTCTGGGCCGGAAGTTCCGGTCCTTAGGCCGGAAATTCCGTCCCTCTGGATATTTCCGCCAAAAGTTCCGGCCCAAAGTTCCGGACTATGTCCAGAGAGTTTCCGAGGACGTCCGGGTCGCTCCAGGGGGGTCCGGAAATTCCAGGGTAAACCTCGGAAGTTCCGGCCCGCACACGAAAAACTGCACATAACGGTTGGATTAGGTGGGGACCTATTTAAGGGGTCATCTTCCCCAATGGTTCCCATGTTTTGGAGCTTCTTTCACTCCTCCATTGTTGACCTCCAAAACTTTGATTTCTCTCAATCCCTTCAATGATTCTTGCCCAAATTTAGGAAAAAGGGAGAGGAGATCTTTATCTACAACTCCACCAATTACTTTCTCCTCTTTGTGACGGGAACCCTTTGGATCTAGATCATGGGATTCATTTGTTGAGTTCTTCGTTGTTCTTCCTCTCTAATTCCCCCATAAGCATTTGTTGCTTTGTTGGAATTTTAGAGTGAAGGATTTGAGCACTTGTGCTCTTGCCATTGCATTAGTTGCATCGGTTTGTGCTCTCCACGAAGATTCGTGGAAGTTGAAGTTTGATGATCTTGTTAATCTTGGGTGCATTGTGTTCCCAAAGAGATTGTGCCTCTTGGGTGCATTGTGTACCCTAGACGGTTGGTGGTGTCGCGAAGACTTCGAGTTGTGAAGCTTCGGGCAAGGTTTGGGAGCCCCCGATTGAGTTGTGGGTGTGTGCCCCAAGATCGTTGTAAAGGCTCCGGATTCCGCCTTGAAGGATTCCGATAGTGGAAGGTGAACCTAACCCTTGGGGTGAGGTTCCTCGGAGAATAGGGTGAGGCATTTTGTGGCATCTTGATTAGGCCTTTTGTGGCGAGCTCACACCCCTCCAACAAGACGTACTCACTTAACAAGGAGGAACTCAGGGATATATCCTCATCTCCGCGTGGTTATTTCTATACCCGAGCTCTTTACTTATGCAATTTACATTGTGATAGCCTTCATGATTGAAGTTTGTCTTTCTTAGCATAAGTTGTTGGTGCACATAGGTGAGCCTAGTTTATTTAAGTTGTTGGCTTGTTAATTTAAACACCTAGTTTTATTCCGCAATTGTCAAGCCTTAAACCGGAAAAGTTTTAATCGCCTGTTCACCCCCCCCCCCCCTCCCTCTAGGCGACATCGTTTGTCCTTTCAATTGGTATCAGAGCCTCGGATCTCTTTTTGGGCTTTACCGCCTAGAGAGTAAAGATGTCATTTAGAGAATTAGTGCACAATCCCACTTTTATATTCGATGGCACAAATTATGATGTATGGAAAATCCGCATGCTTAATCTTTTTTGGGACATAGACCCAATTTTAAAGCGTATTGTAGATATGGTTTTTTCTCCTCCAAAGTATTCCCAAAATTTATCTTTAGAGGATGAGAAAAACTCTTATCTCGATACTCTAGCATCTAATGGTCTTATATGTGTTTTGAGCGATGTAGTGCTTGAGTCAATCATGCCTTTCCGGAACGCTCATGAGCTTTGGACCAAAATTCAAGATAAATATGTAGTGTCCAACACTATTGAGGATGATTGTTATCCCTCCACCTCCGGCCGTAATGAGTTCTCAACTTCGTCTACTTCACCAAAATGTGGTAAGCCACAAACTAATATGATGGTGAGTAGTGATAGGTTGTGCAATATTGATAATGAGCTCATTGTTGATGATCTTTTATCTCTATATTGTTGCAATGCCTCATCTTTGGACCTAAACACACATAGCATTATAAATTTCATACATGCTAGTGTTGATAGTCCTTGCATATCATCCAAAAATTGCTTGGATAAATCTCATGCTGATATGCTTTCCTTTTCTTGTTGCCATGATAAAAATGCTTGTATTCCCTCTAACTCTTGTACTAATAATAATGTAGAGGAAATCCAATTAGCTATGGAACAAGATGTGAACTTGAGTAGTTCAAAAGTTAATTGTTCTTCTTCATCAACCATCTTTTGCCTTATGGCTAAATCTTCTAATAATGATAATGATAATAATGATGAAGAAGATGATGTGGATGATGATGATGAATACTTTCATAAGAAAGGTCTAATAATTCTTAATGTCCTTCCTAAAAATAAAAATGCTCATGCTATACTTTTTGAAATTATGGAAACCCTAATTGACCGTGAGCTTACTATTAAGGCTTTGGAAGCAAGCCTTGTAGAAAAAGGAAGGATAGAAAGAGAGGATGCGAATGAAAAAGCATCTTTAGAGTATGCCCTTGAGAAAGAGCAAGAGACTCGGGTTTCCCTTGAGGAGAAACTTGAATCTATTGAGGAGTCTCATAATGAAATAATTCTAAACTTATTATAGAACGTGACCATGCTCATGCAAAATATAAAGTATTTAAAAGGGAAAATGCTAAGTTAAAGGGTGAGCTTGCCATGTTGTCTCCTTCCATTACTAATGATAATGATGCTTGTGCTACTAACTCCATTTCTTGTGAAGCATTTATTTTGAAAGAGAATATTGAGCTAAAGGCTCAACTTGAGTTGCTAATTAGCAAGTATGGGAAATTGGAAGAAATTCATGAAAAGCTTTCTAGTTCTAATTAGGATCTTCTATCTTCCCATACTAAGCTAAGGTTAGCTCTCTAGGCCATCACTACCAAGGTAACATCTAGTGAGCCTCATGTGGACAATGGCACAACTTTATCTAAAAATGCTATATTGCCATGTGCTAGTCCTACTAGTTCATCCACTCACAATGTTGGTGCCTCTTGTGATGAATTACTTTCTTTGCCTTGTTTCTCTAACAATGATGCATCTACCTCCTCTAGTACTTGTGTTGTCACTAACCATGTAGAGAAAAGAGGAGAGCTCAAGGCCCAAGCCACTTCTATGAAGAAAGGCTTGAAAAAACGTAATGAAGGGAAGAGTGCACTTGACAACATGTTGAGTGTGCAACAATCCCCCAATGACAAGAGTGGACTTGGATTCAACTCCAACAACAAGAACAAGTCCAAGATTGATAAGAAGAAGGGCCAAGTACAAGTCAAGAATCCGGCCAAGATTACTTGTTTCAAGTGCAAGATTGAAGGGCACCATGTTAGGGATTGCCTAATGAAAAAGAAGCCTCTTAGTGAGAAGCAACTAGGGAAGAGGCCTCTTGTTCAATCTCACGCTCAACCTCGAGTTGAACTACGGCCACGTCCTAAGAAGACTCAAGTCAATGCTCCTCAAGTTGAGGAGCATATTAAGAAGAAAGAGAAGAGTCGATGTTGCTACCTTTGCCATGGCAAGGGTCACTTTGCTTCTTCATGCACTATCGGTAACCTATCCAACCCCATCTTAATTGATGATGCGTATTCACTTAGAAAGGATAGAGTTGGAAATGTGTTTGCCAAATATGTGGGAACTCAAAGTGGTGTCAAGAAAAAACCATTTGTGTTGCCAAGCCTATTGTGACTAACTTCTTAGGACCCAACTTGGTTGGGGACCAACAAGGTCAAACTTGATCAATAGGTGTTGTTGGAGGACATTGGAGACTTGGCTATCATTTGAATAATTAAGGGATCTTCATGATTATATTTCCTCAAGCCAAGCCATTTGGATCATAATGTTCCATCTCATATCCAATGCTCCTCCTTGCGGTAACTTGTATTTAAATCATATATACATTGAAAGTTGCTTGCTCCCTTGCATGTGTTAGTTTTGTTCCTAGCATGTGCTTGTATGTGATATGCTACTTTCTTACTTGTCTTGTTATTCAAGGTTGGGTATGTTAGTTGTGTATCATGTATGTGTAACTTGTGTGTTGAGCTTTATTGGATCTTGTGTGGATTTCATTTGGCTCTTTTGAGAGATTAATGGATTATCCCATTTTGCGGGAGTGATATGCTTTGTGCACTTCACAAATCTAAAAATGTGTGTACATGAGGCACACCACCTAGTATTGATATTTCAATATTATCTAGTTAATATGTGGTATGTCATATTCATGAGAAATTCAAATTCTACAATGTCCATTGATTTCTCTAGTTGGTTTTATTTGCTTCTTGCTTAGATAAAATGAATTATCGCATTATGGGGGAGTAATAAGATATGTGCATATTACAATCCCACAAAATGTGAACATTTGAGGTTTGCCACTTAGATTTGATATTGCAAATTATCGTATTCCTATGTGGCATGTTGGCTCGAACAAGTTCCAATTTTCATTTTGGTTATCATTTGGCTCTTGTTTGTGTGAGTTTGCTTGGTGTGGTTTTTCTCTAATATGCATTTCCAGATATTATTTGAGAAACCATTTGTTCTATATTATTCTAACAATGGCCTTGCCAGTTTGTTTGAATAGTTTGAACTACCAACAAACTTTATTAAAATATGATGTTTTATTTATCCCTTGTCATATGTTTTATCTTGTGAGGATGACCTTGTATATCTCTACTCAATGGGAAAATATTTCCTTATACTCATTGTCCTTGGACAATTGATATTCACTTTTGTGGTAGAATATTTTTGTTCATCCTCATATTGGCTCTTGCGTTGAATTGCCTTATTTATTGCCAAGTGTTTTTGTTTTTACTCCCATTGCCTTCCTTGCTGACGTGGGGTTACCACGGAAAATCCCATCGGTATGATACCTAGGGTTTCGTATAGAGGGAGAAGTTGGCGCGCTGGTAGTGTCGGACGGCTGACAAGCAAGATTTACCCAGGTTCGACCCCTCATTGTGACGTAAAGACCTACGTCCTGCTTGTCTGATATGTATTGATGATGACGATTACAAGGTGGCCCGGAGGCTATGGTGGTGGAGATTGGATCTCTCTATGTTGCCGCCGGAGGCGGGGTTGTATCTAGTCTATCTGTTGTCTCCCTAAACGGTGCCCCTACCTGGCTTTATATATGCAGCCAGGTAGGGTTTACATGAGTTGTCTTGTACTTCAAGTTGTGGCTTCTTGGGCTTCGTTTGGGCCTCCAGGTGGGTCTCCAAGTATGTCTTTGGCTGGGCCGCATCGGGTACGCCAATGGTGGGGTGCCCGGAGGGTATGCCCACGTAAGTAGCCCCCGAGTGTCTGGTTGATTCGTAGAATCGGGCAGAGACTCAGAGCAGCATGTCGAGTAGGCGTAGTCGATGCGTCGGGTACATTGATGACCTTGTGAAATCCGGTGCGAGCGTAAGAAAACTGATAATAATAAATCTGATGCGGGTGTAAGGAACCCGACTTTGAGAATTCCGATGCGGGCTATAGAGAGCCCGAATTTGATAAGTCCGGTGCGGGTTATAAAGAGCCCGACTTTGATGATTCCAGTGCGGGTTATAAAGAGCCCGACTTTGATAATTCCGATGCGGGTTATAAAGAACCCGACTTTGAGAAGTCCTGTGCGGGCTATAGAGAGCCCGACTTTGATAAGTCCGGTGCGGGTTATAGAGAACCCGACTTTGAGAAGTCCGATGCGATATGGTCGACTCTGCTGAGGATCGAGTGCAAACAGAAGTTTTAACTCAATTCTCATCGGGTGCGCGACCAGCGCTCCCGATGGGAGTAGCCCCCGAGGCTATGTTCAACTATTTATAGTTGGGCATAGGCTCAATTTTCCTTGCTTCTTGTTGTAGTCGAGCACTTCGCGAGTGCCGCTCCCGATGGGAGTGTAGAACTCGAAGAGTCTGGCGGGAATTTAACATTTATCATATCGACCTGGTGCGATTTTGCTATTGGTGATTCATTCGTATCCGTATTTCAGGACGCTTTAGCGGTGGATTTTGCGTAATAAGCCTGGTACTCTCAACGGATCGGGACCAGTTAAGTGCTCTCGGGCACAAACACTATCAGCGTACGTCAAACTTGAGTCCCCGGGCTTGAGCTTGGAGGCTAGTCCCTTCGACTCCTGCCGCTTGAGGTCTCACGGAGTCGAATTCGGCCTAAGAGGGTACCCAACGCGTCCGTCGGGATTTTTCTCCACACCTGTTGGTATGGAACTTTGTTCAGGTGCCTCAGCTGTTGCTGTCAGCCCTGGCCCTACTCGACGGATCGGTGGGACTTAACTTTGCACTGTTGTGCAGCATCCGAGGGTCTGTGTTTGATTCATCTCAGGAATTTACTTTGTTTTTGCTCGGGTTGGACCGGAGTCGACAACCTGTCGAGTGACCTTTAGTCTCTTGGTTATCGGGTGTCGCTGGGGTGATGTAGTATCGGGTTCCACGTAGCCCCCGAGTATCAGGTGCCGCTGACTCGATGTAGTATCAGGTTCCGCTGAGGTGATGTTGTATCGGGTGCCGCTGGGTGACTCAACGCGGCGGACGGAGTCAACGCGGCGGAGTAGATATGAGGGACTCGACGTGGCGGACGGAGTCAACGCGGCGGAGTAGATGCGAGAGACTCGACGCGGTGGACCGAAGTCGACACGGCGGAGTAAATGCGAGATACTCGACGCGGCGGCCCGTAGTCGACATGGCGGAGTAGTTTGTTGTTGTTGTTGATGTCGAAACGCCAGCCCCCGAGGGTACGTAATACCCTTCTAGGTAGCGGGCTCTTTGCAAAGCGGATGTAGCGGACTCGACGCGGCGGACAGATTCGACGCGGCGGAGTGGATGCGACGTTGAAGGAGTCGACGCGTGACTATACGGGAGCGACAGTGTCCAGCCCCCGAGTCCGACTTTGTCGAATCGGCGGGTATTACATCTGCAATAACTGAAAGGAAAAAATCTTTGTACACTATGTGGCGCAGCCCCCGAGTGTCGGGTGCGTGTGGCCGAAGAGTTATATATTGACTGAAGAATTTAAATACTAAAACGACTTAGCTGTTGTTGATGACGCGTAGGCTGTAGTCTGGCAATTAAGCCGGAGCGGCATGTTGTTGACGCCGCGATGACGAGTAAGACGTCGTCCGCAGCGGGTCGATGACGTTCGTAGTTGTCCGCGGTGCGGATGTCGAGGCGTGGATGAGCTCGATTGGCGGGAGTCGAAGAAGGTTGGCCGGCCAGTGGATAACGATCGCAGTTGTCCCCAACCAGGCGGAGCCGACAACGGCGAGTCGGCAATTAGCGCGATACTCTGTGTTTGACTGATGGATATTTTTCTTTTGACCTTCACGTATGCAGCTAGCAAGCCTAGAGGCATCTTCCTCGATCCATGTGCCAAATCAAGTTGGTCCATGGCCTTCACGTAGATGTAGTTGTACTAGTCTCCTCTTCTTTCTTTCTTTTAATCTTTCCAAAACATGAGCCCGTGAAATTGCTCTTTCCTTGCCATGCAAACGAGACGTAACCGGATCGGCCTTGTACGCGTATGGAAATAGACAGCCATGAGGAAACGATCAACTTGACGGATCAACGCGTTGACGAAGTTGGGCATAGCGGATGAGCCAGATGCGTCGCGCTGCCGTCGGTGCCCCTGGGATCGGATCTTTTTGTCGATTCAATCAGCCGCGCGGGCGAGGGCAGTGGTGACGCAGAGCCCCATACGCTATCGTGGTGTGGCGGCGAAGTCGCCGCCGTTTATGAAGATTGTTGATGTAGATGAAGTAGATGCGATCTGGCCGCCGTTGTTGATGGAGATTGAAGCCGCCGACACCGCGATCCAGCGCGCGTTCTTCCCACAGACGGCGCCAATTGACGTGGGGTTACCACGGCAAATCCCATCGGTATGATACCTAGGGTTTCTTATAGATAGAAAAGTTGGTGCGCTGGTAGTATCGGACGGCTGACAAGCAAGATTTACCCAGGTTCGGCCCCTCATTGTGAGGTAAAGACCTACGTCCTGCTTGTCTGATCTGTATTGATGATAACGATTACAAGGTGGCCCGGGGGCTATGGTGGTGGAGATTGGATCTCTCTATGTTGCCGCCGGAGGCGGGGTTGTATCTAGTCTATCTGTTTTCTCCCTAAACGGTGCCCCTACCTGTCTTTATATATGCAGTCAGGTAGGGTTTACATGAGTTGTCTTGTACTTCAAGTTGTGGCTTCTTGGGCTTCGTCTGGGCCTCCAGGTGGGTCTCCAAGTATGTCTTTGGCTGGGCCGCATCGGGTACGCCAATGGTGGGGTGTCCGGAGAGTATGCCCACATCACTTGCCTCTTCCATGGATCCTATTTTTCAATTGGTAGTGTTTAGTGTTATAAATAAAATATGGAGAGTAATGATCCCTTGTGCGTACATTTTGTATTCAAATACAAATATCAAAGATAATGCATGAATCTTGGGGGAGCATTCCCTTTTATTTAGAACACTATCCTATATATCAATATTTGATCCTTTCAATTGGCATTTGATTTTTTTTCTTATACTTTGGTACTATCAATTGGCATCACTTGGAATTTGATATCTTCTCCATAGATATTTGTTTCAATTGATACTTATTGTGGGAGTTTTGATGCCTTATTTCTTTATTTTACTTTACTTGACTTCGGTCAAGTATTATCCTCTTCTTGTATCTTTTCTCCTAGTTGGTATCTTATTTTCAATTGGTGTCTTGTCGATCATGTGTTGTTTTGATTTTATTTCTATTGATATCACACTTCATGTGTTGATGTGTTTTGGAATCAATCATATGTTGATTTGATTTTTCCTCAATCATGTGTTGATTTGGATTTTGATATAATTTGGACAACCTTTTTGTGTCACACTTTGGTGTGCCCTCTTCTTGGTTTACTTGGTGTTTTTGTCCAAATTGTATCTTGTTTGGTTCTTGAAAGTCTTTGCATGCACGGTTACTAATTTATTTTATTATAGCATGCTTATCTTTCTTTATCCAATATATAGGGTATACTCCACCGAATCCTAACTCGGCTAATATGTGCATGAAATTCAATTTCATATCTATATGCACATATTTATGTGGAGTATGTTTTATGTATTGTAGTTCATCTAACTACTATGGGACCCAATAAGTTTGGGAACCATGTTGTACTTAAATTTTATTTTAGGTACAATGGAGATGCATTGGATGCATGCCTCGTTAATAAGGAAGGTGTTCTCACAATGTGATTATCGGAGTCAAGCTTTGATGATAAACAAACTCCCATCTTCTTCATCGTCAATGTATCTCGGTAACAAGTATCTATCCCATGCATACCTTTCTAGTATTCAACCTTGTGTAGATTGCCTCTTGGCATGAAAGCTTTTATGAGCAATTGTTGTGGTTTTGGCTTATTTCCTTCACTTGGTATATCTTTGTGATATTTGTAATGAAAGTGTAAAAACCTTTTCTTCAATTGGTGTTATTTCTTTCTGATACTTGTTGCCTATCTCAAAGCATCTTCACTATCTCTTGTTCCCTTAGTGATTTGTGTGATGTCTTTGATATTTTTGAAGTTCATTTATATACAATGAGATAAATTTGAGCTTTGTGCTATGCTTTGAAGCAATAATATCGTTTATATATTTATGACTTCCTTTTGGATACCTTGTTCTCTTCTTCTGTAACCATTTTGTATGTACATGTGTCTTTGTGGATGAAAATCATCAACGATTTGTCTACTTAGAAACCTATACATATGAGAGAGGTCACCTTTTAGTTGGTATCCTATTTCTTTTGAGCTACCTTGATTTTTATCTATAATTCTTTGGTGGCTCCAAATTTGTTTCATGAGTTCCTATCTTAATTTTATTTGCATCTTTGCACACTCATGTATTTGTTGAGGATCTTTTACCTCATGCTTACCATGGTGAGTATGTTGATTCTTATTGCCTAGGTGTTTTCACAATCTTTTGGCTTTTTCAATTGGTTTCATTTTTTCAATTGGTATCCTTAAGCTGGCGAACATCTCTTCTTTCTAAAGATCTTCTTTTATCTTGGTTGGGACTATCTTATGATTGAATCTTTGAAAATTGGTAACTCCTTATGGCTCAACCACATCTCTGGTGCAAGTGCTTTGTTTTTCTTTAGTTTTTGCACCCTTGCACTTTGTTGAGTGTTCTAGATGATTTTGGGGGAGTGAGGATTCCATATTTGTGCACTACTCAATAGTGCATGAACATTGGGGAGCTTCTCTATTTTTATTTAGAACTCTCGTTTTGGATCTTTTCGATTACCTATCTCCTTTGTGGAGATGTTTAGAATGACTTCATCCTTTTGCAATCTTTGGATCCTCAATATAGTTTGATTTCCTCTAATTATTCGTCAATGGATATGTGCATTTGATTCCGGGTTATAGGATAGATAACTGTACTATCAAGAGGGGCTCTCAAGTGAGTGACTCGATCACATCTTTGTGGAGAGCTCGAACCTTTGCATACTTGCCATATCATCTTTCTTGGTTGTTATTTGGATTTTATCCATGTGAGAATTTAGAGTTTGTGTTCATCTCCATAGCAAGCTCTAGTTCATCAAAAACGTATTTCATATGCACATCTTGTTGCGTTTTTTATGTTGGAGGTTTTTCCGGTGTGTCCTTTTTAGAGAGGTCAAACTCTCTCCTTGTGACCTTCTCCTCACATGATGGACAATGATGTTTCTCTGCATGATCTTGTAGAGCTTTTTGTTGCGAGTCCAACGAGCCCAAGATTATCGAAAACGGAGTCTGGATGTGAAAGATATGTCCGTTTTCGTTTGGTTGTTTCTGCAGTTTTTCTCTAGGCCGGAAGTTCCGGTCCTCCGGATATTTCCGCCAAAAGTTCCGGACTATGTCCAGAGAGCTTTCCAGAGCGTTTGGGTCGCTCCGGGGGGTCCGGAAATTCCGTGGTAAACCCCGGAAGTTCTCGCCCGCGCAGGAAAAACTGCACATAACGGTTGGATTTGGTGGGGACCTATTTAAGGGGTCATCTTCCCCAATGGTTTCCAAGTTTTGGAGCTTCTCTCACTCCTCCATTGTTGACCTCCAAAGTTTTGATTTCTCTCAATCCAACCAATGATTCTTACCCAAATTTAGGGAAAAGAGAGAGGAGATCTTGATCTACAACTCCACCAATTACTTTCTCCTCTTTGTGAGGGGAACCCTTTGGATCTAGATCTTGGGATTCATTTTTTGATTTCTTCGTTGTTCTTCCTCTCTTATTCCCCATAAGTATTTGTTGCTTTGTTGGAATTTGAGAGTGAAGGATTTGAGCACTTGTGCTCTTGCCATTGTATTAGTTGCATCGATTTGTGCTCTCCACGAAGATTCGTGGAAGTTGAAGTTTGAGGATCTTGTTACTCTTGGGTGCATTGTGTTCCCAAAGAGATTGTGCCTCTTGGGTGCATTGTTTACCCTAGACGGTTGGTGGTGTCGCGAAGACTTCGAGTTGTGAAGCTTTGGGCAAGGTTTGGGAGCCCCCGATTGAGTTGTGGGTGTGTGCCCCAAGATCGTTGTAAAGGCTCCGGATTTCGCCTTGAAGGATTCCGATAGTGGAAGGTGAACTTAACCCTTGGGGTGAGGTTCATCGGAGAATAGGGTGAGGCCTTTTGTGGCATCTTGAGTAGGCCTTTTGTGGCGAGCTCACACCCCTCCAACGAGACGTACTCTCTTAACAAGGAGTAACTCGGGGATATATCCTCGTCTCCGCGTGCCTCGGTTATTTCTATACCCGATCTCTTTAATTATGCAATTTACATTGTGCTAGTTTTCGTGCTTGAAGTTTTATATCTTGATATCATCTTATTGTTTGTCTTGCTTAGTATAAGTTGTTGGTGCACATAGGTGAGCCTAGTTTATTTAGGTTGTTGGCTTGTTAATTTAAACACCTAGTTTTATTCCGCAATTGTCAAGCCTTAAACCGGAAAAGTTTTAATCGCCTATTCATCCCTCCCCCCCCCCTCTAGGCGACATCGTTTGTCCTTTCAGACGGTGACAGTATCCTTCGGTGTTTACCTGTAATCGCCTAGTAGCTCTGTTCCTTAGTGTGTGTGCAGGGTTGCGTTGTATGCCGGGTTCAGCACTTTGTATCTTTCTCGCCGTTCGGCGTTATTAATTTAACGTTGGGCCTTTTCAGCCTTTTATCTAAAAAGTAGTATATCACCACCGGAGGCCACACCCGGACTGCAAAAAAAATTCTACAACAGCGACGTCTCCAAGAAGGAAACCGTGCATCAACACCGTCGTCGCCTGATCATAGATCATCGGTTTTCATCCCGAAAATGTCCGACCGAAAAGACTTTATGCCCAAAAAGCACCACCAAGAAGACGTCCCCCCCATGTTGCGGCCCCCGCTTGCCGAGATTACTACAAAACACCAATCCTCCGGTCCACAGTCTTCACCACATCCAAACTCGCCTCCGTCATCACTAAAAATCTCGAACTCAACATGAGCTATCAAGATCCATTGGTCATGCGGCACAACCATCTTAAAATTTACCACTATTGTCAGCACCACGGCAATCGCAACTAAATATGCCTGACGTACCTCCTGGTGCCGACAAATCGGAGTGTGACAAGTCCACAACCATGCCCGACGGGAGTGATAGCATATCAGACCGATTGTTGGCGCGGAATAGCCGCGCCGACCCGGAAAGTAATACCTGCCATATTGTACTGACCCTCCCGAGCCTGTTGTTGGAGAAGATCTCTATTGGTGCCTGACGGCCCATGTGTTGCAGCAACTTGCTGTCAACACCACGGGCATCACTGGCATCCTGGAATGCGGCGTACTTGGCGGTCCATGTGTTGTGGCGGCAGACTGCCGACAATACCACAGACTCCATTGCATCCACGAACTCGAGCCGGGTCACAACATGACGTCGCGCTGACCAGGCCCGCATCCGCGAGCAGCTACCAGTGCTCCGATGATCTCACCAGCGGCAGCCATCATGTGTCCTTGGCCCCACGATCCGGCCGCCACCTTCCTGCATCGCAGCCTCCAGAACTGGCAGGTCACCAACGACTTGCATGTCCGTGGATGCATCTTTCCCCATGCACGCGTTGGCCGTTGGGCATGCAGCGGACATGCCGGCCGCCGGCCAGATCAGATCGGAAACGAGGATCATATAGGAGACGAAGGAGCTGAGAAGACTGTCAGGCTTATTAAAAAACAGGCAGGAACATCCCGGCGCTGCCGCCTCTGTCCACCGTCGGATGACCTCCTCCGATGGGGGTGGGGGAGGGAGGTGTGGCCGGCGGCTGGGCGGTAGGTTCCCCCGAGTCGTCTGCGTCAGACACGAGGTTTTTTATATGCATTTCGTTGAGGCATATAGGATTAATTATGTCCACCGTTCGATGTGTTGCATTAATAAAAACACAATACCAACCATCAACACGAACACGGATAGTTCAAACAAAAACCTATCGAAGTAACTTTCAAGACGCGTGAATATACAACAAATACATGGATGACGAAGCATATGAAAGCACCACTAACAAAATGACCACGTGAGGGTTAATAAAGGCTATATGCATCAATTTGCTGTAGAAACACCAATTATGTCTTTTCGAAAAAATGGAACGAACCGTTTGCAATGGACAAATCGCTTATGCAAAATCTAACTGTGTGTAGCCGTTTCAACCGTGTGCGCCCAGCGGCCCATACAACACACTTTTTTTCCTATGAATCGTGTGAGAACACACTTGTGTGGAAAGAAGTGTGCACTAATGAGGCACATCGCACAAGTTTTCCGTGGGACTGTTAGCGTAGCTCAGTGGTTAGCCTTGGTAGTGGCAATTGGCCAGGCAGCCCGCCAGGGTTCGACTCCACCCGGGGAGTAGTGTGTGCGTGTAGGTGTTAGTGTGGTGTGCGTTGTAGGTTTCCCCGTTGTACTGCACATGTTTTCCGTGTGCGGATTATTTGCTACGGTTGACAAGAAACAAACATGTGCGATTATGTGCTGCGTCACAAATGAACGGAAAATATCGATACAACATATGCAACTGTCGCCAACAGCAAGAAATATTACAGAGAGCACTCACATGATTCGACTTTTAAGTTTCAATACTCATGTTTTTTTCTGAAAAGGGGAGTAAAACTCTAGCCTCTGCATCAATCGATGTACGTAATCATTTTATTATGAAGTTAAAAATTCTGAGTCTTCAAATCATGAATCACATAGAGTGCCCACAAACACCAACCAGCGGCATAAAAAAAAGGATGAAACACTTCTACATCATCTAATCTACTGTATTAGAATGCCATCAACCATGTTGGTTAAAGATTGCCCGTGTCTCCGGGTGGCTGCATCCATAATCCGGACTCTCAATAACCCACCTGACAAGATAGGACCACGCGTGAATCCAATATTTAGTCTTATGAATAACCTGTAAGTAATGAATATTTCCGGTCTTGTTGAAAACCAAGTCAGTCCAAAAAATTCAAATGACCATAACAAAACGGTTACCCCAACACGAATGTGTGCCGTGTTAATTTTATCGTTCCCAAGCAACCAATTCGGGAATAAATTCGTAAATATTGGTTGATGGTGGTAAGTTTAAACTAAATTAAACTAACATCCAAACAAGACGAGTAACCGGACAAGAAATAAACAAATTTTCTTTAGTTACACCTTTTGATAAGAAATCATAAAAAGACCTTAATCTTCAATGGCACTTTGAGCTTCCATAGATATTTAAGAAGAAATTTAGTGTGCACATTCATTAGTTTTATATGCATAGATTTGACTTTGAAAGATCTCGAGGTTGTTAAATTCCAATCAAAAACATATGTTCCATGAGATAAAAGCACCAGCCTTAACTGTTGAACCAAGTGTAACTATCTGGTCCACCAGTTTCCATTTAAGAATCATCTAAATTCAATATTTAATGGAGTCTCTTCTAATACATTCGCAGCCAAAACATTTTTCGTCTGACAATATTATACAAAGAATGGTAGTGTTCAGATAGTGGCGGATCACCTGATCAAGTATCCTAAAAAAAACGAGTCTTCATACCGTCTCCCATGACTAAATAGCCTCTAGAGAAAATGCAGCCTTGACACCCATAAGTCCTTTCCAAAAGAGGAGAATTAGTGGCATTCACGAAAACCGAAGATGTCATTTTATGTCTTAGGTACTAGTGCATCAAATCTTGCCACACACCCTCCTCATTAAAAAAATTTAAAAGTTAATTACACGGTAAATAATTGTTCCTTACATCTAACACCTCCACCCTTGGCCCCTTTGTCCTTGCGATGATCGTTGGTATTACATTTAGCCAGGTGGTATTTCCCTTTAAGTTGACCGCTTTTCCAAGAAAAATAACGAGTGAAAGGTCAAGATGTCGCCTCGAGAGGGGGGGGGGGGTGAATAGGTGCTTTAAGACTATTACGCCTAAGTAGTTTTGAGTAAATGCAGAATAAAATTAATTTTTAATTTATCAAGCACAAAACCTAAATATGTTAGGCTCAACTACATGCACCAACAACTTATGATAAACAAGATAAACGACTATGTGATAGCAAGATATAAACTTCAAAATCGATCGCTTTCACAAGGTAAATGCATACATAAGGAGTTCGGGTATAGAGATAACGAGACATACAGGATACGATGATTTATCCCGAAGTGCAGTTTTGAAATGAAGCTAGTCTCCATTGGAGATTTGTGGAGCCACCAAGGCACTCCAACGCACCACGAGCCCATCTTGTTCTCCATGAGCCTCTTCCACGAGGGAAGAGCTGAATCCACCATGAGGTCGAATTGAAGGCATTGAACAAACCTTTACAAATTACTCGGGGCAATGTTCATAACTTAATTGGAGGCTCCCGAAGCTTTACACCAAGAAGAGTTTCGCGACAGCACCAATTGTCTAGGGTACACAATGCACCTCAACAGTAATAAGGTTCTCAAACTTCACTTCCACGCATCACCGTGGAGAACTCAAACCGATGAACCAAATGTTACGGCAGGAACACAAAACTTGCTCAAGTCATTCTCTCCCAAATCCCACCAAAGAAACTAATGGTATGGAGAAATATGAGAGGAATAACAATGAAGAAGAACACCAAACACCAAGATATATATATATGCTTCCCCTCACTAATAGGAGAGATGGATTGACGGGAAGGTAGATCTACATCTACTCTCTCTTTTCCCTCAAATATATGTAAGAATCATAGAAAGATTTGAGAGAAAGCAAGCTCTAAGAGGTCAACAATGGTGGGAAAAAACTGCTAAAAGGTTAGTCATAAACACCAACCAATGGCATAGAAAAAGGATGAACACTTATACAGCATCTAATCTATTAGAATGTCATCTAATTCTTGATTCACATAACGCAATTGCTTACAAGCATTCCATTTTCTCTTAGCTAGATTATCTTATGTTAGTAAGCCATTTTCATAACAAAATCGCATAAAGATCTTAATTTTCAATGGCATTTCGTGCTTCTATAGATACTTATGAAGAAATCTTGTGTGCACATTCATTAGGTCTGTATGCATAGATTTGACTATGAAAGATCTTAAACATTCATATCATGAACGCACCATCATTGTTGATCCAAGTGTAACCATTTGTTCCACCTTTTTTGGTTAAGGTTCGTCTAAATTCAATATTCAGTGGCTGGAAGTCACCACCTGCAGTTGCAGACGCGACACATCAAGGTCAGCACTTCCTGCCACCCCTATGGCCCGAAGTCTTCCCACCAACTAACGCATGCCCCTCTCGTCAAATGCATTGGCGGGATGACATGGCAAGCCTCCCGCCCACAGAACCTCACCTCTCGCCATATGACAACAGAGCCCAACACCTTCTGGCATTCCCAAGAGCAGGAAGAACATTCCGCCCATCCGGAGCCACGTGTCCCTTTTCGCACTTCTCGCCGGGGAATTTTTAGCAATAGATTTCAGAATGGGTATTTTCACAATAACGATGTGTAGAGGAGTATATTGGTAAAAAAATCTATATAGGTGCCGGCTAGGGGAAAGAGGCAGGGAAAAATAGTTTTTTTACACAAAAAGGTCCCACACTTTACTATTATTGTCGGCTTATAGTACACTACAGCAGAATTGGGTCTATTCGATCTTTTATTTGAAATCGGATCACTATTGTGGATGGTCTTGTGATATCCGGACGGTAGTTTCTTAGCCACAACCTTGTAACATGATAATCTATACTAATTATTCAATTATTCTAATATGAGTACGTGCCCCCACGAAACAATAACATACGGCGCATGCATGCAAAAGCATCTCGCCCTATAGGGCGGAGGGACTAACAACCACATGCAGGTACTTTCTTACAGCCAAAATTTCAAAATTATTTATCTGTTAAACCGTTAATTGAATTGAAGATCCGTTTACACCGTTGGGTCCGGCTCGTCAAGTACTTTAAAACAAGATCCCATCTTAATATATTTTGACGAAGTTTTTTTTTCATCATCAGTTGCCAGGTTATAATGCCGTACACTACAGGAAACGGGCAGTTTGCCGTAGGCGAAAAACACACGGCAAAGACACGAATACCTACGGCAAATCGTTTGCCGTAGGCATGCTCACAGCAAACCATGCCGGCAAATAGCATTCCGGTAAATAGAGATTTGCCGAGAATTTTTTATCGGGGCCTACGGCAAACATCGGTCCCACATGTCAGGCAACAAAACGGAGGGACGACAATCACGGCAACAAAACGGAGGGGTAGGTCCTTTTGTCAGGTTTCGCTCTCGGCAAAGAATGTTAGGTGAATAAAAAAAATTCGAGGGCGTCGCCGGAGTCCAGGAACTCCGCTTCCCGTCGACGACCCGTGCTCCTCCGGCGAGACGGTAGTGCTCCTGGATGCCACGAGAACCCCCTCCGTGGATCCCACGACGCCGACGCTCGTGTCTGTGGTACCTGCTAGGCCTGCATGCAGGTGCTTTGTCCGTGGATCCCGCGAGGCCGGAGCTCCATTCGTGGATCTGACGAGGCCTGGCGATGCACCGACCGTGGATCTCGCGAGGCCGGGGCTGCCGCCTCCACTCACCGCGGCGGGGCAGCGGATTCGGAGTCGAGCAGCAGTGGTGAGCATGGGCGGCGAGTCTTGATGAGGTCGGGGCAGGCAGCCGGTCGAATCCCTCCATGGATTCCGTGAGGCCGAGGCCTCGTTGCCTCCACCGGTCGCGACATGGATGTGGAGTTGAGTTGGCGCGGCGGTGGCGACGATGGGTGGCGAGGTGCCGAGGAGGTCGGGGCGGGCGGCCGGTCCAGTCGCCGCTTCGATCCAGCGTGGTCGGGGGCGCTGTCCTCGTCGCATCCATCGGTCGTGGCGTGGCTTTGGGGATTGAGTTGGGGCATTGTTGGCAACAACGGGCAGCCAGTGCGTGAAGATAAGGAGAGAGAGGGGAGGAGAGAAAGCACAACCAAGTGCTAGCCGTCCGATCTGAGAGCATCGAACGGCCATGACACACGATATGTGGGAGGTTTGTGCGAACCAATCAGAACGCATACCCGTGGCCCTTGAGAGTGCCGCGCAGACCAACCAAAACGCAGTGTTTTCTTTTTTTTATCCTTTGCCGTGAGTCGGGTGGGAGGCTATCAGCAAAGATTGTCTTTCCGTCTCGTCGCTGTCAAGTTTGCCGATGGCTTGTCTTTGTCGTGAGTCATCTCCTAATTTGCCGAAGGTTTTTTCTTTGCCGTGCGTTTTTCTGTTAATTTACCGAAGGTTTTTCTTTGCCGTGAGTATATAGACTGGCCTACGATAAATATGTATTTGCCGTAGGCTCCGACAAAATGCTCACGGCAAATCAAGAGGCCTACGGCAAACGGCATATTTCCTGTAGTGGTAGTTGACATGCTACTAGTTAATAGTAACCATTCAAATAACACACAGTTACCAGCTAATTTTTATATATTTTTCTATCGTAGAAATGTCCTACAAGTTCACAAAATGAGTATTTGTTCCACCTAAACACGTAAAACATGACATTAACATCAGGAAAGACTTATGTTGATGAGTAACGAAGTTTTAAAAAATCAGGTAATCATTCGATTTTAACCTGGTGACCAACATGGTAATATCCTGGTGACCAAGTGACTATAACCTGGCAAATAGGGTCGGTAAAAAAATATTGTCAAAACATATCAATATGGGATCTAGTTTTGAAGATCTCGACGCGATAAAGCTAATCGTGAAAATAGATCTGAATTTTGACTTACCGTTCAAAAGATAAAACATTTCAAAGTTTAAAAATAAAAAAAAGAAGTCCATCGTGATGGCTGCATGCATAGCTCACTTACTATATTTTATCCGTGCCCACTAAAATCTAATCTAGGGAACGTGCCCTAGTTAGCACATTCCCTAATTAATCGGTACATTACATTCTCGTTTAATCTTGGCTAATCGCACATCTCTTTCCCCGTTAGACCATAATTCTTATGCCAATGCAAGTTTCTTAGCACGCTTTTATATGTATTTTGATGATGTGGCATACTAGTTAATGAGGAAAGAGAGTGTGCTTATAGCTTAGCTAACATACAAGCTTTGCACGTGGCCATAGGCAAAAAAGGTTTTAGCCCAATCATATGCATGCATGAGCCACAAATCATTAAATGTAGATACAATCCATAAGAAACAATGGATTGTACTAGTTATATCTTAAGATTTAATTACTCATATAATAACGTGCTAAGAGACGGTACATTGGCACATGCCTAAATAATAGTCACAAACGACCGATGCGCAATCGGTCTCGATGGTGAACCTGCTAACATTCTAATGCAGAGATAAATGTAGGCCTTCTTCAATTACCACGAGCTCAACATCTACCGGATCATAAATAGCAGAAGTTGACTGTTTACCAAGATGAACAAGAATTTTCACGCAAAAAGATGAATACAGAAACTTCACGCTCCAATGAATGGTTCTGATTGAGCATCCTACTGCAATTCTCTAACGTAATTAGTTCATTGCGATAGAAATCCGACGTAATAAAAAAAGGTAGATTTAAAATTACAGTCCATAGAGGAATCAAACCAAGTCGGTAAGCACCAACACCAGATCCTTTGCAAACCGGCATCCATTCTGGGATGAGAATTTTTTTTGAATAACCACAGGAGAGCTGTATATTGAAAGCGTTAGGAGAGGGTACAAAAGGCTTAGAACGAAGAGTGCTTACCTAGCGGAAAATTAAAATACAATTCAACCTGGATCAAAAGGAGTTCCTCCTGCCTGTTCTTGCAGTGGAAGGGGTGCTCCCGCCAGCTTCCAGGAAATAGCTTCCTCCTTGATCATGTTTATTAATGCTCCAGCGCTCAGCTCTTTTTTGTTGAATATCCTCCTGTTGCGTTCTTTCCATATCTCCCAGTAGATCAGCTTGGCCGCTGTTTGCGCCACCTTCTTGGTCTCGGCAGACTGATAAAGCAGCAGTTGCTTAAACCAGTCTTGGATCGACTCGTAGTTAGTTGCCTAGAGCTGAGGCTTGAAGGAATCAGCCTCGAAGGCGTGTGCGAAATGTGACCAGAGCTGCTTGCTGTATGGACACTCCACAAAGAGGTGGCAGGCAGCCTCGAGGTTTCTTCTGTTAGAAATATATCCAAGAGGTAATAATAAAGTTGTTTATTATCATATTTCATGTTTATGATAATTGTTTATTCTCCATGCTATAATTATATTAACCGGAAACAAAATACATGTGTGTGGAATATAAACAACAAAGTGTTCCTAGTAAGCCTCTTATAACTAGTCCGTTAGTTAAAAGTTGGTTAAGGTTTCCTAGCCAAGGACTTGTTAAAGTCACTTGATAACGGAGTCATAACATTGGGAGAATGATGTGATGGACAGACCCATTTAAAGCATAGCAATTGATCGTGTCACAAAGTTTCATTGCCAACACTTTTAGTATATGTCAAGTATAGTTTTCTTAGACCACGAGATTATGTTACTCCCATTTACCGGAGAAATACTTTGTGGACATCAAACATCACTTCGTAACTGGGTGATTATAAAGATTGTTTACAGGTATTTCCGATGGTATTTGTTGGGTGACTTGAATCAAGACTGGGATTTGAACCTCCAAGTGACGGAGAAGATATCTCTGGGCCCTCTCGGTAGTGTAGCATCCTAAAGTTTGCAAGCATGTGACTAAGGTATTTAGTCACGGGGATCCTATTCTATGTGAACGAGTAAAGAGAACTTGCCGGTAACGATATTAAACTTGGTATGGCGATACCGACGATCAAATCTCGGACAAGTGATATATCGTGAGACAAGGGGAATCGTACGGGATTAATTGAATCCCCGACATTGTGGTTCAACTGATAAAGATCTTTGTTGAATATGTAGGAATCAATATGGACATCCCGGTCCCGCTATTGATTATTGATTTGATCATGTCTGCATGTTCTTGAACCCATAGGGTCACACACTTAACGCTTCGATGTAGTTAGGGCATACGTTGAGATATTAGATGGTGTAAACGAATATTGATTCGGAGTCTTGGATGAGATCTTAGATATCACGAGGAGCTCCGGAAGAGTCTGGGGATAAAGATTCATATAAGGAAAGTGGTTTCCGGGGTTTCGGAAAAGTTCGGGAATTTTCTGGCAGGGTACCGGAAATATTCTAGAAGGTTCCAGAGTGGGACCCAACCTGACCTCAGGACCCACATGGACCGAGGGAAGGTGCAGCAGCCCATATGGGAGTCGCAACCATCGTGCGTGACTTGGTCAGCGGGCGCTCGCTCCTCCGAGGTGCAGTCACGATCTGTATCTTGCCGACAGTCTTCTTTCATGGAGGGGCACTTGAGTATTATCCAAGCAGGGAGGAAGGCAGCTTCCCCATGATCCTGCTTTGCAGACTAGGCTTGGCACCGACATGCAAGTTAGCAACCCCTATGGTCACGTTATCCACCATTTCCTGGCTGCAAAGTTTGGCATCTCGCAGAGCTTGTAGAGCGTCTATGGTGATGCAAAGATGTCTTGCAGTTGCCACCCTGCGGATGAGTTTTGGATGCAGTTGTCAGTCACTTCGTTTACCACTTTCTCCATTACTGGTGATGCTGGCGCTGGATCATGAAAGCTCTGATACTGATCGTTGCTTCCTGGTCCAAACAGACGGTCACAAGCTAGCAGCCCGATTTGATGCACCACTTCAGACGGCCCAACAAACCCAGCCATCGCTGTCATCCCAAGTTTTTTGTTGACAGGGGGATCCTCATGCCAGGTTCTGCTCCATTGTGCCTCGACCATGGCCGTCGAGACGTGCTCATCTGACCTTTCCATGAAATGGTTCGCCCAGCTACTCCCGTTGTCCGCACCACTAGGAGGAGGATGCAGGGGAGAGTGTCCGGTTGTACCGGATCCCAGCCCGGTACTACCGGCTGAAGCTGCTGCGACGGCAGCGGCGCGCGTTCCCGGAGTTCTACAACCTCTCGGGATGGGGTCTCCTCATCTAACTGATCACGGCGATGAGGAGAGGTTGATGGCGAAGTGGCGGAGTTCGGGATGCTCTCCTCTTCCTCGGATTGATCGCCGGAGTTGGGGACGACGGCAGATGGCGTCGGTCGAGGATGGACTCATCGATCTAGCGGGAAAGAAAGCACCAAATGGTGTCAAACCGAAGAGCAAAGGAAGGGGAAAAAGATAGAGGCGAAGAGATCGAGCAGAGGTCGACGAGGTTCGCCGTGGTTCGAGTTCTTCTCCGGCGGCAATGGCGGTGGTGCGAGCTCGAGAATTGGGCAGCCTTGCGGCGTGGTGATGCATGTAAAATGCATACATGAACTTTGCATTATATTACTTATATTTCAATCATATTTGCATCATATAAGGGTTATATCATTGATTTATATTGATTTTGGGAATATTTCACAGTTTCCCTATTTTTCTGGAATTAACCCTGCACTGGCAGAAAACCCTATTTTCTATATTTTGATGTTTCAGGGACCCAAACGACGTCCAAATGACCTGAAAATTTATGAGCATCAGTTTTTGGAAGGAACAAAGCGTAGGAGCGAAGGAAGCGAACAAATGGAGACCCGAGGGCCAAAAGAGGTGGGCCCATGCGGCCAGATTCCTTGGCCGTGTGGGACCCCCTATCTTGGGCCTCGTGGCTCCGTTGTCATCGATCTTTTCCCCAGAACCTTCGTCTTGACCTAAAACCGAATATAAAAATAGTCCCCGACGCCCTTCGGAAGGGAGCGCCGCAGAAACACAGAAACCACGAAACAGAGACCTGGAATTGCAGATTGGAGGGGGAAAACTCCGGTGGGGCGCTGCCGGGGTGGTCTCCATCTTCTCCAACATCTCCACCATCATCACCATGATGAAGGGGGAGTAGTCCACCCCCTGGACTTTGGGTTTGTAGTGGTAACTTGATCTAATCTCTCTATGTATGATCATTGTTGAAGTCCATATGATGTGCCTTGCATAAGTGTGGATCTATCTATGTAATTCCTATGGTGGATATTGTGGTATGAGATGATATTTGTTATGCATTTACCGTTGTGTTGGGTCTTTTATGACTTGTCATACTTTGGAGATATTCTATGATGCATGTGATGGTTTGATTTATGCATAATGCCTTGTTTATCCATTCATGAGGTGATTGACACCACCAAGTGTAGATAGATGAGAGAGACGTGGTCATGCACACAAAATATGAATCATTGCACTAGTGTTTAGAATATTGTCCATTATGAAGTATGATGTATGTAGGTACGGGATGGTCGATGTAACAACGGCATATGTATTGAGTGACACAATACAGCCCAACATCCTTTATCTGGGGGTAAAAAGGAAGAAGTATGATGTGGGAGTGACAACAAACCACGCTAGCCTTACGAGGGTGACCTAGCAATACAAATGATTATTTTCTTTTAACTATGTGTTTCAGGACATGTAGCCGTCATAGAAGTTTACCATTAAAGCATTACAATTGTGTGTACTTTTTATCTATAACATGATAATCACCATAGATGGGAGAGAGGATTGAGTGAACCCATGAACCCATGTCCATTGTTCATATAAGAGAAAACATTTGTCTTGTCCTCTTGCATTGAAGAGGATTGGGACACTTTTACATTCTTGTTTTGTTGCATTAAACTTCCATCCATTAAATCAACCATCTTGTTCTTTAAACCTGTTTAGTGCATAATCAACTAAAACTTGTGACACTTTAGTTGTAGGGAATAGATAACTTTTCCTTCTTGCTCCTGCGGATCGATACCCTTCTTCCACATTGAGAGGTGCTACAGTGATCCCCTGCTCTTGGGGGTTATCACGTGGCTGCTAAGCTTCGTGGGGGAGATGGAGGGGACGGGCATGTGCTTAAATAGGTGAGATTTGAGGCTTTGATTGAGGCCATTACAGCCATGATTGAAGACGCCATTCAAATGGCTATTTCTTCCCGACTGGAAACGCCTCTCCAGGTCATACCAGCCTCCAGCACGGCCATACCAGCCTAGATCACTGGTCGGGTTTACGCATGCCTGGTTATACCGGCCAAGGGCCTGGTACTACCGGCCGTACAAATTTCACGAGTGAAAGTTGACAGAGAAATGACACCCGGTATAACTGGCCTTGAGCCTGGTCATACCGACCAAAGTTGATGTCTGGTTTTGGTATGCCCGGTATGACCAGCTCCTGGCTCGGTATAACCGGCCATACAAAAACTTCTGGCTGAAGTTTTGTTGTTTTGACTAAAACAAAGTTTTTAAAATGCAACAAAACATGATGATGATGAATGAATGCATGCTTATGCATTTTTGAAAATTTGGGATGTTACAAACCTAACCCCCTTAAGATGAATCTCGCCCTCGAGATTCGGATTGGCTAGCAAATAGGTGTTGAAGATCATCTTCTCGTTCCCATGTTGCTTCTTCTCCAGTATGATGATTCCATTGAACTTTACAGAACTTGATTTTCTTGGTACGAGTAACTCTCTCAGCGGTCTCCAATATCTTGATTGGCTTCTCCTCGTAAGTCAAATCACTCTCCAGTTGAACTTCCTCTAAGGGCACGGTGTCACGTAACGGGGTATCGACCATCTCAGGGTGACACTTCTTCAACTGGTGTCGTGGTATTGTCGAATCTAGCCTAGACAGGGGTGCCATTCGGCTAGGTAGAGAGGTTGGTGAAGGAGATGTAGGTAATTCCGGTGACGGGATGAGCACGAGTTTACCCAGCTTCGGATCTCGCAACAGTGGCGAAACCCTACGTGCTGCTATAATTCACTATAAAGCAATATGAACCGATTACAATGAAAGTTAGAGCGTGCCCTGAGGCGTCCCTTAGGCCGGCTTATAAAGGCGTCCAGACCTAGGGCTTGCAGGAATCAACCTAACCGACTAAGTTACAAAGTTCTACTCTAATCCGGCTTGGGCCTTGCCTTGGGAGCTAAGTCGACTACAATGCAGGTCGCCTTCTGGAACCTTCCCTTAGCCGGATGGGCCTCCTGCACTTCATCGTACTGGGCCGCCCGGTAAGCCGGATTCGGCTTACCACCACTATAGGCCACCCTGGTACGCTGGCTTTTAGTCACTTCCGTGATGGTACCTATTCGGCATATCCCCAACAGTAGGCCCCGGAAAGCTTCAAGTTCTTCAGCAGTTGGCTTTTGTCTCCTGGTAATGAGTTGGCCGGCAAATTCTTCATCCGTTGTTCAACTTGGAGCATTCCCAGAATCTTGTAGTCTTCAGGACATGTCGAACAGCTTTGTCGATCCTTGTATGCCGACTTCTCATGTCGGAAAAACACTTGAGTGCCGATTGACACGGTGATGTCTACTAAACACTTCTATTCTTGTAGACTTGTTGGGCCTCCAAGCGCAGAGGTTTGTAGGACAGCGGCAAATTTCCCTTAAGTGAGTAACCCAAGGTTTATCGAATCCACGAGAGGTAGAGGTCAAAGATATCCCTCTCAAGCAACCCTGCAATTAAGATACAAGAAGTCTCTTGTGTCCCCAACACACCTAATACAATTGTTAGTTGTATAGGTGCACTAGTTCGGCGAAGAGATGGTAAAATGCAAGTGATATGGATGGTAAAAGGTGATTTTGTAATTCTGTAATAATAAAAATGGCAGCAAGCAAACAAGTGACAAAAGTGACTAAAAACGGTGTATCAATGCTTGGAAACAAGGTCTAGGCTTCATACTTTCACTAGTGACTACTCTCAACATCATTAACATAATTAAACACATAATAGTTCCCACAAAAATACATGCATGGTAGACGTTACTCGGAGATAATTCTTTTGTGGATCAAATAGGATGAGAATTGCGTAGGGCTACGAAAAGCATACCTTAAAGTTCGTATTCCACATCTATGGACTCTTCATGCTGTCACTATCCGCATCCAAAGATAGTACTAAAAAACACCACAACCTATTTCTTGAATAGTCTCTTTCTTCAATAACACAAGCATCAAGAAACCTCATGATCTATTCAATCCAACAAATAAAGAACAAACTCATGATGAAGATCCTTCCAATCTATTATCCATAGAGTCACACACGGCACCCATCCTGTCACCGAGGTACCATGATCACAACGGTGGCTCCGGAAATTGTACTAAATATCACCACTTGAGCAACATCATATCCATTACACATAGGGAAACATCATGTATTCAACTACACTAACAAAGCTCATGATCACAACGAAGATCACATCATGGGAGAGAGAGATAACCACATAGATACTTGTATAAGCCTCAGCCCCGGTGAGGGACTACTCCCTCCTCATCGCGGGAAGCAGCGGTGTTGATGGAGATGGCCCCGGCGGTTGATCCCCGTCCCGGCAGGGTGCCGGGATCAGCTTCAGATTGGACCCCGAACTAGGGTTTTCGGTGACGGCGCGTCGGGGTCGAGTTTCTGGAAAATAATGGTCATCCCGACGTTTTTAGTTTACTTCTGATTTTATAGGCGTCGGAGGGGGCCGAGTAGGTGGCCCACGGGCAGGGGCGGGTCCCACCCGCGGATCCCCCCTAGGCCGCGGTAGGAGGCCGCCTGCGCCCTGTGGGTCGCCTCCGAGGCTGCCGTTCGGACTCCGTCTTCGTCTTGGCGTAAAAATAATCTCCGTAAATTTTGGTCCAACTCCGAGAATATTTATAGAAGTAAATTTCTGAAACACAAAAATAGCAAAAATAGGGAACTGACACTTGGCATCTTGTCAATAGGTTAGTCCAACAAAATGCATAAAAATGATATAAATGACAGCAAAAACATGTGACAATATCACAAAACTAGCATGGATCACTCAAAAATTATAGATACGTTTGAGACGTATCACACGGGTCCGCTGATTTGATGGCTATGCCAGATATGGCAGATCATGTTTGACCGACATCTTTGAATGCGGGGCCTAGATTGCGTTTTCCCGCGTAAGAAACGAGGCGTCGGAGAGAAGGATCTCCCCATAACGGCACGATCTCGTGATGCATGACGGAAATTTCGCTTTCGTAACCACCCGCACGAATCTCGGCACACCGCTATAAAAGGGGTCTCCTCGTCTTCGTCGAGGCCACCGCTTCCATTCGCTCCAGCCCTAGCCCTCTTGCCTCATCTAGATCTCATCTTCCTTAGAGTTTCCCCGAGTCCATGGCCTCCAGCGCTCCTAGCTCCCCTGCTCTGACTGACATGCAGCCGCTCGACTCGGCACCGCCGATGGGTGTCGCGGCGTCTTCAACCATCGCCACCGCTGCTACGACCTCCTCCGCCACTGCGCCGATCTCCTCCTCCACAACAATTTTGGTCTGTGACGAGCTCGCTCTTGCCCACGCTGCGGCAGAAGCTGCGGCTATGGTTGCATCGGCTTCCGTGGCCATCGACGACGTGGCTGACGAGACAAAGGCCACCGAGGAAGAAGAAGAGGAAGAAGCCGGCGACAACCAAGGTGCCGCCAGCAATCCTACCCACAACTATGTTTGCTCAGGTGTGGAGGAAGGCGAGCTGGGAGGAATGGCGGCAGATGGCGTCATTCCTCCATCTTCCGAGACTACGCCGACTTGGCGATCCGCCTTTGGCGACCCATCACCGACGCCAATTAAAGACGAACGGGTATTGCTCTCTTCCCACATCGCCCGGGGATTCTCTTTGCCGCCCTCGGCTTTCATGATAGAGATCCTAGACCATTGTGGTCTCTAGCTCCACAACATCACCCCCAACAGCCTTCTGTACATCTCCGGCTTCGTAGCGCTTTTTGAAGGATACTTAGGATTAGCTCCTAGGTTAGATTTCTTTCAATACTACTTCGTAGTCAAGAGGCAGACTGTCAACAAGGAGCTGCTAGTTGCCGGCTCCATCAGTTTCAACATGCGCCGGGACATAGATTGGTACCCTCAGGTGCCGATCGTTGATTCAGAAAAAGGGTGGGCGTCCACCTTCTTCTACTACAATGGTGTGGCGCCCCCGAACAGACTGCAGGGGCTCGCCACCTTCGAGGACAGAGCCGGCATGCCCCTGCCCTCATGGAAGAAGAAACCGACAGCAAAGATGTCGGCTGACCTTGCCTCCATAAAGGAAAAGATCACGGAGTTAACCTTCGGCTCTCCTCCCTTGACCAGGGAGGACACAATCATTTGTTGGATGAAGAGACGAATCCAGCCCCTTCAACACCGTGCTCACCTCCTATGCGAGTACACGAATGATAAGTCTGATCCAATGCGGACCAGCAAAGACGACTTGTTGGAAGACCTCTTTGAAGCATGCTTCAACAAGTTGATCAAAGTCCGGCCTAACGAAGGCCGGAAATATGAAGAATCGCTGCCGATGTACACGGCCGCCAACCCTCCCCTAAAGGTACTTTGTCCTAAGAAGAATCAAAGTTCAATTCTTTGGGCTTTCGACTTTATTTTGACAAACTAACGTGCATTCTGCGCTAGATTCCTGGAGTCTCCGCCGCTCGTCCCGCCCATGCGCCGTCATCCAGCAAGGCGGCTAAACGGTTCATCTCCTTCACTTCGGCGTCTGCAGAAAGCCGGAAGAGGAAAAGCCAATCACTTACGATTGGCGCCAAGTCGTCCGAAGATGATGATGCCCTTGCTGGGCTTAACATTCCCAGCAAGAAGTAAGTCGGCCAAAACACTTCTCTCTTTGCTTGCAGATTTGCTAGATTTTCCATTCTTTGCTCTCTGAATATGCAGGCTGAAGAAAGTTGCACCTTTGAAACAAAAGGTGTTGGTTGTGCGGAAGAAGCCTTCTCCCGCTGTTCCTCCCCCAACTCCTTCGGCAACTAAGCCAACACCAGCGGAGGAACGCTCCACCTACACCATGCTGGGAGGTTCATCTCTTGGCAGAGCTGGAATTACATCTCCCGACAAGTGGACGAAGATGACAGGAAAGGTGACAGAGCCTTCCTCTTCACCTAGGGCTGATGCTTCGGCTAATGCTGCCCCAACTTTCGCTCCGTTAAAAGCGGAGGCTTTTGATGAAGAGGTCCGCATTAAGCCGGAGTTCATGAGCCGGTTTATGCGAGTTCCACGCCTGCCCCGGAAGAAGGGGACGACTCTTCGGGATGATGAGCCGGGTGAAACTCCGGCCTATGACACGTACGATGTCATAGACATCCTTGAAGATCAGCAGAACTACTTTGCTGAAAGCTTTGAAGCCGGCATTTCTATTCTCCGCGAGCACTACCAGGTAATTATCTTGTCCCAGTAGCCCTCGAGCACTATGCCGGTTTTCATTCTCTGACAAGTCGACATAGTGGTCCAAGTCACTGCGCATGCTGACTTTAATCATCTTATCCCCCAAACGCTAAGACGTCTTCAAATAGCCGACTTACTCTTTAATCTAGCTTTAAGATTTTAGCGTCTCCCTACGTAGATTCATCGCCACATTGGGGCTGAAACCATCAATTTTTTGGGTGTGCGAAACCAGGAGATACGCCGACTGAAGACCGAGTTGGCTGATACGTCTCAAACGTATATATAATTTTTTAGTGATCCATGCTAGTTTTGTGATATTGTCACATGTTTTTACTGTTATTTATATCATTTTTATGCATTTTGTCAGACTAACCTATTGACAAGATGCCCAGTGACAGTTCCCTGTTTTTGCTGTCTTTTTGTTTCAGAAATTTACTTCTGGAAATATTCTCGGAATTGGACGAAAATTTATGGGGATTATTTTTACGCCAAGACAAACACGAAGTTTGAAGGGCAGCCTCGGAGGTGCCCCACAGGGCACACGCGGGTGCTAGCCGCGGCCTAGGGGTGACCCGCGGGTGGGGCCCGCCCCTGCCCTATGGGCACCTCCTCGGCCCCCTCCGACTCCTATAAAATCACAATTAACCTAAAAACGTCGAGGCGGCGATTATTTTCCAGAAACTCGACCCCGACGCGTCGTCACAGAAAACCCTAGTTTGGGATCCAATCTGAAGCTGATCCCGGCACTCTGCCGGAGAGGAGATCGATCCCGGAGGGCTCTTCATCGACATGTCTTCCTCCGGGATGATTTGTGAGTAGTCTCACCTTGGACTACGGGTCCATGGCAGTAGCTAGATGGTAGTCTCTCTCTTGTGCTTCGTGTCTTATGATCTTGTGAGCTGCCTAATATGATCAAGATCGATTATTGTAATGCTATGTGATGTGTTTGCTGGGATCCGATGGATTATGAAGTTATGTTCAGATTGTGCATGATTCTTATATGAGTAATTTATGTTTTTGCATGCTCTCCGATGTGTGTAGTTACTTTGGCCAAGTGATTGTGTGTATCTCCAAGAGAGGGTATTTATGCTAGATAGTGGGTTCATGCCCCCTTTTGTTCCTGGGCACGAGTGACAGAAACGTCTAAGGGCGAGGGTGTGCTGTTACTACTAAGGGTAAAACAGCGGTGTTAATGTCTATTTTGATATTAGTATTGCTTACTTCATGCACTTTACTTAATGCAATTGTCTGTTGCTTGCAACTTAATACCGTTGGGTGACAGGCTGGATAGCGATCCCACGGTGGACTATTTAGACAAAGATGCAGTTGGACTCAACGGTCTTTGTTCCTTGTCGTGATGTCTCCATAAATATTATCATGTCCTTTTTTCATAGCTAAATTGGGTTTGTGTCATGATCTTGTCAATTGCCTAGCTGTAATTCGTTCACCCATCACATGCATATTTTATTGACTTGAGAGACTCCACTAGTGAACCCATGGCCCCCGGTCCATCTTTTTACATTGTTTTCAACCTCATTTGCTTGCTTTTAATCATCATTACTCCTCTGGTCACTTTTCATATTTTATCTATTTCATCATACAATTAACCGCTTTGTGTTCTGCGAGACCGGAGAGATTGACAACCTCTCCGTCGTTGGGGGCAAAGTATTTTGGTTGAGTGTGTGCAGGTCCACGTATGTTGAAGGTTAAGCGCCAGAGATCTTCAACATTCACCTTGTTGTTGATTTCAAAGTCCTACTGGTTCGATAAACCTCGGTTCTTTAATTGAGGGAAAACTGCTACTAGCTACAATTCCGCCTTCGCTTGGGGCACCACCCAACCTATCGATATCCACCATCATTGGCTACCAAGGATGCAATTATTGCCGGCTTTGAGGCTGATCGAGTCACATATCAAGGTACGAATGCCGCAACTTCTTAGTCCTTTGTATCCAGATTTTCTCTTTATACTGCTGACATTTTGTCTGCTGCAGATGCCATCAACAAGGCCAAAGAGTTTGCCGAAAATGTGGGCAGCATCGACCGGCTCCGCGACGAGAACATTGAGCTTAATAAGCTAAATCAATCAATGTCGACGGAACTCAGGACGGCCAAGGAGAGCCTACTCAAAGCCGAGCAAGCCTTGGAGATGGAGAGGCAAAAACATAATGATGCTCTCCATGAAGTCCAAGACCGGCTCGATAAACGGCTTGACGAGTCGGTGGCTATTAACGACCAGCTTCTGAGTAAGTCTTATTTAAAGACCCTATACTCATTGCTTTTGTCGAAGCCATTTGAGATTGTAACTTTGATCTTCGCTTTTGCCAGCTCCAGTGGGTTACGGCCATGAGTTGATAACGGATAACCGGCTCGACCGGATTTTGGAGGTAGGAGAACTTCTCCCAAGGATCCTTTCTTCGGGCAGGGCCTTTGTCGAGAAGTACTTTCCCGGCAACCCGGAGCCACTGGCCGACCTCGCAAGCCTGCCGGCTGAGCTGGATGAAGCAACGTTGACTTTTGATGAACGACTTTGATCCAGCATCCGGGGAGGCGCGAAGACGGCTCTGGGCCTGATGATGGCGCACTATCCAAAGGCGGAAGCTTGGCACGTCATGGCCAGCTTTCCTCTTGAGAAATAGGATGGCTCTCCTTTGGAGGAGAAGGATCGAAAGGCGATTCTGCATTCTATCTCCGGGTATGCCAGCAAGGTCGCGAAGATGGTCTCCCTCACCACCATCTTTAAGGAAGTGTCGTGCCCGCCAACTCCTGTCCAGTCTGAAGACGAAGGCGAAGAGGCGAATAAAACTGCATGAGCCGAATTTGCTCTTTGAGCCGGCTATTCCTGAAAGATGTAACATATGCTGTTAAGTCGTCCAAACAATAATTATTTCTGTTTGTAAAGCAACTAAGTCTTTTGCTGTAATTTAAGTCAGCTTTTTAGTTGCAAATTTGCAATTTTTTATGCCATCCGTTTTCTGGCCTTGACACCTTAGCCTTTAAGCATCGGCAAACCTATTGCGGAATAACTTGCTGAGCAACAGGGTATTTAGAACCAATCTATTTAGACCCAGAACAAGCGCCTCCTTTCGGTGCCGAAACGCTTTGAAGCACCCGGCACAAAAAGCTATCAAAGGAACACTTTTAGGGAAAAACGTTGTTTTTCATCGCCTTAAGGCGGATTAAACATGAAAGATAGTTTACCAACGAGCAACACAGGCAATTTCAGGTAAACATTATATAACAATAAGATCATTGGGAAATAAAGATGGTACAGATTCTCGAATTGCACATGAGAGGAACCAATTTTTATTTCATGATCACATTGACATGGTTACAATAGAATTTTCTAAGTGTAAAAGGGACGTAGCTGAGCAATATTCCAGAGATGTTTCGTCTCATCTAAGTCGTCATCTACAAGCCGTTTCCTCTTACAGCCTTTCTTCCTGGGATCTTTCTTTGAATCCCTTAAGTCGAGGAGATAGTATGACCCGTTTTTCAGTACTTTGCTGGTAACGAAAGGTCCTTCCCATCCCATGGGGGGATAACTTGTGCTATCGGCTTTGTGTAAGCCGAAGTACTAAGTCGTCTTCTCGAAAAGATCGATTCCGCACTCTACGGCTTTGATAGCGACGTAGATCTTGCTGACAGATGGTGGATCGTTGGAGAGCGAGCTCTCTTTCTTCTTCGAGGATATCTAAGCCGTCTTGATGTGCTTCTTCTGCGTCTTCTTCAACGTAGGCAGTGACTCGAGGCGAATTGTGGATCATGTCGGTTGGCAATACTGCTTCTGCCCCGTAGACAAGGAAGAATGGGGTGAAGCTGGATGATCTGTTTGTGGTAGTACTAATACTCCATAAGATGGCCGACAATTCTTCAACCCAAGCGCCAGCTGCTCGATGCAACGGGGTTTCAAGCCTCGGCTTAATACCTTGCAGAATAATGCCGTTAGTGCGCTCTACCTGTCCATTGGATTGCGGATGTGCCACCGATGCCACGTCGAGCCGGATTTTCGACCGGCTGCAATACTTTGATAGCTCACCAACGGCGAAATTTGTGCCATTGTCAGTGATAATGCTATGTGGTATGCCAAATCGGGTTGTTATCTCGATGATGAACTTTGTAGTTGTAGCTCCGTCGAGTTTCTTGACGGGCTTTACCTCCACCCACTTTGTGAATTTGTCGACCGCCACCAGCAGATGAGTTAAGCCTCCTCTTGCAGTCTTGAAAGGTCCCACCATGTCGAGCACCCACACCGTGAATGGCCAGGTTATAGGGATCGTCCGGAGCTCCTGCACTGACAAATGAGCCTGCTTGGCGTAGCGTTGACAACCTTCACAAGTTTTGACGATGTTGATAGCATCCTCCTTAGCCGTCAGCCAGAAAAAACGTGCCGAAACGCCTTGGCGACCAGTGCTTTTGCTGCCACGTGATGTCCAGACTCGCCGGAGTGGATTTCCTGGAGGACTTGTCGTCCTTCCTCTGGGGAGACGCATCGTTGAAAGATGCTGGATGTGCTTCATTTGTAAAGATGTCCGTCAATGATCGTGTACGCCTTTGAGCGTCGCTCGATTTGACGGCTCAAAACTTCATCGTTTTTTGACAACTCCTTGTTCACCAGGCAATTGATGTATGGCGTAGTCCAATCTAGGGTTAGCAAGCAGACATGGACTGATTCTGCCGACAAGGGGTAGTCTTCGTCGCCGCTTTTAATGGACGGCTTATGCAGATGATGGAGAAATACATCTGCAGGCACCTCCTCCTGTCTTGAGCCTATCCTGGCCAATGCGATGGCAGCGTCATTGTCGTCTCGAGAAATATGCCGAACCTCTAGGCCAACAAAACATCTGCCGAATTCATCGATTGTTCGTCTGTATTCCGCCATTGTAGGACTCTTCGTGTCCCAGGTTCCGTCGAGTTGCTGGACAACAACATCCGATTCGCCGTAACAGAGAATGCGTTTTACTCCCAACTCCTTAGCCATATGAAGAGCATGGAGGAGAGCCTCATACTCTGCCACGTTGTTGGTAGCGTTGAAGTGGATTTGCAGGACATAGCTGAGTTTGTCACCTTTAGGAGACTTTAACACCACTCCAGCCCCCGAGCTTTCTTTCACCTTTGAGCCATCAAAGTGCATTATCCAATACTGAGAATCCAGCAAAGGTGTGCTTTCCATCGCTTTTGTCCAGTCTGGGACAAAGTCGGCTAAGACTTGAGATTTGATAGCGGTTCTCGGCTTGTAATGGATGTCAAAGGCTACTAACTCGATGCCCCATTTGGCGACTCGGCCCGTTGCGTCGCCATTGTTGATGATATCCTTCAATGGAGCTTTGCTGACCACCGTGATTGTGTGATCGTGAAAATAATGCCGAACCTTCCTGGCGGCAAAGAACACGCCGTAAGCTAACTTCTGGTAGTGAGGGTAGCGTTGCTTTGAATCTAAAAAGACCTCGCTAATGAAATAGACGGGGCATTGATCCGTCCACTGCTTTCCTTCCTCCAGGCGCTCAACTACAATGACGACACTTATTACAAAATTGGTAGCCGTGTAGAGCAAGAGTGGTTGCCTCTCCTTTGGAGCCGCCAGGATTGGAGCATGTGTCAATGTATACTTCAGCTGTGCCAAGGCTGCCTCCGCCTCCTCTGTCCAGATGAAATTGTCCGACTTTTTGAGAAGCTTGTATAGAGGCAGCGCTTTGTCACCAAGCCGGCTAATGAATCGGCTAACAGCCGCAGCGGAACCCGTAAGCCGCTGTATGTCCTTAAGACAAGTCGGCCTCTCGATGTTCTGAATCGCCTTTATCTTTTTCGGGTTAACTTCAATTCCCCTTTGGGAAACAATGAAGCCCAGAAGCTTGCCTGCGGTAACTCCGAAGAAGCATTTTGCCGGATTAAGCTTCATCTGGTACTCCCTTAGATTTGCAAAGGTTTCCGACATATCAGCGATGAGATCGCCTCGCTTATTCGACATGACTATAATGTCGTCGACATAGACGTGAACATTGCGGCCAATCTGCTTGTCTAAACAACGCTGCATACACCGTTGGTAAGTAGCATCGGCGTTTTTCAAGCCGAAAGGCATTGTGACATAGCAGTAATTGCCATATGGCGTGGTGAAGGACATCTTGATTTGATCTGATTCCTTCATTTTTATATGATGGTAACCCGAATAAGCATCCAGAAAACACAGTAACTCGGAGCCGGCAGTTGAATCAATGACCTGATCGATACGCGGTAAAGCGAACGGATCTTTAGGACAAGCTTTATTTAAGCCAGTGAAATCAATGCACATACGTAGCTCGGATGTGTTTTTCTTTGGGACGAGGACGGGATTTGTCAACCAATCAGTGTGGACGACTTCTCGGATGAACTTGGCGGCAATGAGCCTTAGGATCTCATTTCCTACCGCTTTGCGCTTCCCTGTTCCGAGCCGCCAGAGACCTTGTTTAACCGGCTTAGCGTCTTTGTTGACCTTAAAGGAGTGCTCGGCAAGTTTTCTCGGGACACCTAGCATGTCGCAAGGTGACCAGGCAAAGATATCCCGATTCTCACGGAGAAACTTGACGAGCTCGCTTTCCTATTTTTCGTCGAGGCTGGCACCAATGATAGCCTCCTTTGTCGGATCGTCTTTTGTGAGATTGACTTTCTTGGTGTCATCCTTTGGCTTGAAACTCGAGTCGACTTTAGAGGACGTCTTTTCTGTTGCCGGCATCTCATTAGGACCCATTGTTTTCTTGAGGTCTTCCAGTTCTTCTCTGGAGATTTCTTCTTCAGCATGGACGGCATTAGCAGTTTCGCACTCCTTTGCATTTTTGAAGTCCCCCTGAACTGTGATGATCCCATTGGGGCCCGGCATTTTAAGCTTGTTGTAGATGTAGCATGGCCGAGCCATAAATTTGGCGAAGCCGGGCGCCCGAAGATTGCGTGGTACGCACTTTTGAAAGGAACCACCTCAAAAGAGACGTCCTCTGTCCAGAAGTTATCTGTGCCGCCAAAGGTAACTTTCAGGGTGATCCTTCCCATCGAAGAGGCTTGTCGTCCCGATACAATCCCATGAAACTTCACATTGCTGTGTCTGAGTTGTGACTCGGAGAGTCGCATCATTTTCAATGTCGTGGTGTAGAGTATATTGATGCTACTTCCTCCGTCCATGAGCACCTTTGTCAACTTGTATTTGTCGACTATAGGGCTAACGACAAGAGCGTAAGTGCGCGTGGCAGGGACTCTGTCCGGATGATCGCTGCGGTCCAATGTGATGGGAGTGTCGGACCAATCCAAAAATTGCGGTATTGCAGGTACCGTGGCATTAAGCTCCTGCCAAGCCGCCTTTTCCTTGCGAGACGAGTCAGTCGCTAAGTTGACGATGAGACTTTCAGTGTTCTTGGGGAACTTGCTGCCTTTTCCTTCTTTGGAGGTCGCGTCGTCAGACTCTGATGCAGCGTCATCCTTCTCTTTGCCGTCCTTCCGAGACTTGCGCTTGTTTCTTGACTTACCGACTTTGGGGTCCTTGGCGATGTCCCGATTAATGTGACATTGCTGGATTGTGTGGGAACTCGTCCCGTCCGGCCTCAGATGATGCACACAAGGATTATTTTTGATGTCCTCGTACTTCACCGTTGCCGGTCGGGTAGGTCGGTTGTTTGCTAGCTTTTTGTCCTGCCACTTTCCGTTGCCTGGGCCGCCTTTTCCAAAGGTGGCAGCAACTTCGTGTGAAGGGCCAGCTGGGTCTTCGAACTTTTTCTTCCCAGATTCGCGTCGCCGGGATTTGGCCTATTCCCTATTGTCATCATCAGCAACGGCGTATTTGTTGGCACAGGCCAGTAAGCCGCCCAATGTTTTCGACTCGTCGCTGTAGATCATGAAGCGGAAAGTTGTCCCCTTCCTTAGAGACTGCTTGAAGGCATGAATTGCCTGTGTTTCTAAGACGCCCTTGCATGCATTTTTGATTTCGCTCCATCTTGAAATGAATTCTCGACTGGACTCATTCTTCTGCTGTACACACCGTTGTAAGTTGAATATCGACTTGGGGCGTTTATACGTACCCTGGAAGTGTTGAATAAAAACGCGCTTCATGTCACTCCAAGTATGAACAGTCCTTTCCGGCAAGCCTTTGATCCACATGCGAGCCGTCCCGGTTAACATTAGGGGCAAGAAGCGTACTGCGGAGTCGGCATTGCCTTCATAGATGTCGCAAGCACTCACATAATCTAAAAGCCATGTCTCAGGATTTTCTGTGCTGTTGTACTTCTCCACCATCTTTGCAACGTTAGACAAAGTTGGCGGTAGGATTTTTTTCTCTAATTGTTCTGACGAAACACTTGGGACCGAGGTATTGGGCATCTCTGGCTGACTTCCTCTCCTCAAATAGGCTTCGAACATCATGAACTGTTGGCGGCTTGTCATTAATTGACTTACTTCGCCTTGGATCATCCCTATGACGGCTTGGGCTCACCCGACTCGCGTTACGCGGTGGGCTTGGAGACCTTTGTCGACATGGAGGGGGTATATATTTGGAGAGGTTATCTCCCTCTTTGTGTGGTGGAGGCGGCAGTGGGGGTGGCATATTATCTCTGTTGCCCCTCCTTCGAAGCGGATTCTCTCCTTCCCGTCGTCGTTCTTGACGAGATGGTGCCACCTTATCCTTGCGAGGGTCCACCTTTTGTTCCCGGCTTCGATGTCAGTCATAATTGTTGTCGCCTTCGTGATGACGAGATGAACCTGTCCGAGACTCAGCACCATTGTTACGTGGTTGCTTGTCCTTCGGGTCCTTATCGCCGCCTTTGTTGTGGCTGCTTAAGCCGGCTGGATCATCGTCTGGGTCTGAGGGTGCAGCAGCCATCGCCTTCTTCACCGCCGAGTTGCAAAGACGAGAATCATCAAATAGCTTTCCCGACTTAACTTGTGAGTCGTTTTGCTGCTGTTGCGCTACCTCCAATACATAAGCCGAGTACTTGATGCGGGCGTCGCGGTCCAACGATCTTTCGAACATGACCTCCTGGGCCGCCTCCATGTTCTTGGCTGGGGTGTTAAAGTAACACAAGCTGGTCACCGGATCACGTCGGTGGTGGTACCTTCTCCAGACTGAATTTACATGGTCGGATTCCCACTCGTTACGGAAATCCAGCTTTTTGTGCAGATTTTTATCACGAGGTGGACGGAAAACATCGTCGACCCAATTTTGCCTTTGCTTCCGGATGAACTCCGTTTCCTTATTAGTGAGATCTAGTTCGCGATCCGTGACTTTGGCCGCCTGTTCTTCCAGTAAGACGTGCCGCTTCTCTATGTCGGCTAGCGATGCGTCGGGAGGAAATGGAGTTAGCAGTTTCTGCATGTTTGCCATCCTTTCTTCATGCTCCTTCTCTATCGCTGCTCTGAGTGTAGCATTAATGTCGTTACCATCAGCCGGTAAATTACTGGCTCCCTTCTTTGGAGCAAGTGGCGGGATAAAATCCACCTTTTGATTTCCGGCTTCCGGAGTTGTTTCTTCGCCATTAGCGGGTTTCGAGGCGGTGGGGCCTCCTTTTAGATCAGAGATGACATCACCCATTAAGACCTCGACTGGGCGTCCTAAGCAAGACGCAACTTTCCGACTAAAGTCGTTGGACTCTCCTTCAGATTCAAGGTCCTGCTCTATAGGGGCAGTGTCCCCCGATCCGACTTCTGAATCAGCCCCGGCCTGCAAAGCAGGGAGGATAGACTCAGGATCAGTCATCGACTCGGTTTAGCCGGATTCTCCTAAGATGCCAACGAAGTGGAATTCCGGCGCCACCCTAGTAGAGCTTGTGTCGTCTTCAGAGTCTTCATCATCAGCGTCGAAAGCTAGATCAAGATCGGCAATTTCATCTGAGTCTAGATCCGATCCGTCTTCAAAGTTGCTGGGGTGGGTGGCGAGCATGCTTGAGGTGAAGCCGAGATCGTCCAAAGCTTTGGCGGTGAAGCCGAGATCGTCCAAAGCTTTGGCGGTGAAGCCGACGAAGATGTCAATGCCACCGATGGAGACCGTGGACCAGCCGGCGGGATCCTCCTTTGCCGGCGTCCAGAAGCCGTCGTTGAGAACGTGGCCAGCTCCCGTCTCGTTGAAGTAGCTAACCAAGACGACCACGATGGTGTCGCCGATGCCGCCAGTAGATCCCGCCCGAAACGTAACCCCGGACATCTCTTGCCCCACGGTGGGCACCAACTATCGTGGTATTGTTGAATCTAGGCAAGACAGGGGTGCCATCCAGCTAGGTAGAGAGGTGGGTGAAGTATTCGTAGGTAATTCCAGTGACGGGATGAGCACAAGTTTACCCAGCTGAAAGAACATGCTATGCCCGGATGTCGCCTAGAGGAGGGGGGGTGAATAGGCGATTAAACCTTTTTCTAATTAGGGGCTTGATAATTGCAGAATAAAACTATGTGTTTAAATTAACAAGACAACAACCTAATATTCTAGGTTCACCTATGTGCACCAACAACTTATGCTAAGCAAAACAAGCAACAAGATGATAGCGAGATATGAACATCAAGCACGAAGGCTATCACAATGTAAATTGCATAAGTAAAGCTCGGGTATAGAAATAACCGAGACACGTGGAGACGAGGATGTATTCCCGAGTTCCTCCTTGTCAAGGGAGTACGTCTCGTTGGAGGGGTGTGAGCTCACCACAAGAGGCCTACTCAAGATGCCACAAAGGACTCACCCTATTCTCCGATGAACCGCACCCAAGGGTTTGGTTCACCTTCCACTATCGGAATCCTTCGAGGCGGATTCCGGAGCCCTTTTACAACTTCCTTGGGGCACACACCCAGAACTCAATTGGGGGCTCCCAATACGTGCCGAAGCTTCACAACTCGAAGTCTTCGCGGCACCTCCAACCGTCTAGGGTACACAATGCACCCAAGAGGCACAAAGCTCTTGGGAACACAATGCACCCAAGAGTAACAAGCTTCTCAACGTCGATCTTCACGTATCACCGTAGGGAGAGCAACCCGATGCAACAAATGCAAAAGTCCAACCAAGCAACAAATGCTTTGGGGGGAATAAGAGAGGAAGAACAAAGGGGATGAACACAAAGCAACCCCAAAATATAGATCCACAAGATTCCCTCACTTAGAGGGGATTTTGATTGCTGGAATGGTAGATCTAGATCTCCTCTCTTGAATCCCTAAGTTTGGGCAAGAATCATTGGAGGGATTGAGAGGAATGAAGCTCACAAGGTTAGCAACAAGAGAGGAGAGAGGAAAGCAAGTGAGCAAGAGCAGCAGCCATGTTTTGGGGAGGGAGGAGGCTTTTTATAGCCTCCCCCAAAAACTAGCCGTTGGGGCCTTTTCAGGCCGGAGACTCCGGACCAAGTGACCGGAGACTCCGGTCTGGCCGGACTCGTAGAGGGCCGGAGATTCCGGTCATTGGGGTCGGAGACTCCGGCCAGGCCGGAGACTCCGGGCACCCTCCGGGGATGCTCCGGACACTCAACAGAGCCGCACCACACAAAACGAAGCGGCAGAGAAAAATCACAGGGGCCGGAGATTCCGGGTCCCTTGGGCCGGAGACTCCAGGGGGTCCGGAGACTCCGCCCCATCTCCGGGGTACCTCCGGACCGAGTCCAGGAGCGCACCACACAACAGTTGTTCGGCAGCGAAAAACAGGGGCCGGAGATTCCGGGTCCTCTGGACCGGAGACTCCGGTGAGGCCGGAGACTCCGGACCATCTCCGGGGTAGATCCACACAGAAAAGCATAACCCGATAACTTTTGCAAATGAACTCCGTTTTCGATAATCTTGGACTCGTTGGAATCGTTACAATGAGCACAACAAGATTATGCAGAGAAACATCATAGTCCAACAATATATTATAAAACCAAATGGGGAAAGTATAAAAGCTCTTTTTCGCAAACCGAAAAATCGTTTCTTTTGCAATTGAAGTCCAAATGAAGCAAAACCAATTTTGTTGGAAAGAGGACGACAAAAGCAACCTTTGAAAATGGCAAACTTGCAAAGGAGATTTTGAAAAGGGTTGGAAAGGTGAAACCTTCCAAAAGGATGAACCGGCAAAATCTCCAATACCGAAGATGTAAATGAAGGCGCATAAGCAAACCGTTTTCGATGAACTTAGCCTTGTCATGACGAGCACGACAAGCACTAAGACCACACCACGATAAGAGACAAATAAGAACCAACAAAGATGATTGCATGGATGCAAAGTTTTGTGCTCTCTACGACGATACAATCACGATACTCGGTCGAGAGCCCCTCTTGATAGTACGGCTATCTATCCTATAACCCGGTCTCTCCACTAACATCGTGAGACCGGTAAAATAAAAGCCCTATCAAGATCATACCTTTGCCTTGCGCATTAATCCACTTGAGGTCAATGAAGACGATCTTCTTCTCCTCAAGACGCACCAACTTCCTCGATTGTGCTTCGCTTGATGAAGATTCACATGGCTCCCCCATACACCAAGATGGGAGAAGCATCTCTTCGGCATATCTTCACTTGGCCTTTTATCTTGATGACGAACACCTTGGCCTTGATCAACAAATGATCTTCTTCCCTTAACCTCGACTCCAACACATGGAGAACAAGCAAGACCTTGAATCCAACAAATGGAGATAAGTAAGCAAATGGACACCTACAAATATAGCTCAATGCAAATATTAGTCCATAGAGATTGTCATTAATTACCAAAACCATGCATGGGAGCAACCATGCACTTTCAATCTCCCCCATTTTGGTAATTGATTACAATCCCTTTTTAAGAGGGTTTATATAACGAATAGAGCATCCTTGCAAGACAAACGAGCAAGGATGCAAGCGCATGCATGGCAAATGCAACAAAAGCATAAAACCCAAATTCCCTTAAACCCTGTAAATTTCTCCCCCATTGGCATCGATTGCCGAAATGGGAAGAAAAATTTAGAGAGCCAATATAATGTGAGTTCCTCCATAAAGGTGATGGCAATCCCTTTTAATGAATAAATTAGAGGAAATCAAACTATATTGAGGATCAAAAGATTGCAAAAAGATGAAATCATTTTAAACATCTCCACAAAGGAGAAAAGCAATCAAAAAGATCCAAAGCGAGAGTTCTAAATAAAAAACGGAGAAGCTCCCCAATGTTCATGCACCATAGAGAAGTGCACAAAAATGGCATCCTTGCTCCCCAAAATCATCTAGAACACGCAACAAGTGCAATAGTGCATAATGCAAAAGAAAATCATAGCACTTGCACCGAAGATGTGGTTGAGCCATAAAGAGATACCAATTTTCAAAAATTCATCATAAGATAGGCCCAACCGAGATAAAAAGATATTTTAGAGAAATATGTTCACAAGCTTAGGGATACCAATTGGAAACTAAAACCAATTGAAAATGCCAAAAGCTAGTGAGATCATTTAGCCAATAAAATTCAACATGCTCACCATGGTAGGCATGAGGTCAAAGATCTTCAAGAAATACATGAGTGTGCAAAGATACCAATAAACAATAAGACAAGCACTCATGAGACAAATTTGGAGCCACCAAAGAATTAGAGATGAAACACAAGGTGGCTCAAAAAGAAATAGGATACCAACTAAAAGATGACCTCTCTCATATGTATAGGTTTCTTATTACACAACCATTGAAGATATACATCCGCAAAGAAACATATACATACGAAATGGTTCAGGAAAAAGAGAACAAGATATCCAAAAGGAAGTCATAAATATACAAACAAGATTGTTGCTTAAAAGCATAGCACATAGCTTAAATTTATCTCATTGTATATAAATGAACTTCAAATATATCAAATGCATCACACATATCACTAAGGGAACAAGAGATAGTGGAGATGCTTTGAGTTAGGCAACAAGTATCACAAGGAAATAATACCAATTGAAGAAAAGGTTTTTGCAAATTCATCACACATATCACAAAGATATATTAAGTGAAGAAAATAGGCCAAAACCACAACAATTGCATATAAACGCTTTCATGCCAAGAGGCAACCTACACAAGGTTGGAACTAGAAAAGTATGCATGGGTAGATACTTGTTACCGAGATGACATTGGTGATGAAGATGATGAGAGTTGGTTTGACATCAAAGCTTGACTCCGACAATCACACGGTGAGAACACCTTCCTTATGAATTAGGCAAGCATCCAATGCATCTCCATTGTACCTAAAACAAAATTAGAATACAAAATGGTTCCCAAACTCATTGGGTTCCATAGTAGTTAGATCAACTACAATATATAGGACATACTCCACATAAATATGTGCATATAGATATGAAATTGAATTTCATGCACATCTTAGCCGATTTAGGATTCGGTGGAGCATACCCTATATATTGGATCAAGAAAGATAAGCATGCTAAAATAATATAAATTAGTAACCGAGCATGCAAAGGCTTTCTAGAACCAAAAGAGATACAATTTGGACGAAAACACAAAGTGAACCAAAAAGGTTGTCCAAATTATATCAAAATCCAAATCAACACATGATTGAGGAAAAATCAAATCAACAAATGATTGATTTCAAAACACATCAACACATGAAGTGTGATATCAAAAGGAATCGAATCAACACAACAAATGATCGATAAGACACCAATTGAAAATAAGATACCAATTAAAACAAAAATAACAACTAGGAGAAAAGATACCAAGAAGAGGATGATACTTGACCGAAATCAAGTAAAGTAAAATAAGGCAAAAGGTATCAAGACTCCCACAATAAATATTAATTGGAACAAATATCTATGGAGGAGATATTAAATTTCAATTAATACCAATTGAAGGTACCAACACAAGATAAAGAATAAAATGCCAATTGAGAGGATCAAAAATTGATAGATAGAATAGTGTTATAAATAAAAAGGAATGCTCCCCCAAGTTTAATGCATTATCTTAGATATTTGCATTTGAATACAAAATGCATGCACAAGGGATCATTACTCTCCATATTTTATCTAAACTCTAAACACTACCGATTGAAAGATAGGATCCTTGCAAGAGGCAAAGAGGCCAACAAAAATAGTAATTTAAAAGCAAGTTCCAATGTGAAGATGATCTACAAAATCCACCACAATTACTAGAATCACTTGTCATGAACAAGGAGTATATGGAGAAGTTTCTCGATGGTATAAAGGAATGATGATCAAGACCAACTTCACAACAAATAAGCATATGGCAAAAGATAAGAATTAAAGACGCCAAATTTTGAAAAAGGTTTGTTGGTAGTTTCAACTATTCGAACGAACCGGCAAAACCATGGTTAAAATAAGATGAAACAAATGGTTTCTCCAAAAATATATAGGAATGCATATTAGAGAAAAACCACACCAAGTAAACACACCCAAACAAGAGCCAAAGAATAACCAAAAGGAAATTGGACTTGTTCGAGCAAACATGCCACATAGGAAAGATAATTTATAATATCAAATCTAAGTGGCAAACCTCAAATGTTCACATTTTTTGGGATTGTAATATGCACATAGCTTATTACTACCCCATAATGTGATAATTCATTTTATTTTCAAACAAGAGGCAAATAAAACCAACTAGAGAAATTAATGGACATTGTAGAATTTGAATTTCTCATGAATATGACATACCACATAGTAGCTAGATAATATTGAAATATCAATACTAGGTGGTGTGCTTCATGTACACACATTTTTAGGTTTGTGAGGTGCACAAAGCACATCACTCCCCCAAAATGGGATAGTCCATTAATATCTCAAAGAGCCAATTGAAATCAACACAAGATCCAATAAAGCTCAACACACAAATTACACATACATGATACACAACTATCATACACAACCTTGAATAACAAGACAAGTAGGAAAGGAGCATATCATATACAAACACATGCTAGGAACAAAACTAACACATGCAAGGGAGCAAGCAACTTTCAATGTATATGAATTAAATACAAGTTACCGCAAGGAGGAAGCATTGGATATGAGATAGATATGTGATAATCCAATTGACTTGGCTTGAGAAATAAAACCATGAAGATCCCTCAATTCTTCAAATGAAAGCCAAGTCACCAATGTCCTCCACAAACACCTATTGATCAAGTTTGAGCTTGTTGGTCCCCAACCAAGTTGGGTCCTAAGAGGTTAGTGACAATAGGTTTGGGAACCCAAATGGTGCGTTTCTTGACACCACTTTGAGCTCCCACATAGTTGGCAAACACATTGCCAACTATATCCTTCCTAAGAGAATATACATCATCAACTATGATAGGAGAGGATGAGGTACCGTTAGTGCATGAAGAAGCAAGATGACCTTTGCCACGGCAAAGGTAGCAACACCGACTCTTCTTCTTCTTAATAGGCTCCTCAACTTGAGGAGCAATAACTTGAGTCTTCTTGGGAGGTGGCCTTTTTTCAACTCGTGGTTGAGCACGAGATTGAACGAGAGGCCGCTTCCCTAGTTGCTTCTCACTAAGAGGCTTCTTCTTCTTCATTGGGCAATCACGAACATGGTGCCCTTCAACCTTGCACTTGAAGCAAGTGATCTTGGTCGGATTCTTGACTTGAACTTGGCCCTTCTTCTTGTTGTCAACCTTGGACTTGTTCTTGTTGTTGGAGTTGAATCCAAGTCCACTCTTGTCATTTGGGGATTGTTGCACACTCAACATGTTGTCAAGTGCACTCTTCTCCCCATGACGCTTTTCCAAGCCCTTCTTCAAAGAAGCGACTTGGGCCTTGAGGTCTTTTATTTCCTCTACATGGTTAGTGGCAACAAAAACACTAGAGGAAGTAGAAGCTTCATTGAGAGAACAACAAGGCAAAGCAAGTAATTAATCACATGATGTACCAATATTTTTAGTGGATGAACTACTAGGACTAGCACATGGCATTTTAGCATTTTTAGTTATGGTTGTGCTATTATCCACATGAGGCTCACAAGATGTTACCTTTGTAGCGATGGCCTCATGAGCCAACTTGAGACAAGCATAGGATGCTAGAAGATTATCATTTGAGCTAGATAGCTTTTTATGATTTTCTTCCAACTCCCTATACTTGCTAGTTAGCAACTCAACTTGAGTCCTTAGCTCAACATTCTCCTTCAAAGTGGATGCTTCACAAGAAGTGGAGTTAGTAGCACAAGCATCATTAACTTTAGGAATAGAAGAAGATAACTTGGCAAGCTCATCATTTAATCTAGCATTTTCATTTTTCGTGACTTTATATTTAGCATGAGCATGGTCACGTTCTTTAATGATTTTAGCAATTATATCATTATGAGACTCCTCGATAGATTCTAGTTTCTCCTCTAGAGAAGCACGAGTCTCTTGCTCTTCCACAAGAGCATCTTCTAATGATGCTTTCTCCATAGCATTATCTCTTTCAATCTTACCTTTTTCTTCAAGGCTTGCTTCCAAAGCCTCAATAGTTTCCCCACGCTCAATAAGAGTGCTCATAATTTCAAAGAGGTTAGCTTGGGCACTTTTATTGCTAGGAAGGGCTTTAAGAATCATTAGACCTTTATTTTGAAGAAGGGCATTAACTTTTTTCATATCATCTTCTTCATCATTATTATCATTATTATTATTATCATCATTGTCATTACTAGAAGAAGATTTAGCCATAAGACAATGAGAGGTGGATGAAGAAGAATAATTAATTTTTGAACTACTCAAGTTCACATCTTGTTGCATAGCAAATTGGGTTTCCTCTACATTATTATTCATGCAAGAGTTTGAGGGAACACAATCATTTTTATCATGGCAACAAGATAAAGCAAGCATATCATAAAGAGATTTATCCAAGCGATTTTTTGATGATATGCAAGGACTATCAACACTAGCATGTAAATCATTTATAGTGCTATGTGTGTTTAGGTCCAAAGATGAAGCATTGCAACAAGATAGAGATAAATGATCATCAATAATGAGGTCACTATCAAGGTTGCAAAACCTATCACTACTCACCATCACATTGGTTTGTGGCTTACCACATTTTGGTGAAGTAGACGAAGACGAGAACTCGTCACAGCCGGAGGTGGAGGGAGAGCAATCATCCTCAATAGAGTTGGACTTGCCGTATTTGTCTTGAAGCTTAGTCCATAATTCATGAGTGTCCCGGAGAGGCATGATTGACTCAAAAACTACAACACTCACAAATTTGCAAAACTCATTAGATGCTAGAGCATCTAGATATAAGTTTTTCTCATCCTCTAAAGTCGTACTTTCGTAATACTTTGGAGGATAAAAACCTATATCTAAGATACGCTCTATATTGGGGTCCAAGACCCGTAAGTGATTAAGCATATGAATTTTCCAAACATTAAAATTTGTGCCATTAAATTTAAACAAGGAATTGTGCACTAAATCTCTAGACGGCATCTTTACTCTCTAGGCGGTAAAGCAAACAAGAGAGACGAGGCTCTGATACCAATTGAAAGAACAAGCTATGCCCGGATGTCGCCTAGAGGGGGGTGAATAGGCGATTAAAACTTTTTCTAATTAGGGGCTTGATAATTGCGCAATAAAACTATGTGTTTAAATTAACAAGCCAACAACCTAATATTCTAGGTTCACCTATGTGCACCAACAACTTATGCTAAGCAAAACAAGCAACAATATGATAGCGAGATATGAACATCAAGCACGAAGGCTATCACAATGTAAATTGCAGAAGTAAAGCTCGGGTATAGAAATAACCGAGACACGCGGAGACGAGGATGTATTCCCGAGTTCCTCCTTGTTAAGGGAGTACGTCTCGTTGGAGGGGTGTGAGCTCGCCACAAGAGGCCTACTCAAGATGCCACAAAGGCCTCACCCTATTCTCCGATGAACCGCACCCAAGGGTTTGGTTCACCTTCCACTATCGGAATCCTTCGAGGCGGATTCCGGATCCCTTTTACAACTTCCTTGGGTCACACACCCACAACTCAATTGGGGGCTCCCAATACGTGCCGAAGCTTCACAACTCGAAGTCTTGTCGGCACCTCCAACCGTCTAGGGTACACAATGCACCCAAGAGGCACAAAGCTCTTGGGAACACAATGCACCCAAGAGTAACAAGCTTCTCAATGTCGATCTTCACGTATCACCGTAGGGAGAGCAACCCGATGCAACAAATGCAAAAGTCAAGAACACACAAAGTGGTCAAGTCCTCCACTCTCAAATTCCAACCAAGCAACAAATGCTTTTGGGGGAATAAGAGAGGTAGAACAAAGGGGATGAACACAAAGCAACCGCAAAATCTAGATCCACAAGATTCCCTCACTTAGAGGGGATTTTGATTGGTGAAATGGTAGATCTAGATCTCCTCTCCTGAATCCCTAAGTTTGGGCAAGAATCATTGGAGGGATTGAGAGGAATGAAGCTCACAAGGTTAGCAACAAGAGAGGAGAGAGGAAAGCAAGTGAGCAAGAGCAGCAGCCAGGTTTTGGGGAGGGAGGAGGCTTTTTATAGCCTCCCCCAAAAACTAGCCGTTGGGGCCTTTTCAGGCCGGAGACTCCGGACCAAGTGACCGGAGACTCCGGTCAGGCCGGACTCGTAGAGGGCCGGAGATTCCGGTCATTGGGGCCGGAGACTCCGGCCAGGCCGGAGACTCCGGGCACCCTCCGGGGATGCTCTGGACACTCAACAGAGCCGCACCACACAAAACGAAGCGGCAGAGAAAAATCACAGGGGCCGGAGATTCCGGGTCCCTTGGGCCGGAGACTCCAGGGAGTCCGGAGACTCCGCCCCATCTCCAGGGTACCTCCGGACCGAGTCCAGGAGCGCACCACACAACAGTCGTTCAGCAGCGAAAAACAGGGGCCGGAGACTCCGGGTCCTCTGGACCGGAGACTCCGGTGAGGCCGGAGACTCCGGACCATCTCCGGGGTAGATCCACACAGAAAAGCATAACCCCATAACTTTTGCAAATGAACTCCGTTTTCGATAATCTTGGACTCGTTGGAATCGTTACAATGAGCACAACAAGATTATGCAGAGAAACATCATAGTCCAACAATATATTATAAAACCAAATGGGGAAAGTATAAAAGCTCTTTTTCACAAACCGAAAAACCGTTTCTTTTGCAATTGAAGTCCAAATGAAGCAAAACCAATTTTGTTGGAAAGAGGACGACAAAAGCAACCTTTGAAAATGGCAAACTAGCAAAGGAGATTTTGCAAAGGGTTGGAAAGGTGAAACCTTCCAAAAGGATGAACCGGCAAAATCTCTAATACCGAAGATGCAAATGAAGGCGCATAAGCAAACCGTTTTCGATGAACTTAGCCTTGTCATGACGAGCACGACAAGCACTAAGACCACACCACGATAAGAGACAAATAAGAACCAACAAAGATGATTGCATGGATGCAAAGGTTTGTGCTCTCTACGATGATACGATCACGATACTCGGTCGAGAGCCCCTCTTGATAGTACGGCTATCTATCCTATAACCCGGTCTCTCCACTAACATCGTGAGACCGGTAAAATAAAAGCCCTATCAAGATCATACCTTTGCCTTGCGCATTAATCCACTTGAGGTCAATGAAGACGATCTTCTTCTCCTCCAGACGCACCAACTTCCTCGATTGCGCTTCGCTTGATGAAGATTCACATGGCTCCCCCCATACACCAAGATGGGAGAAGCATCTGTTCGGCATATCTTCACTTGGTCTTTTATCTTGATGACGAACACCTTGGCCTTGATCAACAAATGATCTTCTTCCCTTAACCTCGACTCCAACACATGGAGAACAAGCAAGACCTTGACTCCAACAAATGGAGATAAGCAAGCAAATGGACACCTACAAATATAGCTCAATGCAAATATTAGTCCATAGAGATTGTCATTAATTACCAAAACCATGCATGGGAGCAACCATGCACTTTCACCAGCTTCGGACCTCGCAACGGTGGCGAAACCCTACGTGCTGCTATAATTCACTATAAGGCAACATGAGCCGATTACAATGAAAGTTAGAGCGTGCCCTGAGGCGTCCCTTAGGCCGGCTTATAAAGGCGTCCGGACCTAGGGCTTCCAGGAGGCAACCTAACCGACTAAGTTATAGAGTTCTACTCTAATCCGGCTTGGGCCTTGCCTTGAGAGCTAAGTCGACTACAATGCAGGCCGCCTTCTAGAACCTTCCCTTAGCCGGATGGGCCTACTGCGCTTTATTGTAATGAGCCGCCCGGTAAGACGAATTCGGCTTACCACCACTATGGGCCACCCTGGTATGCTGGCTTTTAGTCACTTCCGTGATGGTACCTATTCGGCATATCCCCAACAACTGGCTAACATGAACCCTCAGAAGGATCCACTCTGCCTCTGCCTGTGGGCCAACAGTGTACTTCAGTCGCTCGAAACACTTTTTGAGAGCATTCCAGAGGTCCAAAGCACCCCGTTCTGCCATGTACTCGTTTTTCAGACTACCACAGAGATGGTGACGTAGAAAATGTAGAGTTCGGGCATTCTCGGCGGGGGTGGCATCACTTTTGACGCGATCAGCCCCCACGCTAATTGCCGACGTCAGCTCTTTGGATGCGAGGAAAATCTCCACATCTGATGCCCAAGTTAGGTAGTTCAACCCGTTTTGTGCTACTTGGTGAACTCACGGTTGACGATTCTGGCCATTTGCGATTTATGCAAGGCATATTAGATTACACCAGGTAATCCGGATTACAGCAGGTAATCCTTTGCATAAAGTTGATGAAGATACATTTGTTCATTAACATGGCATTCCAATATTTTAAAAGAAATGACGGAAACATGTTAAGCGCATCACAACCGTGATAAATTGCCCTAAAATTGACTTTCCGAGATCATTTAAGCCTAAACATGCGATTTCAGTAAAAACAGACAGTTTCGGGGGTTTAGACGTGAAAATAATTCAGCAGGAATTAAAATTACGTGAAAACTCGAAACACTAAGGGCTAAAACGGAAATTTCCGTGAGCAGTCGCTTTTCAGTAGGGCCCGAAATGGCATCAGGCTGAAAATGGGCCGTAATCAGTCTGCCCACCGGCCAATCCACCCAACCATGCTTTTTTTATTAAGGCGTGGACGTGCGCGGGCCGAATTCGGCACAACCGCCTTGCCCGATCTTGGGCCGGCCCGTTACAGCGGGTGCGTGGTGGCCCGTGGTTAGGGTTTCCCCTATCCTCCAGCGGAGGCGGCGGCGGTTGGCTTTCCCGGCTGTCGCAAGTGTGGCGGCGGCCGCAGCAGGCGCGCCAACAATGACGTTCGGTCGGCGGCCAGCGGGGCGTGCTTCCGGCGGCGGTCAGCGGGACCGGCGCGCAACGTGCGGCCGAGCCGCCGACATGAACAGCGAGAGCCACGACACGCGCGGGCTGGCGGTAGGCGAGCTCGACCAGCGGGGTCGGGCGGCGCGGGAAGGAGCGGCGGCGCGGCGGCCGGCCAACAGGGCTCGGCGGCGCGGGAAGGAGTGGAGGCACGCCAACAGGGCGCGCGGGGCGGCGCGGCGGCCGGCCAACAGGGCACGACGACATGGCGGAGGTACGGCAACCGGAGGCGCGGGCGGCACGTCGAGCGGCCAGCCGGCCAGCGGGCGCGGCGCGGTGGCGTGCAGCCGTCCGGCGATGCGGCGTGCGGCCGGCGTCTAGCTGCTCGGTGTACGGCAACGGGAGGCGGGCGAGCACGCGGGCGCAAACGGCGAACATGCAATGTGACTGGCGGCACGCGGCGGCCATCCAGCGACGCGGCGTGCGGCCGGCCTCCGGCTGCTCGTCATGCGGCAGCGGAAGGCGGGCGAGCACGCAGGCGGCGGCCGTCTGGCGATGCGGCGTGCGGCCGGCGTCCAGCTGCTCATCATGCGGCAGCGGGAGGTGTGCGAGCACACAAGTGGTGGTCGTCCGGCGACGAATGCCTCTGATGTCAATTTTCATCGTCCGTTCATCTGGAATCGAGACGGCGTCTGACACAACTAGTGCATCGCGGCGGTACCGTGATCATCTGGATCATGTTCGTTACTGACTCTCTAGAGTGTATCATCTAATCTGCTCATCTTGCGAGATCCGTTGACATTGGTCGGCGATATCAGGTCTGTTCAGATCTTACGAGGGAAAACCGTACCGTAGGTGCAAAGATAATTCGTATAAAACATATTGCATAAACGAAATTATAAAGAGATGGGGACCGTTCCTTGCGATCGGATCTGTATTATACTTGCGTGATCAACGACGAGAGCCTGCTTGAGTGAGGCTCGATGCAGATCAGTTGGTGGAGCAGTACATGCTGATAACATGTTCCACAACCCTTGCCGGCGAGTCCAGTCCAAGGTTGTGGAGCGAGAGCGTAGTCGAAATAGTCATACACACAGCACAATCACAAATGCGAAAAATAAAATGAGACACGAAAATATAGTCTAGACTAATCTTTATTAATCAATATGTGTCTCTCTTAAAACCCTCACCCAAAAAAAAGGTGGGCCCACACGTGGCCTACGGGAAGGTTTCCCAACAGTCTCAACTTTGCCACCGCCTACCCGTCTTCCCGCCTCCTTCCAGATGCTCCCACACAGTGAACGTTTGGAATGTAAAAACGAAAAATGCACGGAAGAAGGAAAATTACCGAATCCACCACGAATAGGAAGCAGAGATCACTGTTTCTCAGCTGGCCATCAAAATACAGCCAGCTGCGTAAATGATCAGCACTAACAACACCCATATAATTTGCCCCCACAACGGCACCCTCATGAATCTGAAATCGATCAGACGTGTCAGCTTAGAAGCATCAATGCAGTTTTAGGATCTATAAATCACCGGATAAAAACACACAAATGAAAATGTAACAACATAAACTGAAGCTACATAATTATATGATGAAAAAAATAGTTGCAGCATAGGAAAGATATCCTTAGTATATATTTTAGACGTATATTGTAGATACACAAAGTACAATCATACAAACAAAGAAGTTTTATAGAGAAAAATCTAAATTATAATGAATTTCCTTTGAACCAAAGAGCTCCTCGAAAAACCTGCAGAAGTTATGTGTTGTTCCATTGACACAACATGACTAATTTTATAGCCAGAAAATCATTACTGGCTTGATCTCAAAGTGGATCTTTCGCCATTGGACAATTTTGGTAACATAAAACTCTAACTAGATTTGCTGACATCATCACGGGGGGGGGGGGGGGGGGGGGGGGGGGGCGGTGCTGGAATGTTATTTGAGGGGGATAATCAAAGCACACCATTGCACAAAGTTGTTAAGGGGGGCTCATAGTACAATAATGATTATGAAGTAGGTTTTAACATTGGAAAGGAAAGGGCAGAACTGAAAATTTTCCGTGTCACTGCCCCTGGACATCTTAATATGTTCTTGTAGTCTTCTTTCGCGTGACGTAAACATCTTTTGTTCCATGTTTGCCACAGCTAGCATAGTCCATATCTATAGTCTATAGATATGTTCTTACTTTTGGTGTTTATAGTAATTTTGTTATCTATTATTCATGGTATGAATTGATTTACCAATATTATGATGTCGGAGCACTTACACTGTATTCTAGTTGAACAACTTGTTAGAACTGATGGTAGCACATTAGATGAATTTTATTTGGACGATTAAACAAATTTATAGTGGCAATAACTTTCATTATCTAAGAAGAACATCAACATCGCAAATCGGATACAAATTAGGAACATCCTCAGCAATTGTGGTTCGCCGAAATGTCCGCTAGCTTATTACAATCTTGACGACAAAAACCAAGATCGAAAAAAATCAAAAGAGGAGCCAGCACACATATATAAGTTGGGTCATAAACGTTGCTCTGACAGGCGATAACCAACTTCTGAGACGTTTGACTCGATGATGACTCTGTTTGGACTTTGGAGAATGGATCGGCGCTACAAATTTCGTGAGCCGTGAAATACTTTTTATATGGCTAGGAAGGGCCAGGGGATGCAGAAATTGTACTATTACGGAGTTCAAGTGATCAATCCATAAACTTTTGAACAACCCCATTCACATGGTTTCTTGATGTCAAACACCGAGAAGAGATCAATTGAACTGGAATATAGAATGCCAGTTACAGTGTCTAGAGAACGGAGCAGAGCAGACCAGAACGTATTTCTGTAGTTTAGAACTTACTAAAAGATTGCGGGCACAATGGTTGGTGAAGGGTTCGTTGCATAGAAAATTAAAAAAAATCGACGAAACAAGCGGAAGAAATCCAACGGATCTCGATCTATTAAATGCAAGTAGCGAGAAAGAGATCGAATCTTTTACCCTTGAAGAGCGAGCAAACGTTTTGTCGATGCAGGGGTTGGCTAGTCGATCCTCGCAACTAGACTCGTCTAGTCACGAGGAGATGTATTATCCTCGAGATCCAATCCGACGAAGCACCACACGAGCACCACCTCCTCGGTATCCACACGTTTAGCTCGATGTAGTCTTCTCCTTCTTGATCTCGCAAGAGTTGCAGAAGAAGCTTGAGAGAATCTAGCAGCACGACGGTGTGGTGGTGGAAATGGTGGAGGTCTTCCCGCGAGCAGGGCTTCGCCAAGCCATGCAAGAGGGAGAGAGAGGAGGGGCAGGGGTGGGTGCGGCTAGGGTTTGTGGTGTGTCTCCTAGTGTTGCACCCCCCTTTATATAGGTGGAGGGGCAAGGGGGGTGCGCCCCACTCCTAGGGCCGGCCGGCTTGGGGAGCCTTGCCCCCAAGTCACCTGCCTTCTAGGGGCGGCGGCCAAGGGAGGCTTGGCTCCCAAGCCGACTCCATTTAGGGTTTGCCCCCCCCCCCCCTCCCCCCTCCAACTTTGGCTGCATGGGCCTTGGGGCTGGTGCGGCCAGCCCATGTGGCTACTGCACCGCCCCTCGGTCCATGTGGACCCCACACGTAAGGTGGGCCCCACTTTGGAACCTTCCGGAACCTTCTAGAAACTTCCGGTATCCTGCCGAAAAATTTCCGAACCTTTCCGACACCTCCGGAAACCACTTTCCTCATATATGAATTTTATTCTCTGGACTCTTCAGGAGCTCCTCGTGATGTCTGGGATCTCATCCGAGACTTCGAATCAATATCCGTTCATACCATCAAATATCTCAACATAAGCCCTAGCTATTTCGAAGTGTTAAGTGTGTGACCCTACGGGTTCGAGAACGTATAGACATGATCCGATCAATAATGAATAGCGGGACCGGGATGCCCATATTGATTCCTACACATTCAATGAAGTCCTTTATCGATTTTAACCACGATGTCGGAGATTCAATTAATCTCGTATGCGATTCCCTTTATCTCATGATATTTTACTTGCCCGAGATTTGATCGTCAATATCACCATATCTAGTTTAATATTGTTACCCGACAAGTTCTCTTTACTCGTCCATAATATAGGATCTTTATGATTACCACTTAATCACATGTTTACAAACGTCCTGATGCTATATTACTGAGAGGGCCTAGAAATATCTTCTCCGTCACATGGAGGGACAAATCACACTCTTGATTCATGTCACCCAACAAGTACTATCGGAGATACCTGAAAGTCACCTTTATAATCACCCAGTTACGAAGTGATGTTTGATGTCCACAAAGCATTCCTCTGGTAAATAAGAGTGACATTATCTCTTGGTCTAAGGAAACTATACTTGGCATATGTTAAAAGCGTTGGAAATAAATCTGAGTGACACGATCAATTGCAATGCTTTACTATTGGGTCTGTCCATCATATCATTCTCCCAATGATATGACTCCTTTATCTAGTGACTATTTCATTTTGATCTCATCAAAATCATAACTCAAATAAATACATTTATTTACTGTTATTGTTTATGATGGAGCGCACAAAATAATGACATCTAATATCTACTGAAAAAATTTAACCAACACTTGTGTTTTTCAGCAACTCATGACACACTTCCGAAAGTGGCGTTTTTAGTCATACTACTCAACAAGGTATAAGTGTAAAATATCAAAATGTTCTTCACAGTACTTAGCACGACTAAAGAAAATGTCATTATTGAGTTTCAGATATCTTCTAGTATTTTTATATTTATAAATGTCTATCTAATTATCATTTAGATTAAAATAATAATAATACTCTCATAATCGAAATGTGACCGCCAAAAAGGATTACTCATGAAAATAGAACAACCACTTGTCTTTTACATGAATGACCATCTCGCGAAAAGCAAGACACACTAATTTAAAGATCACACTTAATTCGATTACAAAAATTATTCCAATCTGATAACCCCCAAGAGCAGGGATCACTGTAGCACCTCTCAATGTGGAAGAAGGGTATCGATCCGCAGGAGCAAGAAGGAAAAGTTATCTATTCCCTACAACTAAAGTGTCACAAGTTTTAGTTGATTATGCACTAAACAAGTTTAAAGAACAAGATGGTTGATTTAATGGATGGAAGTTTAATGTAACAAAACAAGAATGTGAAAGTGTCCCAATCCTATTCAATGCAAGAGGACAAGACAAAGGTGTAAACGGTGCTTGGAAATAAGGCCTAGGGATCATAATTTCACTAGTAGACACTCTCAACAATAATAATATAATTGAATACATAGATATTTCCTCTTTACTATGCTACCTCGAACTATCCTCTGGTTGGATAACGAACACCTTAAAGTTGCATTCCACATCTAGGGACACTTCATGCTTGTCACTATCCGCATCCAAAGATAGTACTAACAAACACCACAATATCATAGAGACATCCAACACAAATAATAACTCATGATAAGTACTCATGTAATCTTTAACCTAGGAGCCACACACGGTGCACACACTGTCAACTTCACACCATGGGACAAAGGTGACTTCGGAAATCACATCAATAAAACCACTTGAGCAGCATAATTCATAAGATGATGAAGAGTAACATCTATGGATTCAACTAGATTACAAAGCTCTTGATCACATAAAGATCACACCATGGGAGCGAGAGATAAACCACATAGCTATCGGCATGAGCCCTCAGCCCCGATGAAGACTACTCCCCCTTCATCATAGAGACGGTGGAGATGTCGTTGGGGGAGATGGAGATGATCTTGCTGTAGATGTTGATGATGAACACGCCGGAGGGGGTGGAGCCCTCCGGAGGTGGATTCCGGCGGCGTTTCCCCCCTCCGTTCTTCTCCGGCGGCAGCCTTCTGCCTCTCTGTTTCTGGTTTTGTGTTTCTCCGCCGCCTCCCTCTGGAAAACATCGGGGGACTATTTTTATAGTCGTTTTTAGGTCACGAGGAAGCTTCGGGAAGAAGGATCGTCGCAAACGGGGCCACGAGGGCCAAAAGAGGTGGGCCCACGCGGCTACAGTACTAGGCCGCGTGGGGCACCCCCTTTTGCCCCTCCGGCCTCCATTCACTTGCTTCTTTCGCTCCTAGGTCTTCCTCCTTCCAAAATAATGATCCCCGTAAATTTATAACTCATTATGACGTCGTTAAGGCCCTGAAACAAATAAGGAAAGAAATAGGGTTTTTCTGCCTGTGCAGGATTAATTCCATAAAAAGGGGAAATCATTATTAATTACCAAAAATCATTAAATAACAGTAATATACCCCTTATATGATGCAAATATGAATGAAAAACAAGTATTATAGTGCAAAGTTCATGTATGCATTTTACATGCATCAACATCCCCAAGCTTAACTCATGCTCGTCCTCGAGTATGAAAGTGATAAAACTAACATAAACTTTGCAATATAATAACAACATGGATATAAAAGATGATTGCTACTGCTACATAAAGTCAAATGATTCATTAATTCAAAGAAGTAGCAATATGCAAACAGTTTATAAAGTGATATCAAGTATTCAATGCAAGGATGTTCAATGCTAGTTCACAAAGTGTAACATAAAAGATAGTAATATGGACCACAGGTATGCAATATGATAATTAAGAACATCCTACATTGGTCAAAGAGTAGAGATGAAAATCTGAATGTAAAAGGTGGACACTTTGGAAAAGATATATAAATGAGTAGAGGTAAAACATGCATAAGTTTCATCTATCCTCCAAACTATTCTACTTACGTTATTGATTGCAATGGTAATACTTGGTGTCAAGCTCTCATTCCCCTATCATAGCATCTTGAATGATTAAAGTTAAATGTGAAAGCAAATATGAGTAGTGGCCTTGATAAAGCAAAGGTTAGATGTCTCATGCCCCTTGAATACAAGTACCTACACCATGATTACTCAACTTGGGAAACAAAGCAAGTTTAAGTTATCTATCATTGTAAGCAATAATGGTATCATCAAGAGCCTCAACTGGGGTACCTCTTGTCCCATGATATGGATCAAGCCGACATCAAAACAACAAGACAAACAAACATAATGAACAACCACAACACCCTTTTCATTTACCACTTGATATAGCTTTTTATTATAGGGTGTATCACAGAAAGTTCAAAATAGCATGTAAGTAAATTTCCACCATGAATGATGCATGTCTTAGATTAGCGGCCCATGTTTCTCTCTAACCATTTATACAAACTCATTTAAACTTTACTCTATTTGCACATTATTTCACCATGATAGGCATCCATAAACAAAAGTACATGATATCAACTAAATAAATGATGGAACATGTTGAAAGCTTTGCATGTGACAGCACATATGGGCTAACTCCCAACCTTAAACATTTATCAAGCCACTATCATCATAATATTAATCACAATGGTTCATGTTTATTAAATGCAAGTAAAGTGTGAATCAAATTCGCGAGAGCTTTTTAACCAACTTTTCCCATTACAATAAATAACATAATACTTTTAATTTAGAGGTATAGATAACACAAATAACATGATAAACATACTCGGAATAGCATAAAGCTAATAAGTAGATATGGTGGACTCACTGGAAAACTTTGGTTGAAGGTGTTGGAAACAAGTTTTACTTGTTGGAATTTTTGGGCTAGCAAAAGGGAGAAAGATGACCATCTAGATGCATGCATAAGTGTCCATAGAACTAAATAATTCATGTCAAACAAGGTGAAATAACATACAGCATCAAAACATGAATAAGAGATAGCTCATGATAAAGCATTTGCAAATTATTATTCATAAAGGAGCTCATGAATCATGCAACTATATGTGTCATTAAAAATCAACTTAGACATCCCTTTTCCCAACACAATAAAAGCATGCAAGATATTTCAACCCATATTTCCAGTAGCTTTCTCATATATAAATGATAGTGTGGTGGTCTCACAAAATAAAAATCAAAGCAAAAACAAACAAAAAGACGCTCCAAGTTTATGCGATAAAGTGTATTGATAAAAAAACAGAAGTTAGACATGTGCAAACCAAGAGTGTGTAGGCTCGTTGGGGATGTTCTCCACATCCCCAAACTTATGTTTTTCACCATCCTTGGATAACTCATGGTGCATCTCCTCCAATTTCTGTGAAAAAACTTCAAAACACTGTTTTTCCCATTTCTTTTCTGTGGGGTGACGTTAGTAGAGATAAATAAATAGGTTTCTTGATGCATATAATCCATGGACTAAAATTCATGTTAATGTCCAGAAAGTTTATAATGTTGTATGCCTATTAATAAACTCAATTGGATCAACAAGATTCAAGTTAATAGTTCAAAACATGCATAAAACAATACGGGACAGAATCTGTCCAGAAAAACAGCAGCAGAAAAACGTATTTTTCTGTCCTACTTAAACTCGTCGAAAAGTTCTGAAAAAATTCATGCATACAGAGGATTAAAAGTTTCAGTTACAGTAAAAATATCAGCTCATTCTGAGTTACATAATAAGAAATAAAAATCAAACCGTGCACAGACCTGTGCTGGAATGAAATCTACGCATGCAAAATAACAACTTTCTCAAACCAAAATGGGTAAAACTTGGCACTTTATTAAAAATTCCAGAAACTAAACGAAAAACTAAGTCTCTTGTTATAGAAAGAGGACACAAAGAAAATAAAAACAACCGGGTTGCCTCCCGTAAAGCGTTTTCTTTATAGCCATATAGCTAGGCTTACTTACTCGGTATCAAGATGGTTGGAATGAGGTGGCTTGGCATCCCCAAGCTTAAATTCTTGTACTTACTTGATATATGTAGGGTGAGCCTAGGGGTAACATCCCCAATCTTGAGTATTTGTCCCTCTTGATATTTGTTTATCACCCTCAACTCTTCCACCTGAAAGTTCTCTTCACACATAACTCATCATAAAACTTGATTAGAGGGGTTAGTGTCTCCATAAATTAAATCTCCATAGGTACAGCAAAGACATATCATGAGTTGATTCTAAATATTATCTAATATTACTATGGTTGTGCATTGATCTTTGATCAATAGAACCACACAAAACACAAGTAATGAGAGTAATGCAAAATAAAGACAGAATCTGTCAAAAACTGGACAGCTCATAAAGAGTGAATTTTCAGAGGAACTTACGTTGCTCAAATCAGAAAACTTTGAACTAATGAAATGTGTATTAATATCTGAAAATTGCTGTAGTAAAATTTCAGGTCAAAATTCCTTTTCTGTGATTTGTAACATTTTTCTCAGTGAATCTTAGGAATCTGTTTTCTGGACAGCCATGATAGTTTTAATGATGCTCACATAGGAATAAGAATTAAAACGCAAAGGTGAGCATCAAGAGAAAATATGAAACACATTTAAGTCTAAACCACTTCCTATGCATTGGGATCTTGTAAGAAAATAAATCAATGAAGCATATAGTAATTAGCATAGGAAGGTAAAGCAAGTGTAACATTATAACCTTCAACATAAAGAGAGTAAACATAGTATTATTGAGATATTTAGAGACATGTTTCCCTCACTCATAATAAATTTCAGTGCCATCATGAACAAACTGAACAACATAAATATCATATAAAGCATTCTTGTCATGATTCACATGCATAAAAGTATTATTATTACTCTCCACATAAGTAAAATCCTTCTCATTAGTAATAGTGGGAGTAAAACATTCATAGTCATCATTGTAATCATCATGTATAGGAGGCATAGTATCATCAAAGAAAATTTCCTCCTCAAAGCTTGGGGGACTAAAAAGATCATATTCATCAAAACCGGCATTCCCAAGCTTAGAATTTTCCATAGCATAAGGAATAATGGTGTTCAAGGAATTAATGCTAATAGCATTGCCATCACTATTATGCAAACAAACTCCCATTGGTTTAATTATCTCTTCAAAAGCATCATGTCCTAATTCAATATAAAGTTCATAAAGATCTCTATTTTTTTTGTTGTTTTCCATTTTCTATATTTTTTGGTTTTTTGATAAATGCAAAAGTGAATGTTGATGATGAACACGCCCCGATGAAGACTACTCCCCCTTCATCATAGAGACGGTGGAGATGTCGTTGGGGGAGATGGAGATGATCTTGCTATAGATGTTGATGATGAACAACGTCGGAGGGGGGTGGAGCCCTCCGGAGGTGGATTCCGGCGGCGTTTCCCCCCCTCCGATCTTCTCCGGTGGCAGCCTTCTGCCTCTCTGTTTCTGGTTTTGTGTTTCTCCGCCGCCTCCCTCTGGAAAACGTCGGGGGACTATTTTTATAGTTGTTTTTAGGTCATGAGGAAGCTTCGGGAAGAAGGATCGTCGCAAACGGGGCCACGAGGGCCAAAAGAGGTGGGCCCACGCGGCTACAGTACCAAGCCGCGTGGGGCACCCCCTTTTGCCCCTCCGGCCTCCGTTCGCTTGCTTCTTTCACTCCTAGGTCTTCCTCCTTCCAAAATAATGATCCCCGTAAATTTATAGCTCATTATGAAGTCGTTAAGGCCCTGAAACAAATAAGGAAAGAAATAGGGTTTTTCTGCCTACGCAGGATTAATTCCATAAAAAGGGGAAATCATTATTAATTACCAAAAATCATTAAATAACAGTAATATACCCCTTATATGATGCAAATATGAATGAAAAACAAGTATTATAGTGCAAAATTCATGTATGCATTTTACATGCATCACAATCCACTAATCAAAACGATAAATGTAGAAGTAGAACGTTGCCAGCATCAACTCCTTGATTGCCACCATCACGCGACGTATCGTCAGTTCCTCCATGCAAATCTCAAGCAGCAGGCCCTGTTTTAATAAAAATGAATGAGTATCGAATACTTATAAAAATGCCACAATTGCAATTTGGACTTCAACATTTATAACTTGTATATCACTATATACCTTCTGCATTGACGACTTCTCTTGCTATGGGTTCTACTTTGACATGATGCAGCCGAGACACAAACTCACGGAAAGTTATTGAATCCCTTCCCATAACATAGTCTCTAACATACTTCTTTAAGCTGGGGGGAAGCGAGCGCAACACCCCATCAATCGCCAAGTCGTCAGTCATATCGTAGTCCCAAACATGCACGAGGGGATAATGTATCTCATGCATCTTCCTCAGGTGTTGTTCCAAGCAAGTGTTTTCTTCCATCTTGAGTGAAAGAAACTCATTCAGACATTCAAACCTCACAACTATAACTTGTGCTATGAACATCTCTTTCAGCTCATCAACAATCTCATTGGCACTCAAGTTTTTGAATCGTCCGCTTAAGCCATCGTTCACATCAGCCACCCGACTTTCAAGTAGGTGGTCTTTTGTTCAAGCCACTCCATGTAATCCTCATGATTTAAAGAAAACTCGGGCCTCTTCTCTAATGGTTCATCTAATACGTAGAGCAGCGCATTGGTGTGTAGGACTTCTCTCAGAAGCAGGTGTCATTCAACAAAATTTGACCAATCGAGACGCAGCTCTTCAGCAAGGAAGAGACGATCATAATCGTGAGGCATGATCTACAAGGATTTTGCAATGACATTTTAGGACTAAGTTTATGAATTTTCTTGTTCAACTTAATCAAAATTACTACTGAACTCCCACTAAACTTAACATCTCTCTGGTTATTTAGTGACACACGATCCAAATCCACCACACCAAATCCGATCGTCAGGTGATAAGATGTAGCTTCAATGGTGAACAACTCAGTGTTGATCATATCATTTATATGACTCGTGTTTAACCTTTTGGTTCTGTGTTCCGAGGCCATGTTTGTACATGCTAGGGTCGTCAAGGAAAACCGTAGCATTTTCCGCATGTGTAAAACTGGCTTACACCCATTGTATGTGGACGTAGAGTCTATCACACCCGATCATCACGGGATGCATCAACACGACGAACTTTTGCAACGGTGCATACTAGGGGAGAACACTTTATTATCTTGATATTAACGTGAGAGATCACCTTATCATGCTACCGCCGCGATCACATCAAAGCAAACAATAAGATGCATAAAAGGGTAAACATCACATGCAATATAGATATTGTGACATGGTATAGCCTTTTTTTTCTTGTGCCTTTTATCTCCATCTCCAAAGCACCGGCATGATCTCCATTATCACCAGCATGACGGCGCCTTCCCCATGATTGCCATCACCAACTATTGCAACTACGACTATTGCTACTCTTAGTGATAAAGTAAAGCAATTACATGGTGATAAAATTGACACGCTGGTCACATAAAATAATAAGACAACCATATGGCTCCTGCCGGTTGCCATACTCATCGACATGCAAGTTGTGAAAGATTACAAAACATGATAATTGCATATATTATCACAAATCACATCTTGGCCATACCATATCACAAACCCTGCAAAAACAAGTTAGACGTCCTCTAATTTGTTTGTGCAATTTTTTACGTGGCTTCTATGGGTCATGAGATAGAACCGTTCTAATCTATGCAAAAACCACAACGGTGATGTAAAAGTTGCTTATTTTATATCCTTTTGAAAGGCCTTTCGTTGAAGATCGCATCTCATTATGGCAAGAGAAACAGACACCCGCCAGCGACATGTGCAATACAAGTTGCACGTCAAGTGTAGAACTGGTATCTCGTACGCGGACGAGTAAAGTTGGTCCGGGCCGCTTCAATCCCACCATACCGTAGAGATACAAAATGCACGTGGGAAGGTAGTAACAAAAACATCAACGCCCACTTGTGTTCTAATCGTACCAACATCTACGAATAGATCTAGGCTCTGATACCACTGAAGGGTTCGTTACATAGAAAACAAAAAAAATTACGAAACAAGCGGAAGAAACCCCAACGGATCTAGATCTATTAGATGCAAGTAGCGAGAAAGAGATCGAGTCTTTTACCCTTGAAGAGCGAGCAAACGTTTTGTCGATGGAGGGGTTGGCTAGTCGATCCCCGCAACTAGACTCGTCTAGTCATGAGGAGATGTATTATCCTCGAGATCCAATCCGACGAAGCGCCACACGAGCAGCACCTCCTCGGTATCCACACATCCAGCTCGATGTAGTCTTCTCCTTCTTGATCCCGCAAGAGTTGGAGAAGAAGCTTGCGAGAATCCAGCAGCACGACGGTGTGGTGGTGGAGATGGTGGAGGTCCTCCCGCGAGCAGGGCTTCACCAAGCCACACAAGAGGGAGAGAGAGGAGGGGCAGCGGGTGGGTGCGGCTAGGGTTTGTGGTGTGTCTCCTAGTGCCGCACCCCCCTCTGTATAGGTGGAGGGGCAAGGGGGTGCGCCCCACTCCTAGGGCCGGCCGGCTTGGGGAGCCTTGCCCCCCCAAGTCACCTTCCTTCTAGGGGCAGCGGCCAAGGGAGGCTTGGCTCCCAAGCCGAGTCCCTTTAGCCCCCCCCCCCTTTCCAACTTTGGCCGCCTGGGCCTTGGGGCTTGTGCGGCCAGCCCATGTGACTACTGCACCGCCCCTCGGTTCATCTGGACCCCACATCTTAGGTGGGCCCCACTTTGGAACCTTCCAGGACCTTCTAGAAACTTCCGGTACCCTGCCGGAAAATTCCCGAACCTTTCCGACGCCTCCGAAAACCACTTTCCTCATATATGAATTTTATTCTACGGACTCTTCCAGAGCTCCTCGTGATGTCTGGGATCTCATCCGAGGCTCCGAAGCCACCTTTATAATCACCTGGTTATGAAGTGACGTTTGATGTCCAGAAAGCATTCCTCCGGTAAACGGGAGTGACAGAATATCATGGTCTAAGGAAACTATACTTGGCATATGTTAAAAGCGTTGGCAATAAAACTGACTGACACGATCAATTGCAATGCTTTACTATTGGTTATGTCGATCACATCATTCTCCCAATGATATGACTCCGTTATCAAGTGACTATAACAAGTCCATGGTTAGGAAACTTAACCAACTCTTGACTACCGAACTAGTCTAGTAGAGGCTTACTGGGAACACTTTGTTGTTTATATTCCACACATGTATTATGTTTCCGGTTAATACACTTATAGCATGGATAATAAACATTTATCATAAACATGAAATATGATAATAAACAACTTTATTATTGCCTCTTGGGCATATTTCCAACAGTTGGGGCAGCAAAGCTGGTATAGATCGTCGCGAGATGGCTGGCCATGGCGAAAATGACGACGAGCTCGAAGCTCCTGGACGCCATGAATGACTGAGTGTGTGTAGCTCGTTTGTGGTTTAAATTGATCTGCGGTGGGAGAATGCCTCCATCCCATTCATACCAATCAACATTTACTCAAATGGTATAACATATGTACCCAGAGACGGAGCTATGTACAAATCAGGGGGCCGCCGCCCACCAGCCCAAGATTTTTTTCACTAAAATCCGAGATTTTTAACCTTTTTACCCCAAAATCAATGAAAATTGGCCCATTTGCCTCCTCCCAACAACATTTGCAGCCCATTTGCCCCTAGGCATTCAGCCCATGCTCCGCCACTATCTGTACGACCACGTCACTTAGTTCGTTCATGAGTTGGAACTCGGAAAGCACTGACGAGCGCCTGGCTACACATGATGAGATTGTGAGATTTTTTACGGTAGCTCATATCGGTGGGAGTGGGCGAGCAGTATGCGTAAAATCGGGTTGTTAATGTTCAAGGGTATTGTTGTCTTTTTCGCCCCAGATTAAGAGTTTCGGCTAAGTGGCTATGAAAATCTGGCACGTTCGTAGATTGTCCGTTGCGCCTCGCTCTTGGCTTCCTCAGCTTCGTCGCATTTGCCTCCATCCCTCAACTCTACACGACCTCCTAACCTAACCTTGAGGGATGGCGCAGGAGCGGAGACTAGCCCTGCCACTCAAGGCAACAACCCAACCGACTTAATGTCCCCGGATACAAATTGTTAAAGTAGATTACTCAAATGTTTTGTGAGAAAGATACCATTGAACAATTGATCCTATGGGTTGATGGGGCCGGAAGTGTTTGAACTGGCATGGTTTGATGTTCTCGTTCTTGTGCTCCCGGATAATGAGACCTTGGATTTCATCAGGTTGTTGGCATTTAAGGACTCTGCACACAACTCATCTCTGAAACATAGCAAGTAAACTCTCAAAGTTACAGCCAAGAGAAACTACATGATATGTTGGAATATTACAATCAGTCAAACTCTAAGATTATCATTCTTACGATAGAGATTCATGTTTGAATCTTATTGCGTAGTTAACAAACTTGTGAACTCAACAGTACTTCTGCAAGATTGTATTTTCTACATATTCTCATAAGTTCCGAATCTGATGACTCGCGAAGAGGAAACAACAAGTATGTTCTATAATTGTTGTTTTTTGCATCCTCAGATGGCGGTACAGGATCCATAGGTCAATTTGCAATTCTTAAAATTTAGTGGCGGATCAGAACATGGATTTGTTTATTTTTTGAAAAGGGGAAAGCCCCAACCTCTACATTGGAGTGATGCATATGACCGCTTTATCACAATATTGAAATATGGTTTACATAAATTATTAGAGCTCATGGATCACGTAAGATTGAGACATGGATCAGCGAAAAAAAATAGCCACTACCATGGAAAGGCTATGCCTCAATAGGATAGCCCATAATCAAGCCGACATACGCACCGGCTTTATAAGTCTTGTGCAAATGGCTGGACCCAAAATCCATGACCTGGCGGCGCTTCACCGACTGGAGGATAAATGTTAAAAGACATATGCAGACTGTGCCATATAACACGAGCAAAAGGGCAAGATATGAGTAAGTTTTGTATTGTTTCCTATTTGTTACAAAACCAACATTTGGTGCTACGTTACCAGATCCTTTTGGAAAAAATATGTTTTGTAGAAAGAACTTTTTGATAATGAAACCATATGAATATCTTATTATTTCAGTGGCATTATTATTTTCCAAATATATTTTCGCAGACGTTTTTCCATTTATTTTACCGTGAAAGAACCCGAGGTCGATAACCCCCAAATAGATCTATCATTATTATAAGATAACCCACTATCTATTAAATGGTTAACCAGGTGAAGCCATCTTGTCCATTTTTCCCGCTATTGGCCTTCTAAACGCTATATTTGGACTAGCCTACCCTATAACATTTGCCAATGATACTTGTTTTAGTTGGACAATGTTATAGAGATAAGGATAGAGAGAAGGGGGTATCTCATAACTAAATATCCTCCCAGAACCATGTGTTATATCCACTACCTACATCTAAACACCAGAGCGCCTGCTCCTACTTAGATCTAGGCCTTCTTGATGTTCGACCTCCTTTGATCTCGCCTCTCTCCGTGGACTCCTGGCCTTTTTCCTAGCGCTTTGCTACTGCCCCATTGGATTGATCCTCAATTTTATTGGCTGGAGCGACAACTGTTGCGGCGGGTTGCGGTGGCGCATCTGGGTGTGAGGTTTGGTGACTGAAGGGATCTCATGTGGTAGGTGGACAATTCTCGGGTGAAAGACATCCCCAACGTCATCGGTGCCGGAGACGGTTTCTCTCCCGAGCGTCGTTTCCCTCCTTGGAGGTGTTGTTGTGAGTTTTTTCCCTCCACCTTGGCTCCCAGGTGAAAACCTTGGCCCAATCTATTAAACCGGGCGACAACGATGCTTCGACATTGTTCCCTTCCTGAATGTGTTGTCCTAGGGTCCATGGGTTCCTTTAGTTGGTCCCTATTGGAAACACTGCTTTTATTAAAAACTCCATTCGTAGTTCTCCCACCCTCCCAACACCGATTAGATCAGCCGGAGGAGGGGGGACCGATCTATGGAGGAGGCGGAGGTAGAGACGACGGCTAGGTTTTCTCCAGCAGGGAATAGGAACTAATGACGTTGATATGGTGAACAACTTAATGAGCTCTCCACCCATCCCACATGCGACCACGTCGTAAAAGAAATGATCGCTCCCCGGTTTAGCATTCCCTGCGGCCCCGCCTTTCCCTAATCCTAGCGACAGAGCGGGAGGCCACCTAGCCGGCAAGAGGCAAGCAGCCAGCAGGCTCCAAGTCCCTTCTTCTCCAAGCTGAGCTAGGTACAAGTTCAACCCTAAATTATACCATACAAACTTTGTACAAACTTTATACTCCCTTCATCCCAAAAAGAATATTATTTCTTTACACTACATTCAAATTTAGACAAAAAATGACATCCTTTTTGGGACTAGTGTCTAGATACATTCAAATTTAGACAAAAAAAAAATCTTTTTTAAAACTAGTGTCGAGATACATTTAAATTTAGACAAAAAATGACATCTTTTTTGGAACGAAAGTAGTAGTAATTCGTTTGAACGTTGCAATTGATTGCTTATTTAAGGCTTGATGTCCAATGAATTGTAGCCGGTACCACTCGAGCACTTTGGATCCTTCTTTTGGGCCGAACCGGCGCCAAAGGGAAGCCGCCAAGTCATTTTTCCCGCGCGTGCGCTCTGCCCTCCGGCTCCTCCAAATCTCCAACAGTCCAACTCACATGGCGGCGGCGGCGGCGCCGGTGGCGAATCAAGCACAGGCCGTGCTCCGCAGCCGTCTTTGCGACCCGGCCTTCGTCCACTCCCTTCTCAGATCCTCTCCCGACACCAACTACAGGTGAACCGAATCGACCCGTCCCACCGCGCCTCGCAGGAAATATCATCGAACTCATATGTAGCTGTTGTCTCTTGCTATTGTGTTGGCAGTAAGCTGAAGTACCTCGTGGCCAGCTCCGTCTCCGAGGCCTGCAACAACTCCGTCCTCCTCCTTGGACCCCGCGGCTGCGGAAAAGGAGCGGTGAGGTTTCCCTTTCTCTTCTCCCCTACCGTGACTTTCCGAAATGCAGGGGTGGTGTTTGATGAAATGTGCATGTGTGCAATTGGCATTCTGTGCTGATTTTATCGATGCAGACTTCGATTTTTTTTTTGTGTCGATGTGTTTGTTCTTAGTTGGGATCTCAGGTTTCATTTCTTTACAGGTGCTCGACATGGTTCTAGAGGACCTGAAGAAGGAACACCCTGATGCGATATCCGTGGTATGGCTCCAGTGTGTTGCTACAATTGTGTCTGGTTAATCATTACGTGAAAACTGGGCGATGCTTTAGTTGCATCTCAATTCTCACAGAAGAGAACCTGAAAAAAGGAAGTTTGTCTTATGAAGCTTTAGGGAATGATTCGAAGAGACACTAAATAGAGAAATGCAGAATTCCCTCACATCTCAAATTTTCTGTTATATGTTCTCCAATCCACTGCTGTCTCTTATCAAGAGCGATAGCTAGACTCTCTGAGAGGACAGTACTGTCCTGGTTTGCTTAGTTTCATTAAACTTGCACTTGAGGTGGATAATTATGTCATTTTTTTTTTCAGATCAGGCTGAATGGGATGTTACATAGTGATGACAACTGCGCCACGAAGGTAGCACTTCCACTGCCTATTGCAAAACTCGTTTCTGCTCGTCCTCAACTCTTCCAAATTTTATGTGACACCTTCTCAACTCGTGATCATTACTGATATACTCAGCTCTGCATCTGTTACTTTGCGTGCTTCACTTCCATCAAGCCATGCTGATATTTTTGCTATTTTGCTTTTTAAGGAAATTGCCAGGCAGCTTTGTCTGGAGCATCAATTGTCATTTTCCAAAATGGTGCATATTCTTCTACTTTTAACTTTACCCAACGATTTTTTCCCTTCTGTCCAAATGGGCTAATGGTAGACTGACAGTCTTCTTATTTAGGCTTCTTCAGATGACAACACTGAATTCATGATTGACATATTACGGTCAGTAATAATTAAAATGACACTTTTCATTATATAAGGTGATAGTCCTTCAGTTCACAAGACAGTAATTTTTGTCTGCTCTTATATATTTCTCTTCTGTAGGGAGTGTGGACTAGCTCACAAGACAGTAATTTTTGTCCTGGAGGAGTTTGACCTCTTTGCCCAGGTTGAAATGAATACATGCCTTCTGCTCTTATACTAATCTCTGCTCTTTAATTGAATATCAGCTGCATAACTTTTTGACACGAACATTCCTCATGAGTTTTGTAATTGTAAACAGAAAAAGTCATAACATGCTTTCTAGAACTGGCTACTGGCACTTCTACATTAGAGGATGGCTGATGTTCATGATGTCCTATTACAGGGGAAGCAGCGGTTACTCTATAGCTTACTTGATGCGATGCAGACTCTTACATCACAAGCTGTTGTCATTGGTATGAGTTGCCGATTGGTATGGACCGGCCTTTCTCATGCTTTAGTTGTATTTTTCACCAAGCAAGTTGGCGAGTATTTCTAGCGAGTTAAGTTTTTGTTATGTGTATGAATGCACAACGATAGGAATGTTACCGTCAAATTCTTACTTTGTAAGAGTAGGTGTAGTAGCCATTGTGCATCAAAGCAGTGGTGCTGGTGCAGCAGCATACTTCACATGCAATTTTACACTTGCACTGAAGTTGGATTGAGGTTCCTTGTATTTTTCTGTCAGCAAATAAGGATGTGCTTGAAGTTGGAAACCTCCAATTTTCTTTATCAGCAATGTATTGGAATTTTTTTAGTCAGAGTAGTTATTGAAACAGGCATGTGTTTTAAGTGCGTTTTATTTTGTAGGATGCGGATCAGTTGCTAGAAAAAAGAGTTCGGTCCCGCTTCTCTCACAGGAAGCTTCTATTTGTTCCTTCTTCATTGGATGATATACAGAGGTCTATCTTGTGCTTTCCCACCTTTTGTCTTCTTCCAGCGATAAGATGCATTGTTCATCTAGTTCTCTTCTTGAAACGATGACTTCTTAATAGTTGAAGTACTACAGGTTAATGGAACATCTGCTAATGCTAGACAAAGACTCAAGCTTACCAGCAAACTATGTTTCGGAGTACAATTCAAGGCTTACTGTATCCTTTCTATCAATGTAACCTTTCATCATATATGCTTGCAAGACCTATTGGTCACTGTTTTAAAGTTTGTTCTCGTCTTGGTAATATTGAATTAGTAGCAACACATGATCATGTTAGAAAATAAAAAATCTGCCCTCTTTGGAGTATGGTCTATGTTTGATGTATGGCCTTGCTTAAAAGAACTAACGAAGACATGATGCGGACTGTTGAATTGTTACTTAGACTGAACAGAACTGTATATTGTAATGGTATTATTCCAAGTTGCCTTAAGGCATATTTCTGTTGTTCCACTGTGGCAAAATAAATTGTGTTATACTTCTGTTATCCTATATGCCGTAGACCATTTTCGGCAATAAGAAATTTAAAGGAATTCTCAACTCTCTCACGGATGCGGATGCAACAACCAGCAACATCCTGAGATTTCTGTAGGTTTTTTCAGCACTTTCCTTGGTCCCTTTCCTCTTCACAGTTTCAAGATTTTGGTTATTTGCTAAATGTGGAAAGGAATTGTTCAGTTTCAGAGTGGTGTCATATATGGACATGGAATCTGGAATTCTGTCAACGGAATGCTTTATGAATGCACTTTCCTCCATGCAGAGGCAACCCAAGATGGGCAGTTTGCAAGGTACTTTGTTAGTCGGCCCTAATTTTCTGCACTTGGACTAGCACTAGTCCTAAAGATGAACATTATAAAAGTACAACTCCATATTCAGCTTTTTCCTAATAATCATTTCAAACAGCACTTTTTTTCTTCTCTCGGACACAACCGTTTACATAACAAATCAGAAAAGAAGCTAGCTCCAAAGAGAAACCAACTGCTAGAAAGCTAAGAAAACTATCAACAAAGAAGCCATGCTTTCCCTTGGTACCCAGCAAAAGAAAAATCAACAAACATGTTATAGTGTCGCTCTGGGCTCATTCTCATTTTTGTCATTTCGTATTCAGTATATTACATTGCAATAGTGCAATAGCATCACATCCACCCCTCTACATTTTGATGGCAGATCTGTCGATTTTGGAACTGTACATACTTGTATGCATGAATAGACTAGAAGATAAGGAGCAAAATTCGTATAACTTCAACACTATAATGAAAGGTATAACTTGCTCTTCTCCCTTTATAATCAACCCTAGACAAAAAACTGACGGTTGATGAACTGGTTGTCTGTCAGAATACAAATCTATACAGGAGGCCTACAAAACATCTGATAAATATGCAACTACTGTTTGCTTTAGGGTAAGTATACGCATCATCAGGGACTATTGATACATGTACTGGTATATAATGTCCAAAGAATTCACATGCTTTATTGATTCAGGCTTTTGAACATCTCTTGGATCGCGAGTTGATTACCTTTGCAGACGCCAAAGGGAGAAATGTGGCGCTTGAATATCGCCCCGTCAAACTTCTGATATCTTCTCGCGAGCTTGCACAAGCCCTCAAGATAAACACTACCTGCCCTGTGAGTCACTGTCCGCATGATTTGACCGCAACAGCTCTCCTCTATTCAGTCTGGCTCTGTTTATCTCTCAATATGAAGAGATTAATGGGTTGTTACATTGGTGAATGATGGTGTTTCTACCTTTTTTTTTGTTTCTCAGGCTGTACTGCAGAAGCTGCTTGACCGTGAAAGATACATGTAGAAGTTCGTATGTGTTCGAGTCTGTGACACGGTTACAGTGTTGCTGGTGAAAGATACATGTAGAAATTCGTTGTCAGGTGTTTATAGACTGCATGCCGGAAAATGACATCCTCTTGTTTTGATGTTTCATCATAAAGTGGGTTGTGTGATGTTTTGTCTATTTTCTCTGAGAGGCCAATATGTGCTCTAATATACTCCCTCTGATCGGTAAAGATTGACGTGAGCTGTGCAGGAATTTATACAAGCTTAGTATTGTTCTCACGACAATCAATTCAGACCGGAGGTAGTACTATTTTCTCCTTCTGTATTTTATTCTGCCATTGGAGTTCTACTAGTGGAATTGACGCGGCGCTTGTGATAGTTTGTATTTTTTTATAATTTTAAATTGTTTAAATAGGTTTGTATTTTGTCATTACTAAGTATCATTTTTTTTGTGAGTATGTAGATATATTTTGTAGTATCTCTAATATTCATACAATTTGAAATATCGAAATGTACTTCTATTTTACAAATAATATTTAATTTAAGTACATAGTTAGTGCTAATGCAATTTTTTTTGGATTCGAGTCCATAATTTTGGAAAGTTTATTTATATTGCGTATAAATATTGACTATTTTGAATTATGTAGATATGTTTTGTGGTTTGCTATACGTAGTTAGCGTTGATTTTTTCTGAGTATTTGTTATGTAGTTTAGAGAATGTTCAAATATTTAGCATTTTGAAGTATTTAAATATGTTTCTATATTGCCATGAATTCTTAAATGTAATTAGGGAAAATATTTTTGAGTTATATCCAAATATTGACCATTTTGTAAATTTTAGAAATAATGCGGTAATTCCGAATAGTTGGCAAATTTGTATGTTTGATTACGTTCGTATGTTGGTATAAATAATCATTAGTGTTGATTTTTTCTGAGTATTTGTTATGTAGTTTAGAGAATATCCAAATATTTAGCAATTTAAAGTATTTAAATATGTTTCTATATTGACATGAATTCTTAAATGTAATTAGGGAAATTGTTTTTGAGTTATATCCAAATATTGACCAATTCGTAAATTTTAGAAATATTACGTTAATTTCGAATAGTTGGCAAATTTGTATGTTTGATTACGTTCGTATGTTGGTATAAGTAATCAATTTTGTTTCGTATTCAGAAGATGTTCATTGTATGAGCATATAGTAAAGTGAATATATAATTTGAGGAATTGCATCTAAATTTCATATTTAGAGAAAGTTAATTTACTTTTTTTGTTGCCAATTTTTTTGCTTAAAGTCCACAATGGGTGGAAATGCACATTTATTCATTTGGATTCCATGGCTAGAGTTTTTTTTTGTTGAACTGCATGTAATTGGAGCAAGTGTGAATAGAATTATTCTAATTTTTTTACCAAATTGAGATGTATAAATTTGTCTTCATTTTGGTATAAATTTGTTAGCATTTGTTTTTGTGGTGCTTGTGATGTTTGTGATCAAATAGATTTTAGAAGCTCTGCAATTTAGAATATACTCAAATTTGAATTCTTTTGGTGTTAACCAAATAAGTAGGTTTGGAAGTCATAATTTTTTTTGGAATGTTCAAATTCGTAATTTGGGTTGGAATGCTCAAATATGATTGTTGTTTAGATTTTGGAAGTTGTTCAAGTTGGGGTGTTTTTTAGATTTTGAATCATTTATCTGTAGGAAAACTTTCATGTTGTAGGGGAAAAATTATGTTTTCTAGGGGGAAATTTTTTCGATTGTACCGGAGGACCTTTTTGCATTTTTTGTAAAACATGGGGACGTTTCTGCGAAGATGTCTTATTCGGGAGGAACGTTCCACATTTTTTGGAAAATACGGGGATTTTTTTGCAAATATGTCTTACTCGGGAAGACCGTTTCGCAATTTCTAGAAATACAGGGACTTGTCTACAAAAAACCGCTGGGAACTATTCACTGATGCAAAAAAATGTTTTGATTTTTTTTTCCAATTTTACCGGAGGACCGTTTCGCATTTTTCGTGAAACACGGGGACATTTCTACAAATATGTCTTACTCGGGAGGACCGTTTCGCAATTTATGTAAAAATACGGAGACTTTTCTGCAAATATCTCTTACTCGGGAGGACCATTTCGCAATTTCCGTAAAATGCGGGGACGTTTCTGCAGAGATGCCTTACTCGGGAGGACCGTTTCGCAATTTCTGGAAAGGCGGGGACTTTTATGCGAGAACCACGGGGCATTGTTCATTACTGTTCATTTGCTACAGTGTGTACTGTTGCCTTACTTGGGAGGATCGTTTCGCAATTTCTGTAAAAATATGGAGACTTTTCTGCAAATATCTCTTACTCGGGAGGACCGTTTCGCAATTTCTGTAAAATGCGGGGATGTTTCTACAGAGATGCCTTACTCGGGAGGACTGTTTCGCAATTCTGGAAAGGCGGGGACTTTTATGCGAAAACCATCGGGCACTGTTCATTACTGTTTATTTGCTACAGTGTGTACTGTTGCTGCTACAGTGGCTGGGTTGCTCTGAGGCCGAGAAATCGTGCTCCTTTGATATAGGTAGTAATATTTATGAAAGGAGCTCATCGCCCCACATTTCGCTCCTCAGAATCAAACTGACAACACAATAAGTGGCACGGTTTAGATACTGGACCCATGATCATCCCTTAGAGGGAAGGTCGGGGGCGGAGGCGGACCGTAGAGGAGGAGGTTCGAGCAGGGCTGCGGTGACCCAGCACACCACTGCATATTGTAGTGTACAAGTCGTTGACATAACACCCACGGAAGGACTTATTCGTAAATATTACATCCCTCAGAGTAGTACAACAGAAACATTGCGGGTCCACTTTATTACACACTACTAAAGATTACAAGCCAGAAATGTACAAAAGCTTCAACGTCTTCCTCCGACATGGGAGGAATTTCAACTACAGTACGGTTGACTGAGGTCAACTTATTAACGATAGAAAGAAGTAAACTAAGAACCATCGGACTCAACAACCTAAGTAGTACTAGTCTAGTATTGCTCGGCCTGGTTCCTAAGATAGGAGACTAAGTCTCGGTCTCATCATCATCGCCTCCATAAGCAATCAGGTAGTCGACGCCTTCCACTCCTCCGGACAGATCAGGTTCCTCGTAGTACACCTCGTCCTCGTGGTAAGCTCCATAGCTCTCCTTGATTGCCTCCTCAAAGTCTAAGCATGGGGTCAAAAAGGAAAGGGTGAGCAACAGCGTTACTCAGCAAGTTCTGAATATATATAGATAAGGTGTTTCATGCACTAGCTACTGCCAAAACCTCGGGTCTTTGGCATAGATACAAGTTTTTGCAAACATTTCTTCAAAGGATAAATTTTATTCTGAAAACTATGTTCACAGTCTCTACCGGTCTTGTGAATCCAAATGGGACTCCATTCCGGCCTCGATCTCGTAGTTCCATTCCGGGAACACGGTAGTGATATCACAAATTTGCTGTTTGACTCTGCAGAGTTGCATCACTTTACCCAACAATTGCCTGGCCCTATATATGCTCTCTTTACACTCCATGAGTGTTATAGCCAAGGCTCAGGACATCCAGCCATGTGGAGCTTCTCCCAAATCAACACACATCCGCCCATTTATGATGCGGTAGGGGAATCATGTTCCGCGCATACCCATCACCCCTCCCGAGCTTCCCCACCAATTACCCCGTCGGGCAGGAAGAGCGCGCGCTTCCACGCTGTTGGCCGCCGCAACGACCCAACCCGGTGTAGGCCTGCCGAGGATATGCGGATGAGAAAAGAAGCCTCTGACTGACCCCGCCCATACAAAGTCCGTTGGTTGATGCTTTCACTACGACAAAAGGATCACTGGAACATGGGTTATTAGTTTCTAAGGATATATACCTTCCCATACGATGGAACACCGTACCTATTCATCTTACCATTGTTCCACCGCCATCCAATAGTATTTACCACATCATTCGAAAATACTTTTTCTTTTTTAGGCAAGTGAAAGGAACGTATAAGTAACTTTGCAAGTACTTTGATAAAAATACATCAAGTAGTGCAGTCTAAAGCTTCCGGCGATTCGTAACCCTCGTGTTCTGAAAATCAACATCATTGTCTTTATAAGACAATGTTTGAAAATCCAAATCATGCTATTATGCATAGATGAAATGCTTTTTGGAGATTTTCGTTTTTTAGAAAAATTCCCCCCTTCACATTTTAAGACGATTTCTTTTTTGTGTGTTTTACCTAGGATGAGTAACAAGACAGTCATTTATGGAAAGGTAATTTATTCTACTTTTAAAAAGATAATTCAATTCATTTCCACTGAAGGATCCTTGAATATTTTGAAAACAATTCAAATCATGTACACTTAAGGATCTTTGAATATTTTGGAAAATAATTCAAATCATGTCCACTTAAGGATCTTTGAATATTTTAGAAAATAATTCAAATCATGTCCACTTAAGGATCTTTGAATTTTTCACTCAAGAAATATTTTTCAATAAATCAAGTAAAAATCATTTTTGAAATCTTTGCAAAATTTTGAGTTAATAACATATTTTTATTTGATTTTTAGGATTCTTATTTTGGATTTAAAATTTGAATCATAACTTGGATTTGATTTGAATTCAGCAATTTCTTAGAAATTGCAATTAGGTCCTCGGGTACTTGGTTGAACCAAGTCAACCCGCACCGGTTCGGTCCGACCGAACCACTTTCTCCTCTCCCTCTCTTCTCTCTCTCGCTCCCGTGGTCGACGCGATTCCCTTTTCGCCTTCGCCGTCGCCGGCCGATTCCGGCGTGCTCCGGCCAACTCCGTCGTCCTGCTAGGGCGCAATCAAGAGCCCTCTCGACGCTCTACCTTCGCATCCCCTTTCGATCTGTTTTTCTCAGCCTGGTGTGTTCGTGCGTAACTCAACCCTAGGGTTAGGGTTTCGGTGACGGCGCCGCTCCGCCGTGCTTCTCCTTCTCCGAGCTGCTTCGCCATGGCTTGGCGCAGAGCTCCGCTCTGTGACTCCACCTCGCAGTTCCTCTCCTTCTCCACCGACGCAGTCATGCTGGACCTTTCCCCTGGTGAGGGTTTCGGTTGCAGCGCGATTCGTCGTGCTCCCGACTCCCGCTCTGCTCCGCCGCCAGTGTGGAGCTCGCCTCCGTGCCGCTGTGGTGCTGGGTGGTGTTGATGTGGTGCTGCTCCTTCCTTGGTCCTCCGTCATGACCACACGGGCACTGCCCCGTCGTCATGCCGTTACGGCCATGGGCGCACGGTAAGATGTTCCTCTTCTCCCTCCTCTCTGCTTTCTTCTTCTCCTAGATTCTTCTCTAGACTAGCTCAGCTGCTATGCTGCGCAAGTTCTCCTCACTGGTACTTAGCAAAAATTCATGCTTGTGCACTGGATAGACTTTGTTGCTGATGGTTTATCTTGTCTTAGACGCTTTAGTGCTTGATTCAGTAGTGTGCAGTGAAGAGTATACTTAGAGGAATTTCTTTAGTTGACAAAGATAAGATTTGGGTGAGAAAAATAGGATTTTGGAACTTGATATCATGCTGTAGCTGTGTTCTGTGCTCTGTGCAAGTGTGGAATTATTTCTGTGGCTAAGATAAAGTAGCTATGCATGCTGTGATGCCTCCACTGGAGTTACACAGAAGCTGGCTGGGAAATTAGCTTTTGGAAATCTCCTTTCTATGCTTTCCTGTGCTTCTTCTAGTGTACAGATGTGCTAAGCTTAGTTACTCCAGTTTCCTGGTTCACTGGCTTGTGTGTGATTTATAGAGAACAGATGCTGCAGTTCCCTCTCATCTATCCTTAGCATAATCCATGTTAAACATGGTTCTGATAAGAACAGATACTCCTTACTACCTCTCTTCCCTTCCATGCATGAAAACATGCTTAGCTTGGCTCTGTCATTATCAGAGCTAGCTGATTCTCTCCTTCTCTGGCTAAAGCACTCAAAGGATCAACCTGCTGTTGATGAGTAGCTTGGTCTTCTGGCTAAACTGACAACCTGCGTCTTGTGGTTAGCCTGCTCCTCCTAGCTGCTTCAATTTTCCTAAAGTGTATAGTTCTAGCTGCAAGATGTGTTGTGGCTAATGTTCTTGATGATGAACATTTTCAGAGATGTGTGTGATGTGCTTGGTTGTGTTGTATCTTGTGGATTCGGCTGGCTGCCCTATTTATAGGGTTTTTGGGTGAATCTGGTGGTGACACCAGGATAATTGCATGTCTTGTGTAAGCTGCTTGCAGTGGCCCTTCTTCTACCTCGAGCTGCCACTCTGTTATTACTATAAAGGGGTTCTCATCCCCTGGAGAATGAATTTCTGTGCCTGGACATTGTTTACTCCATTATGGCTAACTCTTCCACCTCTTTGATCCTATCCTTGCTCTGACCGGCTGCTGTTGTTCAGTCTGGTTATGAGATGTTTCAAATCCATCTATGGATGAACTTGAGCTAAAATTTCTGTGCAGGGACGTATCCCTCCACCTCACCTGTTCTTATCCTGGTTGTGCCGACTTGCTCCTTAGTACTGAAGTAAACTTGATGGGTTTGGATGGCGTTTCTAATGGGCTGGAATTATAACTGGACTGTGATTGGTTTTGACTCAGGGCTTTAGGGAATTTGGGTCCATTTATCAATTAATGGTAAATGTGACACCATAAAACTAGTAAAGTTGGTTTAAGAATTAAATTTGGCAGAGATGAATTATTCTGTCCCATTGTTGCCTTTGGAAAAATTTAGAGATGATCATGCTTTAACCAGCTAGTCCCTCCAGGTTGCCTAAGTTGAATTGCTGGTTCTGCCTTTGCCCCTTTTTCATGCTTAAATGCATGCTAAGCATGATCAGGTTGCCTCTGGTTGAAAATTTGATTTGATTTTGTCTTTGAACTCAAATGTCAGCTCCAATTCATGGAGTTTGGAAATCTGCCAAATGTTAAAGCAACAGCCATTACTAATGTACTTGGCTACATTTCTAATATTAACCATTTCTTTTCTTTGTGAGTTGTGTTTGATTTTGCAGGTTTGAGATTTCAGAAGATTGCTAAAGGATTTAGTCCATATGATTTTCTTTTTAACTTTCTGTAATGAATCTGTATATGGACCTGATAATGTATATTATGAATTATTTGTAACAGAATTGTGGAAACCATTCCACTTGTAACATCTGTGGATGTTGTATATGATTTAATTTGTATAGAATTGTTTTTGGAATTAAATGATGATGATGATTCCATTTTTGTGAAGATTTAAATTTTGAATTGCATAGAAAAAGGTAAGATAGGAATTCTTTGAATGCTAAGATAAAATGTGTTTGTTTAATAAGAATTTGAATTCAGGAATTGAATCAAAAGTTTAAGAATAGGAATAGGAATAAGTTATACAAGTGTTGATGTCATTTGTATTAAATTTGAATTTGCCTTAGTAAATTTTCAATAGGGTGATAACCCAACCTCTAATTTACAAACTAGGATTTTGAAATAGGTGACTAAGGTTATATCGACTTTCTCGACTACTGGTCAATGATATGTTTCCAAATCATCGACATTGGTCAGAGTTCGACTTCTTAGTCCTTTTTGTATAAAAGCGCGAAAATTATTCGGACTTTTCAAACATGCGTGAATGCGAAGATGCAAACTTTATATTTCTACCCTTTCGAAACCTATAACTGCGGGGTATTACAAGGGCGAAGCGCGAGGTGCGCGCGGGAGCGCCGCGCGGCGGGGGCAGGCGGTTAGGCCGGCGGTCGCGGCGGGGGCGCTCGTCTTCCTCCTCCCATCTTCCTTGTCGCGTAGCTGTCGGAACGAGGCGTCGCGCGCGGTCGGAAACCGCGTGAGCGCTCGCGCGCGTGTAAGCTAGCCCTGCCCCGAAGAACCAAACCATAGAACCATAGAGTCAACACTAAAATCGCCACACGGGTCTACTTCGAGGATTGGTGTTACTAACCGTTATCAAGTGTTCTCCTCTCCTAATTTGTGTTAAATACACAAATTTCTCACCTCAGACCTACATGTGGACTATAAGTCCTGCTGAATCATGGTCTAGAAAAAAACCTCGTGTCAAACTTCGAGATTATCAGAACATGACATGAAACTAGGCATTGTAGGTTTCCCATATAGGCATGTAGCAAAACACAATTTTTTTTGAAACTAGGCAAAAGGCTTGCCATTTTCATTTAATAAGAAGAGGTTTTTTAAAGAGTGTTACATGCCTAGCCTTGACCAAAAGGTCAAGGCCTAAAAAAATACATGAATTACTCTCGCGGCATGATACTACTTAGCGCTTTAGCTCCCGCAAGACACCACATGTTGACCTCGTCTTTGATCTTCGCAATGAGCATAGTTGTGGTTGTCGACTTGTTCCGAAAAACACGGGCATTCCGTTCGTTCCAAAGTTCCCAAGACACAAGCATTGCCAAAGAAGCTATGGCTTTTCTTGAATCCCCCCTCTTACACTACAAGAAATATGTTGACTTATGACCTTCTGATAATGACCGATGATAAATTAGTCATAAATCTATGACCATTTCGATTTTATTGGTCATAAGACATTTGGGAGGGTCTGAACCCTAAACGCTAACGACCTTTTTTGTGAAAAAAGTCATAATTTTCTTTACATGAGATGGTCATAAGCTAGCAGCCGCTGTGTATGACCTTTTTTGCGACCAACTAAAATTTTCATAACACCTATGACCATATTATATGGTCGTTAGCGGTGATCCTTTTGAATTTCTTGGCAGCCACCTCACCAGGTGGGACCCAGTAACTGTGGGACCTTTTGACATGTGGCCTCTAGTGTTGACCTATTGACCTTTTGACCCGTGGGGTCCACCTCAGCCCACCTGACATGTGGGGCCATAACCCAACCTGATCTGTGGGTCCCACCTCGCCCAACTATTTTTTTAATGTTTATTTGTTGCCCTATTTATCTCAGCCCAGCTATTTATTCAGCCTAGCTCAGCATCTCACTCTGCCCAGGCATTTATTCAGCCCGGCCCAGCTACTCCGTATTTATCTCCGTGGAGGGCAAAAATACATAGATAGAGGTGGGATTTGAACACGCAAGTCGAACCACTGCGCCACTTAACTTACTTGCCATTATTAATGAAGTTATTTTATGTATACACAACATCCCCGTTGACCTGACACGTGAGTCTCACAAACTGACAAGAGGGACAAGCAAATAAATCACGGATTGAAAAAACACATACGTGCATGGGTTTCGACCGCGCGACCTCAAGGTTGCACGCGACCTCAAGTTATTTTATGTATACAACGATGCTTGTAACGTATATCATCACACTGGTGGAAAACGGGGCTTTTGTCCCGGTTCCCCAGCCCCTTTAGTCCCGGTTGCGCAACCGGGACAGCGCAATCGGGACTAAAGCCCCAACCTTTAGTCCCGGTTCTGTTACGAACCGGGACCAAAGGGTCCCGACGTGGCAGCGCGCGGTGCGGCGCCTGTCAGAGGACCTTTAGTCCCGGTTCTAGCCACGAACCGGGACTAAAGGTTTATTCTGTTTTTTTTTTTGTTTTGCTGTTTTTCTTTATATTGTTTGTTTGTTTTACTGTTTTTCGTTTATTTTTTCATTTATTGTTTTTCTTTTTAGGATCCAATTCGACGATACTATGTATATACAAAACATCTAAAGAAGGAATTACACAAACATCGGCATAAGTTGTCGAATCTTTACATATAGTATCATATAAGTTGTCCAACCCTATTAACATACATAAAACCCTAGTTGCCCGGTGAATAAAATTCTCCATTTTTATTTATGACTTGATCTAAGAAGAATGCCGCCAGCTCCTCTTGAATTGCTCGCAAGCGGTCTTGTGGTAGGAGCATGTCCCGCATCTCTTCGATCTATATAATTTATGGAAGGGGTCAATTAATATATATATGAGAGAATCTCAACACAATTGATTGTAATAAAATAGTATTGTGAATATTGTTTACTTACTTCAAGATGTTCTAAGAGTCTGCTCCTCTGATAACACCTCTGGCGAATGAACTCGCAGACATACAATCCACATAAGTGATTTCCGGATCCCTGTCTCGGGCACTTTATAAGAACAAAGTTCAATCAAAATAATAATCAAGCATGATAATATTATTAAACTTCAATCAAATAGATGCCCGAGTCTAGCTAGAACTACTTACCGCCATGTCTTTAAATTCAAGCTCATCTGTCCATTCACCCGGAGCCCTGTTGGTGAACCGTTTCCAAGCCCTGGAAGTCAATGAAAAAGAATAAATGACTTATTAATTACTACATACCAGGAAATGAACGAAAGTTGCCGATGTAGTGCCATAATGATTGAAATTACCTCTGGATCATTCCCTTCATGTCCTCCCAGTTCCCTGGTTGATCACGTAGCGGGTCCATGACTTGTACTATTCCTTTGTCAGGAATAATGATAAATAACAGATAGTGGAACCTGCGCACGAATTACTCGTCAATTACACTTAATTAACATGGAGTATAGAAGGTGTATAGACACTAACACTCACCCGAAGTTGTAAGGAAATAGTATTTGTGTTTTAGTTTCTTGCTTCCTTAACGCAAGTACCAAGAGGTCCTCCGTTTCCTTTTCTTTATGTATAAGATTGTACTGATGAATGACATGTGGGTCAACGAACCCAATGTCATAGATTCCAGATAATCTGCATTCTCGAATCTTCAATCTGCATAATAGAGTGAGGATAATTACAAATATGTTTAACGAGCTGAGTTAGAGACTTAGTTACAGAAAAAAATACTTACAGACAATAGGCACTGACGATAGATTTGTCGATGGCATCTTGTTGGAATAACTGAAACAGTTCTTCAAATTCAACCTGGACCTGGGAAGTTACACGACCGTAATGCTCTTCTTTAACCTCCAGGTTGATCCAGTTTTTCCCTTCCTTTGCTGCTTCCATGTACCACGCATTCAATCTTCGCATTTTTGTTGGAAGGTTCGGGACCTTCTCTGGTTTGACAAAAGGCTCCCCGTGCTTGTATTTGTACTTGTCTGTGATCACCTCAGCAGTGGGATACTCTATTAGCGAGCCCAAGTATTCAGCCATGGTCACACCAAGCTCAGCGGCGCCTTTTTTGATTTGTTTGTTAGTTAATTGTTTAGGCCGAGGGACATCGGAACACACCCTCAGCGGGGGGCATGATTGCTTCTCCTGTTGTCCGAGCTGAGGAACTCCTTGACCGTATGGACGCGCCTTCGGCTTCGGAATATTGCGTGCCCTCAGAACATTGGGCGGCACCTGAGCATCACGTGCCTTTATAATTGTTCGGTCGTAGTCCGGTAAAATCTGCTCAGCCGTTGGTCGCGTCAGGTTTCTCAGCGTCAATCTATCTTCAATCTGCTTCAGCCGATCTGCCTCCTCTGCCTTCTTCCTCCCTCGGCTTCTATAACTGTCAGCGTCATCTGGAAATCCATACTTCCACGGTACGGAGCCTTCTGTGCCTCGTGTCCGACCTTTGTGTTCTGGATTCCCGAGGGCCCGTGACAGCTCGTCCTTCTCTCTGTTTGGAACGAACTCCCCGGCTTCTACCTCCTTCATTATCTTCTGAAGTTCAGCGAGAGGGGTTGCAAGTTGTGCTTTTGTAAAGATGCACTTCCCTGTTTCTGGGTGCAACGTTCCCCCATGCCCGAAGAACCAAAGTTTTGCCCGATCAGCCCACCGCTGTGTCTCAGGAATTATCCCTTGTTCAAGCAGGGCGTTCTCAAGTCTCTCCACCTTAGGCTTGATAGCTCTGTAGCCACCTGACCCCATGCTATGGTGATATTCCTTCTTGGAAGCATTTTTCTTATTAGTTGCTGACCTTTTCTTAGCCTCGTCAGATATCTTGTACTTGACAAATTCCTCCCACTGATCCCTTAGCTTTTCATACGCTCCAGTGAACTCCGGAGTCTTTTTTTGAAGGACAAAGTCCTTGTGCAATATTTTCTTCCAGTTTGCAAATTGTTCGGCCATCTTCTTCAGTGCCCACTCCTTGACCTTTTTCTCTATGGGATCCACGTAATTTGGATCCTCCTCCTCTAACGGATGAGCGTCGTCGTCTTGACGAGGAAGCGTGAAATTAGCCATTAGCGTCGTCCAAAGATTTTCTTTCACTCTATCGTCAACAAAAGTGAGAGACGAGCGTTCTGTCGCCTTCGGCTCATTCCATTCTTGAGTGGTGATCGGGATGTTGTCCCTAACAACAACTCCGCACTGACTTACAAACTTGACAAAATGTGTCAGCGGTCTGCCATCTGGAGCTACTGCTTCGATCTTGTATCTCTCTTCTTTATCACACCTTTTGGATGGGCCTCGTTTGGGGATAGAAGAAGATTTGCTCGATCCGGAGGGCTAAAAGAAGAAAGATAGTTAATGCATATATATATATATATATATGAATCAAATAGTGGATTTAGTCAATATAGGGTTAGTTAATATACCGCGCCGGAGTTTGTAGTAATAATTGTCTGGTCACCATCATCACCGGATGCCTCAGCTTCTATCTGCGCTCCCTCGCCGGAGTCGTTCAGAAAGCTCGAGGTGAACTCCAACTCATCTTCACCGCGGATAATATCTTGCAATATGTTCTCCTGATTTTCGTCTCTGTTGTGATCCATAGTTTCTGCAAGGACAATTGACCGGGTGGTTAATGAAAATTAACCCATTCTTATTCTTATTCTTATTCTTTTAATTCTATTCTTATTCTTATTCTACACTAATTATTAAAATAGCTAACACAATTGCTAACACTAATTAATACAAATTGCTAACATTTCAAAATAGCTAACATTTTAATTATTCAAAATAGCTAACATTATTTAAAATAGCTAACAATTGCTAACACTAATTAATACAAATTGCTAACATTTCAAAATAGCTAACATTTTAATTATTCAAAATAGCTAACATTATTTAAAATAGCTAACAATTGCTAACACTAATTAATACAAATTGCGAACATTTCAAAATAGCTAACATTTTAATTATTCAAAATAGCTAACATTATTTAAAATAGCTAACAATTGCTAACACTAATTAATACAAATTGCTAACACAATTGCTAACACTAATTATTAAAATAGCTAACAATTGCTAAATGATGAACACATGACGTCATGGTGATGTCACCGATGAACTTGGGCACGGCTTGATCACGAAATCGTGCAATCGGCTTGAAATTGGGCACGGGCATGGGCTCTAGGAGCTAGAGGAGGCCGAGAAGAGTACGGGGTGGCGGTGGAATGGACCAAATGGTCGCCGGAGGACCGACGGCGACCATGTCCGCGGTGGCGGGCGGTGTGGTTCTTCGTGGAGCGCGGGAGGGAGAGGGTGGAGGGGTCCCAGAGGACGGGGGTGCTCACCGCTGGGAGGTCGGAGGAGGCTGGTGACGGGCGGCGACCGGCGGAGGAAGCTCGGCCGGCGGAGGTTGCCGGAGGAGGCGAGATGACGTGATGCGGAGGCTCGGGCGGCCGGCGAGGAGAAGGAGAGGGCGGCCTCGGCTCGGGCGGGCTTGGGCGGCACGTCGAGGGTGGCGCGTGGCGGCCGGCGGCGAGCAGCGAGGACGCCGGAAAATCGGGCAGCCTGCCGGCGTGGGGGAGGGGTCCGTGCGCGCGTCCTTAGCAAGTTTGCGAGAATGAAGGGGATCGGGGAGAAGAGAAGGAGGTTATAAGAGGAAAGGACCTTTTGTCCCGGTTCGTGGCTGGAACCGGGACGAAAGACCCTTCCGTCCCGGTTCCAGCCACCAACCGGGACGAAAGGGTGACCTTTCGTCCCGGTTCCGGTTGGTGGCTGGAACCGGGACGGAAGGGTATTTTTTCGGACACCGAAAAGGTGCGCGCCAAAAGACCCTTTCGTCCCGGTTCCAGCCACCAACCGGGACGAAAGGTTCTTTCAGGAATTAAAATTGGGCGCCAACAAAAGTTTGTTCTGTTTTTTGTTTTAAACTTATAAAATTAGAAATACAATATCTTTCGATCTGTTTATCAGAAAAAAACAATAATTTTTGTTTTAAACTTATAAAATTATAAATACAATATCTTTCAAAATGGAATTAAATATTTCTAGAAACTATAATTAAGTCTAGAAAGTTGTCCCGTTTCCAGCAGAATCGGCAGAAATTTGTGATTTTTAAAAGAGGTTGATGGAAATCTTTTCTTAGAAAACAAATTGATTATTTGTGCATATAACATGTTCTAGCATATTAAAAAAATGAATCACCCAAGTTTTGCAACATATTTCTGGTAGGTCCTTCACAAAAAAAAACCATTTCTGACACTCGGAAAATGGAAAGTGGTTTTTTTATTCAATAAAAAAACTTCCTTCGTCAACATTGTCCGTGCTTCCAAGATGCATGTTTTTGTGGAATATGGACCCATTCAAACAAACTATGCCATGTATTTGGCCATAACACCCGTTATTTCGACACAAACCCTAGAATGTTAGGAGGAGATAGCTCTTGTTGTGAACAAGTTTTCAACAGAACTGTCGTACTGCCTAGGACATATTCCAAGTTCTTGAGCCGTGGGGTGCTGAGCCGCCGGCGCTGCGCATCCAAAGAGAAGGAACCCTCACAGGGTCATAGCTCACGTGAGAAGGAACCCTCTGAAGAAACGACCACCTACTGTCATACTGCCTATCCAATAGATACATGTAGCGACGGACGTGCTCATCCTCCTCCCTGATACGGCGACGTACCACCTCCTCGGAGGCCGGCTCCCTCTGCACCGAGCGTGGCCCACGCGACTGCCACCACAGAAGATCCGGGTCGACGACGTCACCCGGATTTCTCACCAAGCTGCGCGTCCCGGAAGGTAGCACCTCCCAGTGCCAGCCCGGTGGAGCCCAGTCCCGCACATCGCCCCTCTGGTCCAACATGGACATCGTCGCCGAGAACACCTAAGTCAAAAACGCCTAAGTCAAAATTTTGTTACAATGGAAGAGTGATGAGGTTGCAGATATGAGTTTAGATGTGATATGGCAATGGAGGCCAAGCCTACATATAGAGTGATCAGGGCCTTTAGTACCGGTTCGTGTTACCAACCGGGACTAAAGAAGCACACGGATCGTGTGTTTCTTTCAAGCGCTTGTGAGCCGTTGGATCAGGGGTGTGTTTCTTTAGAGCGCTTATGAGCCATTGGATCAGAAGCACACGGATCGTGTGTTTCCTTCGAGCGCTTGTGAGCTGTTGGATCAGGGCCTTTAGTACCGGTTCGTGTTACCAACCAGGAATAAAGAAGCACATGGATCGTGTGTTCTTTCAAGCGATTGTGAGCCGTTGGATCAGGGGTGTGTTTCTTTAGAGCGCTTGTGAGCCATTGGATCAGAAGCACACGGATCGTGTGTTTCCTTCGAGCGCTTGTGAGCTGTTGGATCAGGGCCTTTAGTACCGGTTCGTGTTACCAACCGGGACTAAAGAAGCACACGGATCGTGTGTTTCTTTCAAGCGCTTGTGAGCCGTTGGATCAGGGGTGTGTTTCTTTAGAGCGCTTGTGAGCCGTTGGATCAGAAGCACACGGATCGTGTGTTTCCTTCGAGCGCTTGTGAGATGTTGGATCAGGGCCTTTAGTACCGGTTCGTGTTACCAACCAGGACTAAAGAAGCACACGGATCGTGTGTTTCTTTCAAGCGATTGTGAGCCGTTGGATCAGGGGTGTGTTTCTTTAGAGCGCTTGTGAGCCATTGGATCAGAAGCACACGGATCGTGTGTTTCCTTCGAGCGCTTGTGAGCTGTTGGATCAGGGCCTTTAGTACCGGTTCGTGTTACCAACCGGGACTAAAGAAGCACACGGATCGTGTGTTTCTTTCAAGCGCTTGTGAGCCGTTGGATCAGGGGTGTGTTTCTTTAGAGCGCTTGTACACCTTCTAATCGCCTATAAATAGCGACGTCCCTGCAGCGAAACAGCACACAACGAGCGTCTACCTTTGCCACCGAACCCAATGGTTGGATTTAGCCTACCCGCTGGCATGTTCCCTAACACAAGCCCTCGGGTAGGTTGAATCCAACCACTGGATTAGGGTGACACAATGATGAATTGCCGAGGAGGTGGGAGTGGCTGCAAGGCTCTTTGATGATCTACAACATTCCCAACACTTTTTGGGACGGTCGTTAGATCATCAAAGAAGTCTTGCGGCTGCTTGGATCGAAGGTCGATTTGCTGCTCACTTCAGTTCATCGACCGAATACAAATCATTCGGATTCCCGTCATACAGCCCAACGGTGCATTTGATATGCAGGCACTCACGATCCACCGTTGGGCTGTATGACGGGGAAACCGTGTGCATTTGATAAAAGGTTTAATACATTGTCCGTGCTTCCAAGATGCATGTTTGTGTGGAATATGGACCCATTCAAACAAACTATACCAAGTTTATTATTACACATCACCACACGAAAGGGTGACCTTTAGTCCCGGTTGGTAGATGGAACCGGGACTAAAGGGTATTTTTTCGGACACCGAAAAGGTGCGCGCCAAAAGACCCTTTAGTCCCGGTTCCAGCCACCGGGACTAAAGGTTCTTTCAGGAATTAAAATTTGGGCGCCAACAAAAATAAGATACACTCATACATAAATATTATCAAAGTGTTCATAAAAATACATCATGTTTGAGAACACTCATACATAAATATTATTACACGAAGACGAAGGCGGGAAGCGGTGGAAGATCATCAGAGAAGTCTTGCCGCTTTCTTATGGTCGCACCGGCCGTAACCATGGAGCATCTTCATCATTCAACACGATGGTTGGGTCAGTTTTGACCGTGAAGGGGGGAATTTCATCAAACTTATCGTAATCTTCTGACATGTCTGTCTTGTCCTCCACTCCCACGATGTTTCTTTTCCCTGAAAGAACTATGTGACGCTTTGGCTCGTCGGATGATTTATTCGTTTCCTTATTTTTCATCTTTCTCGGTTTGGTAGACATGTCCTTCACATAGAACACCTGAGCAACATCATTGGCTAGGACGAATGGTTCGTCTCCGTAACCAAGATTGTTGAGATCCACTGTTGTCATTCCGTACAGCTTGTCTACCTGAACCCCCACTCCATTCAGCTTGACCCATTTGCATCGGAACAAAGGGACCTTAAAGAAGGTCCATAGTCAAGTTCCCATATCTGCTCTATGTAACCATAATATGTGTCCTTTTGTCCATTGTTGTTTATTGCATCAAACCGGACACCACTGTTTTGGTTGCTGCTCTTTTTATCTTGGGCGATCGTGTAAAATGTATTTCCATTTATCTCGTACCCTTGGAAAGTCAACACAGTCGAAGATGGTGACCTGGCCAACAAGTAAAGCTGATCTCCAACAGTGTTGTCATTAATGAGATGTGTTCGCAACCAACCGCCGAAAGTATCAATGTGTTCATGTGTAATCCAGGTGTCGGACTGTCTCGGGTGTTGAGACCGTAATATGTTCTTGTGTTTCTCGATATACGGGGCCACCAAGGTAGAACTCTGTAGAACTGTGTAGTGTGCCTGAGTTAAAGAATGCCCGTCCCTGCATATGTCTGCTTTCTTTCCTAGCGTGCCTTTTCCACTCAGTCTCCCCTCATGTCTTGATTGTGGAACACCAATCGACTTAAGGTCAGGAATAAAGTCAACGCAGAACTCAATGACCTCCTCTGTTCCATAGCCCTTGGAGATGCTTCCTTCTGGCCTAGCACGGTTATGGACATATTTCTTTAAAACTCCCATGAACCTCTCAAAGGGGAACATATTGTGTAGAAAAACAGGACCGAGAATGGCAATCTCTTCGACTAGGTGAACCAGCAGATGCGTCATAATATTGAAGAACGATGGTGGGAACACCAACTCGAAACTAACAAGACATTGGACCACATCGTTTTGTAACTGTGTCAGATTTTCTGGATTGATTACCTTCTGAGATATTGCATTGAGGAATGCACATAGCTTCACAATGGGTACTCGAACATTTTCCGGTAGAAGGCCCCTTAGTGCAATCGGAAGCAACTGCGTCATAATCACGTGGCAGTCATGAGACTTTAGGTTTTGAAATTTTTTCTCAGCCATATTTATTATTCCCTTTATATTCGACGAGAAGCCAGACGGGACCTTGATACTGTTCAGGCATTCAAAAAGATTTCCTTCTCTGCTTTGGTAAGGGCGTAGCTGCTCCGGTGTATCTTGTTATGTGGATGCATGTTGTTTGGGTCTTTCATACGTTGTTGGTCCTCCCGTGCTTCCGGTGTATCTTTTGTCTTCCCATACACGCCCAGGAAGCCTAGCAGGTTCACGCAAAGATTCTTCGTCACGTGCATCACGTCGATTGAAGAGCGGACCTCTAGGACTTTCCAATAGGGTAGCTCCCAAAAAATAGATTTCTTCTTCCACATGGCCGCATGCCCGGGTACCGTCATTCGGAACAGATTGACTGCCAGGACCTTTTCCAAAGATCACTTCTAGATCCTTGACCATATCAAATATATCATCATCAGTACGGTGGTCAGGCTTCCTCCGAGGCTCGGGCAGACCTTGGAAATGCTTGCCTTTTTTTTTACGGGATGCTTGGTCGGAAGAAATCGACGATTGCCCCAGGTACACAACCTTTTTACACTTCTCCAAATATATACTATCTGTCTCCTCTAAACAGTGCGTGCAAGCATTGTATCCCTGTTTGTCTGTCCTGAAAGGTTACTAAGAGCTGGCCAATCATTGATGGTTACGAACAACAACGCTCGTAGGTCAAATTCCGCCTGTTTGTGCTCATCCCACACACGTACACCTTCTTCGCGCCACAACTGTAAAAGTTCTTCAACCAAAGGCCTAAGGTACACGTCAATGTCATTCCCGGGTTGCTTCGGGCCTTGGATGAGCACTGGCATCATAATAAACTTCCTCTTCATGCACAACCAAGGAGGAAGGTTATAGATACATAGAGTCACAGGCCACGTGCTATGACTACAACTCTGCTCTCCAAAAGGATTCATGCCATCTGTACTTAGGCCAAATCTTAAGTTCCTTGCGTCATCTGCGAAGTTCGGGAACTCTCTCTCGATTTTTCTCCACTGTGACCCATCAGCGGGGTGTCTCAACATCGCGTCTTTCTTACGATCTTCTTTGTGCCATCGCAACAACCTGGCATGCTCTTTGTTTCGAAACAAACGTTTCAACCGTGGTATTATAGGAGCATACCACATAACCTTGGCAGGAACCCTTTTTCTCGGGCGCTCGCCCTCAACATCACCAAGGTCATCTCGTCTGATCTTGTACCGCAATGCAGTGCATACCGGGCATGCATCCAAATTCTCGTACTCCTCACCACGATAGAGGATGCAGTCATTAGGGCATGCATGTATCTTCTGCACATCTAATCCTAGAGGGCAGACAAACTTCTTTGCTTCGTACGTACTGGCAGGCAATTCGTTATGCTTTGGAAGGTCCTTCTTCATTATTTTCAGCAACTTTTCAAAACCTTTGTCGGTCACACCGTTTTCTGCCTTCCATTGCAGCAATTCCAGTGTGCTACCCAGTTTTTTTAGGCCATCTTCACAGTTTGGGTACAACGGTTTGTTATGATCCTCTAACATGCGCGCGAATTTCGACCTCTCATTTTCTGTTCCGCAATCTCTCCGTGCATCAGCAATGGCACGACCAAGATCATCAGTCGGCTCATCTAGATCTTCAGCTTCCCCCGTTGCAGTATCACCGTATTCAGGGTACATAGAAGAGTTGTAACCATCATCTTCTTCTTCATTTTCTTCCATCATAACCCCTGTTTCTCCGTGCTTGGTCCAGCAATTATAGCTGGGCATGAAACCGTGCCGAAGTAGGTGGGTGTGAAGGATTCTGGAGGAAGAGTAATCCTTCTTATTCTGACAGACAACACATGGACAACACATAAAACCATTCTGTTTGTTTGTCTCGGCCGCAGCGATAAAACTACCAAGTCCCGTATTGAACTCGCCAGTTCGTCGGTCACCGTACATCCATTGCCGATTCATCGAGCACCTTATATATTTCGAGTTATATATTGCCGACTCATCTGCATTATATGAGTATATTATATTACACACAACATCATGAATAGAAAGTCATCACATTAAAACCTTCCGCAGAGTACTGACCAAATGTAATACATAGTCCTAATGATGAAAACATACAGTGAAATTAACATACAAACTATCTAATGCATTTAAATGCAACAACAAATGCGATCAAAATCGCAACTAAGGTAACAATTGATCCGACGGCATAATGATACCAAGCCTCATTTTTAATGGCATCTTTTCTAATATTTCTAATCTTCTTACGCATTGCATCCATCTCGATCTTGTGATCATCGACGACATCGGCAACATACAGCTCCAATTTCATCTTCTCTTCTTCAATTTTTTTGATTTTTTCTTTCAAATCATCGTTTTCTCTTTCAACTAAATTTAACCTCTCGACACGAGGGTCGGTCGGAATTTCAGGTTCATATATGTCCTAGATCAAAATATCTATGTCAAATGTTTGATCGGCATAATTGTTAAAATAAAGAAATTAAAAACATAGTTATAAAAGATAATATACCACATCCGAATCATAGACCGGACGAGGGCCGACGGGGACGGATATCAAAACCATGACACTATACATATAAAAAACAATTATATAAATAAGAAAAATTATACAGGTAACAATGTAAATCATATAAGTAAGAATAAGAAGCTCACGAAGGTGGTGTCGGCGACGGGGCGCCCGGCGCGGGCGATCGACAACAGTGAGGACAAGGACACGAACGGGACGGCACTAATTAAAAACAACAAATCATACTTTAATTTGAAATCAAATTGCATATAAAAAATAAACTAGCAATAAGTCAACTAGCCTAGAATTTGAGCAATTCTAACGTAGGCATTTCATCAAACACCTAGCATGCAACACCAATGAAATGAGGAGCAAAAATAGCGATAGATCGAGATGAATCCGAGCTCCGAGAGGATAAGGTTTCTAACCTATTAGAAGCCTTGGGTGGATGGGGCAAACTTAATGTGGACAAATGGTGGAAAAAAATATGGATCAAATGGAGCTTTGTGAGGAGCTTGAGAAGAAAAATGGTGATGAACTCGAGCTCCTCGGGCAGGAAGAAGGTGATATAGTGAGAAAACACCTTTTGTCCCGGTTCTTATTACAAACCGGGACTAAAGGTAAGCCTTTTGTCCCGGTCTATAACACGAACCGGGACAAAAGGTTCCCGCGTCGGACCCCACCTCAGGGGCTGTCGGGTGCGGACCTTTAGTCCCGGTTCGTGCCACGAACCGGGACAAAAGGGTCCCAAAGAACCGGGACGGATGCCTCCCGGTCCCCGCGCGTCCTCCGAGCCGCACGAACCGGGACAAAAGGATCCTTTAGTCCCGGTTCGTGCCGTGACCGGGACTAAAGCCTCCCGCCGGCCAAAATGGAAGGCTTGTTTTCTACTAGTGTCAGGTAGCCTATGTTCCAATTTTATGTTAGACTTGACAGTGTAATTGAGTGTTTTTGCTGTAAATCTGAAAGTTGCATCTTGCTGCTATCTCAGGTCACCATTAACTTATGTACAATCGCAATTTAGTTTGCCGGAGGACAAGTCTGTGCTTCTTCATTACTGTTGTCATCCTACTCCTCTCCAAAGGTACGTCTAGGTTCTTCATCCTTCCTCTTCAACTAGTCCTGTTTGTTCCGCTTGTGGCAAAGTACAATGGAAATTGCATCGATAAGCAATACTATTAAGTTTGTCTTCCACTGAGATGCTTGGGGTTGTATGTATTGTATGATCTCTAGTAAAATGGAGGTTACATGTGAAATATTTTTTCTTCCAGGAACTAGTTAGTGGGTCCTACGCACTTATGCTTCTGATTTGAATATGTCTCATTTTTTCTTCAAACTTTCAGTTTGAGTAAAGAAAGGAACACATTAACTGAGATTTACGGTATTAACCTATACTTTCTCTTTTATCTAGTTGGGGGTATGCAGCTACATCAACATAACAGATGTTATTTGTATTTTTGCTCATAGCTGCTGGATCTCATAGTTTATGCTAGAGTTTCTTAACTTCCCCTTTATTTTCTTAAAGTTTATGCTAAAGTTTCTTGATGGTTCATGTACATGTAGGACTGGTTCCAACAAAGGACCATGGAATATTTCTGTTATTTTTAAGTCAACTCTGAAAGCATGAGTGCATTTGTTTATCATATCTGATGTTAATGTAATATACAAGTCATACATTCCTGAACATACATGTGTACATTTGAGTGCCACTTCATCCCTTACTTTATGTAAGACGTTTTAGTAGTTCAATTTGTACAGCTAAAACCTCTTATATTAAATAACAGAGGTGCTAGTTAATAAGCTTGTCTGTAATAGTTGTTGAATATCTGTAGGGCCTAGCTCTGTTGCTAATCCTATATCTAGCTTTGTGGCTATGATCTTGATTTGTAATTGCTAATTGGTCGTTTCATGTATTTGTTTTCGTTCTGGACAGAGGCGTCGTGGATGCATCGTTTTGGTCCAAGCGTGTGAGCTGCTCGACTCTGGAGGGGTTGACTTTATCCTTTGTTCTTGCATACCTGAATGAGTCTGCTGCGTTACCAGATTCATGTTATTTGTGATGATGATCTAAATTTTCTGTTTTTGTTTTCTGTGCTATAGAAGTGAAATGTAACTGTTTGTCCTTGTTGTATTAGGCCTGGAATGTAAGATATTTATTGCAGAAATGAATGTAATTATTTGAAATATTATATTTTCAATTCATATGAATTTAATTCGAGTTTTTTGTTTAGACTGATTTGAATCTTGGCCACTTGCTTGCTACTAGGCTAATGGCGCCCAAGTTCAAAGATGGGGCTGAGTTTGGTCCCCAGGCCCCATTAGCCCAACAATTCGGTTGAAAAAAGTTCTCAGCCCAACATTTATTGGGCTATATTCTGAAAATAAAAGAAATAATATTTCAAAAAAATGGACCAGTATAGACTGTATAAAGGCCATGGCCCATCAAATTAAGTGGCTGAAATGTTGATATGAGGCTGATAATTTGACCAGAAATTAGAGAAAAAAATATAAATGGGCCGTATAGTTGGTCTCGGCCTGTGTGGTGGAGGTGTATGGACTGGGCTGATTCAGATCTATGACCTTTTAATTTAGTCATAATTTTGCCACGTAGGATCTGATGTGGTAAGGTCAGGCAGCCAATGACCAAAAATATTAGTCAGAAATGTTACGACCCTCTAATTTGGTCATAGATGTGACCCTCGGTTTTTGGTCACAAAGGGGTCATGAAGGAAATTTTGTGACCTTCTAGTGACCAAAATAGAGGGTCACCAGTCAGCATATTTCTTGTAGTGATGGATCACGTCCTTCCACCAATCATCGACGGTATGGAGCACTTGCCAATTATGCGGAGCAAGATCTTGTAGCCCAAGCCAATTCTTCAAGGAGATCCAAATTCTCTTCGTGTAGAGACATTGAAAGAGGAGGTGCACGGCCGTTTCTTGCACTTGATTGCAAAGTTTACAAAGGCCACAATTTTACCATCCCGTACGCTCAAGCCTATCCGCCGTCCAAACCTGATTTTGGAGAATCAACCAAGCAAAGATTTTGCATTGGGGGGGGGGGGGGGGGGGGGCGGGAGGCTTCCAAACAAGGGCGGGCATGGTCGAGGAGGTGTGACCTAGGAATTGCATGTTGTATGCGGATGTGGCCGAATAGCTTCCATTTTGTGTGAGCTTCCAAACAATCTTATCCGGCACATCATTATTGAGTTGAACGTCGGCTAGCATCTCCCAAAGGGTGGCGAATTGGGTGATATGGTCAAGAGTAAGACCACCATGGGTATCAATTTGAGACACCCAAAACTGATCATCCATGGCCTGCCTCACTGTGCATTTCCTCTTCTTTGCAACATCAAAACTCAGCGGGGCGACATCCTTCAGTCTTCTCCCATTGAGCCAAGCCGACTCCCAAAAAATGGCCTTCTCTCCATTACCAACGGTTACCGTAGTAGCCGCCGCGAAAAGCTCACAGTCACTAACGGTGCAAGGCATCCCGAGGTCATTCCACGGCTTGGGGTCCTCACTCCAATCAAGCCAAAGCCAACGTAGACGAAGGGCCGAGGCGAATTTCTTGAGGTTGAGGATTCCAAGCCCTCCAAGATCTTTTGGTTTGCACACTTTTTCCCAATTTACTCGTGTCCTTTGCATATAAATTGTGTTGTGTCCTTTGTATTTGTTTTGGTATCTTTGATCTCATATATTTTCATTTGTTTACTTAATAAAATCAGATTGTTCATGCAAAACCAGAATGACAAAAACTCAAGGTTATTGTGTAGTCTGAAATTGTGAACTGTTAGCGTTAGACAACCTCGTGCACTCCTTCCTTCCATCCTTCGGCGACCACTTGATTCGTGGAGAGAACCGAACAAATCGACATAGACATGGTGTCAGCCGGTGGTTGGATCTCCGATGAAGTCCCTATCTTCCACGTGGAGAACCTCACCAGCAACATCAAATCCATCAACTACAGGTCCCTCCCTTACGCTTCTCCCTACCAAAATTTGGGATTCTATCTACTCTGGTTAGCAGGGGCATGTCTGTATTCCTTCAGATTATTTTTAGTATTTTTTTGACCTAGTAGTTTGAGCATAAGGTTAAGATACTGTTATTTAGTTGCAAGCTCGCAATTTAGATTTGTGTGTAGCATCGAGGAAAAGAAATATTTGGTAACACGGGTGGAAAAGATAAAATGAGAGTGTGAGTTCGTCTCTAGAAATATAAAATGTTGAAACCAATTGCAGGAGTGCTTGAACTTATAGAAAAACATATTTTAAGCGATTCCATCTACAATTCTCTTAGATTTTTTTTGAAAGGGGGTTAAAGCTCCAGCCTCTGGATCAATTGATACCTACAACCAATTGTATTGCGAAGTTTATAGTTGATTTAAATTACAATCACCGATCACATAACTATATACATGAATCAACCATCTGAAAAAACCGGCATAAAAAAGCCAGACATCGCGTAGTCGAATAATATGTCGCCAACCAGCCCGGCTGAAGGTATCCGTAGCGACCATCAGTAGCATGTGCATCTAGAATTCATAAGTTGACCCGGCGGGAGAAGGTAGTCCCGTAACATAATCCAATGAGTTTCCATATGAAAATCCTGCGGAAAAAAATCAAAGCTCTAGTCTTTAAAACCAAGTTATTTCTGCAATTCAACAACATAAGGCTGAAACATCTATGAGGATTCTAGCTTTAGTTTTTCTCTCGGTTCCATTCAACTAATTTCCAAACATATTCGTTATATTTGTAATATTGGCTGGTGGAGATAAATCAAAAGTAAATTGGACAATGCGCCATACTAGCCTAGCAAAAATACATTTATAAACAAATGCTAAATTGCTTTCTCTCACCCACAAAAACAATATTTTTTACACCCATGCCATTGCCGCTTAGCCAGATTATCCTTGCATAATGAAAGAGGTTATGCTGGCCTCGGCATCAAAAGATGCACTGATGCACACGACCACGGTTCTATAAGACATTCCCATTTATATATTAGAATTTACCTCAGGTTCAGTTGATGTGTTTGGTTTATGAATCCTACGGTGCCTGCAACCCTTCGCTGAAATATAACTAAAGCTCCTTTGATTGTAAGGAAACTTATACGAGTTTCTATTTAGGTTGAACTGAGGAATACAATGAACAAATTAGTACTACAACAATAGGGTCAAATCTGTATAAGTGCAAGCCAAACTGTTGAATATTGTTATAGTTGTTTTAGCACTTCCTACCCAGAATCATAGTTGTTATGATTATGCTGGAACTCCCTTATAGGATTTATAAGCGAACTCGTGTTGTCCTCCTTTTAAATCATATAAGAACTTTCCATTATTCTAGAAATCTTTCATAAGCACGCTTGCAATTTTCAACATTTCCAAATATTTGACCGATTATATCTGCACTGAGATGTTTCCTAAATGTGAGGAATTTGTTCCGGCTTAAAGCCATACTTGTCAATCATTAGTGGAGTTTTTGCTAGAATGTGCGGATCCACTGGCTTGATGGGATTTCTGTCTTACCTGCTTGTAATGATGGTGCATGGCACCTCTCGGGCTTTTGATGAAGGCTAAATTTTCATCTCATACCTACTTCAACAGTTGGAACAAGATTTAGTTGAAGGATTGACTGGTGGACTTATGGTAAGCCTCGCTAGAACTTTGATGGTGTGATTCGCCTTTATCTTTGTCGAACATATTTAGTATGTCTAGACTATCATAATGCAACACCATTTATGTGAAATATTTTTGTATCAATATGTATTCTACATTGTTAAAGATCAAGTAAGTGCATCTAGTATTTAGGTTGCCATCAAACATAAAACATCCCATTGACCTACCATTTTGAGAACACTTACTTCTACCCACATGGTCTTGTAACTATAAATAGTCTGACATTAGTAAGGGTCTGCCGTGTTCTTAATGGTGACACTAGGTATTTGTGATAGCATACAAATTCTGGTGCAGCAATATTCACATCTCGGTGCATACATTTTGGTAGATGTTCTTAAGTTATATAGAGGTACAGACAATTTCTTTCAAATCGTATGGTCGTTACTGCAGTACTGCTGGCTGCTAGTATTCTAATACCAACGATGGATTACATTGCTATCATATATTTTATCACTTCAAGATTATTTACTAAATTTCCATCATGATAATTAGCTATGTATCCTATTTCCTATGATGGTCTAACATTTGTTTCTTTCATTTTGCAGTCTTTTGAGCTATTTTGGACGTATCCTTCATATTGTAAGGTTTTACCGATGTTCTTAATATTTCCTGTTTTTCTATTTGTCATGGGAATCGAGATATGGGCGCCATAGGGGGTACCACACGTATGGGGGAAGAGACGGGGGTGTGAGGCTTCCGGTGATTCGGGTGCGAGATTATACATGAGGGTTTTATCCAGCTCCAAGCTCCGTAATGGCGGAGAACCATACATGCTTCTAGAATCCACTATAGGCGTGGATACTCGCGTATAGGTTACAGATTGTTCGTTCAGTGTCTAGCCCTAAGGCTTCCATAGGCCGGATTATACAGGCGACCGAACGTTGGGCTTACAAGAAAAGAGTCACCATCGACTAAGATAAGGAGTCCTAAACTAAGCCGACTTATGTCGTGTCTTGTACATTAAGACGGGTAGATTACATGCCATCGCATTGAATCTTCCTTAGCCAATTGAGCCTCCATCTTGTGCTTCAGCTAGGCAGCCCGGTACCTAGGCCAGCCGGCACTACCGCCAGTGGGCCGCCCTGACTTGCTGGAATTATCTCCACGTCGTGGGTATACCTGTTTGGTATATCCCCAACACTATCTCATATTTATCGCGTGGTAGATTTGTGGGTTGACATGTTTAGTTGCATTCACTTGTACGGTGACCTTGCACCATTAAAACATACTATATCACCATATATAGCTGATAAAACACTACTACGTGGCGACCAGCCAATGATATATTGCATGAACCTGAAGTATTGTTTTGTGATTATATAATATGGTGAAGCTATAGTACAATCACAATGCATGCCACTTAATATGCTTGAGTTAGTCCTTAGCGATGAGCAGATTTTCCTGTAATATTGTCCACATCTTCTGATGGATGGAACAAGATCGGAGATTAGTTCGGAGTCGTAGAGGGCTGCGTCTACTTCTGTGAAATTGGATGATTGTGGATTGAGATTCTCCTTGTCCACATATTCTAATCACACCAAGTGTGGGAACTACTCCCTCGTACCGAATTATATATAATTTCAATATAAAGTACATACCCTTTTTTTTAAAGGGGAACACACTGCCTAGCCCACTTCATCGGACGATGCACACAACATTCATTTATTGCATAGTTTTAAAATAAGTATATGAATTACATACAAACTGAAATGGATCAAGATATATGCGATTTTAAAAGAATACTAAAACATCTTATATTTTAAGACAGAGGGAGTATGTTGTTTCCGGTAAAAGTCTAAACTTTGATGAATTGACAGATGTAACAATGGTTTTTCACATTTTCTAGTTGTCTACTACTACAAAGTATGGTTCTCCATCTTTATGAGCAATGATCATGTGAGGCAGCGGGTGAGTAGGCATTAGTACTCCTTCGCCAATTGCTGTGCAGCCTGCTGATATGATGGGATGTGAAGGTGAAACAGATCTTCCAGAAAAGCTTACGTTTTATCCATCATTTCATTCATGTGGGAGATGTTCTACCTATAGCAAGTTGCTTGTCCATAAAGTAACATCCCTGAACCTTGAACATGGAATTTATTCCAAAGTTAGTTACCACCGCTACTTGGTGTGCGCGCTGGCGAAGAGTTGGAGTTCAACCAGCACTTCGCTACTAGCACGAGATGTCCGTGGGTCTATCCGGCACTTGCACACGTGCAAGGATCAAACAAACTACTCACAAGCATCCAGGCACCCAGACCAGAGGCGTGCGCCGCAAAAATCGACGCGGAATCGCTTCCCTCGCTAAGGTTGCTTCCCGTGGCAGTTTGCTTGCTACCCAGTCCAAAAACTTTGTGTTTTGATCCCAACAGAAGAGACAGAGAGAGCGTGTTCTGATTTTCCGGCGGTGCGGAGAGAAGCCATGGTTCGGGAGGAGGACCTTGATCTGGTGCTTGTGCCCCTAGGACTGGCGGTGGTGGCCGGCTACCACCTGTGGCTCCTCTACGCCATCCTGCGCCACCCGACCCGCACCGTCGTCGGCCTCAACGCCCTCGCCCGGAAGCGCTGGGTCGCCGTCATCATGGCCGTCGGTACCGCCGTCCCAAGACTAAATAGTCAGTCCCCCTATCTCTCCTTGAAAGTAGTAAATTCTAACCCGATCGGGGAAACAATTAATGGAGCAGAACACGGAGAAGAACGGGGTGCTGGCGGTGCAGACGCTGCGGAACAACATCATGGCGTCGACGGTGCTGGCCACGACGGCCATCACGCTCGTCTCCGTCATCAGCGTCTTCATCGGCGCCACGGCGGGCCGCTCCCCGGCGACGCCCCCCTCCTCGTCGTCGCCGCTGATGGTGTACGGGAGCAAGACGGGGCAGGTGTTCGCGGTCAAGTACCTGGCCATCTCGCTCTGCTTCATGCTCGCCTTCGTCTGCAACGTGCAGGCCATCCGGCTGTACGCGCACGCCAGCTTCCTCCTGGGCCTGCCGCCGGGCGGAGGCGACGAGGAAGGATCGGCGGCGGAGTTCGGGGCGTACGTGGCGCGCATGGTGAACCGCGGCAGCCACGCCTGGTCGCTGGGCCTCCGCGCCTTCTACGTCTCGCTCGCGCTCTTCATGTGGACCTTCGGACCCATCCCGATGCTCGCCTGCAGCGTCCTCATGTGCGCCCTGCTCTACTTCCTCGACACCACCACGGAGCATGCCAAGGGGATACACCACATGCACCGTGAAAGGAATAACAGCGTGTGACTTCCGTGAAATCATGTATCGTCGTGTCGACAGTGTGAAGCAAACTTGGCACTAGGGTCCATCTAAAGCATACTTGGAACATCGATAAAAGCTACTACTACTACTATGGACGGGGAGGTCTTGATTTTGCATGGTATTGTCTTCCACCTCACAGGAGGTCGGAGGGATTCTAGTTGGAATGGAGTAACACACTGTCCCTAAAGATGAAAAACGTTGTTATCAGAGATCATTGTGTCAAATTTGATCTCAGATCTAAATTGGATGCTTTTGAGTGGTCTCTAGTGTTGGTGTATGCGGCAGCTCAAGATGCACATGAACCGGAGTTTTTCCGGAACTGGTCCGTTCGTCGGACCCTCTTCCTATGTTGGTTGGAGGGGATTTTAATAATATATGATGTCATCATGAAGAAAAAATCAACAACAACATCTTTAATGCGAGATGAACTTTCATCAATATTATCAATGAAAGTCTTGATCTAAGAGAACTAGCTCTCTTGGAGAGATAATTTACGTGAGCTAATCGTAAAGTGATGCCAACATAGGAAAAGCTGATAATCACTACCGGAAAATCTGTCTTTCCCGTGAGGTCTATTCTTTGCCGTGCGTTTTCATTTCCCGGAACACGGCAATGAAATCTTTGCCGTGATAAAAAATTACAGCTCACGGCAAACCACGAACTCACGGCACAGAAGCAACAGAGCTCACGGCAAAGTATCCCTCACGGCAAAATGAAGATAATACACACGGCAAAGAAAGCCCTCTCGGCAAAGCCATATTTGCCGTGTGCCTTCATGTACACTCCCGGCAAATCGGTTGACCAGAATTCGCCACTTTGCCGCGCTCCCCAATAATTCGCGGGAAACGTCTTTGCCGTGCGTCCTTATCGAAACTCACGGCAAAGAATGCAAATTTTATTCCCCCTCCCCGAAGGCTCATTTTCCCGCGCTCTAAATAAATTCGCGGGAAACGCTATGTCGTGCGTATAGCAGGGGCGCACGGCACATCCGTTCTTTGCCGTGTGCCTCGGTTCGTTGATCACGGCACATCCCTTCTTTGCCGTGTGCTTTTTATAGTACCGCACGGCAAAGCGAATTCATGTATATTTTCTTTGCTAAGACTTCTAGTATACCCCCCTTTGACCGGCGCCGAGAGGAGGTAGAAACATACATGTTTGCTTGGTTTGTGTTAGGTTCGAACCCACAATTCATGTGATCATCCGTCGCATGATTCCATGTGATCTGTCACCCAAAACGGTAGTTTTCGCCCAATCAGGAACAAGCACACGGATCGTGTGTTTCCTTCAAGCGCTTGTGAGCCGTTGGATCAGCGGTGTGTTTGTTTCGAGCGCTTGTGAGCCGATGGATCAGCGGTGTGTTTGTTTCGAGCGCTTGTTTTGTTCTATGTAGAAACGCTTCACCGAAACGGGAGTTTTCACCTCTAAGTGTCGGAAATTACTACGGAGTTAGCGGGGTCGGTGAAGCGGGTCACACCTCGGAGCTGTATCTTGGTTCACACAACCTACCAACACACTCTTATACATATATTAGGGACCCATGCAAGTTTGGGTGGGATTCCGACGCTCCGGACCCCCGCTACGGCGAAACCCTACACCCGCTGGAAAAAGTCCAACCTGTCGACATACCCCTTTGACCGGTGCCGAGAGGGGGTAGAAACATGAACTTTTTTGCATGGTTGTGTGTTGGAAGGTGTGATCCACCAAATGGTGCAAGGCATAGCTCCCCGGTATGACCTTCCTCACTTTCTACCGATAACACTTAGAAGATTCCTGGACGTGTGGGCTGAAGTGTCCCGCTGCGGGTATACCGGAGGCTAGAATGTGCCAAAGGGTACCAAACCTGGTTTTCCATTTGTCTAATGCCTAAACAAACCTAAACCTATGAAAAAGTATGTTGGTGGAACCTCGTGCGGAGAAATCTAGGGGGGTAGACCGCCGGGGACCCATAGACCGCCGTTTTCGGGGGGTATGAGCTCCGGAGCACCGGAATCCCACCAAAACTTGCATGTGGGCCTAGGATATGTGTGGAAGTGTGTTGTAAGGTGTGATCCACCAAATGGTGAAAGGCATAGCTCCCCGGTGTGACCTTCCTCACTTTCGGCCGATAACACTTAGAAGATTCCTGAACGTGTGGGCTGAAGTGTCCCGCTGCGGGTATACCGGAGGCTAGAATGTGCCAAAGGGTACGAAACCTGGTTTTCCATTTGTATAATGACTAAACAAACCTAAACCTATAATACCGGAGGCGAGGAGCTGGACATGGCGCATAAGACACTCCGCTACTTCTGGGTAAGTTTGCTTGACTTCTGTAAATCCGAGATTTCACTAATGGCTTTAACCCTATTCTACCTATGTGCATGCTTGCAGAACTACTTCTCCTACCGGCCGGAGCACGAGGACGACTGCACGAGCATCCTTGTGGAGATGGCCTCCAAGATGGTGACGGACATCACTACGAGGCTCGCGTGAACAGTGTCCGCAATTGGTACGCCGAGAAGATGATTAAGCTGGACAAGAAGCATGCCCGTGACATCTTGATGCAGCCATGGCAGTACCTGCAGGTAGCTTCATTTCTATATTATCGATTTTGTTGACCGCCATGTAATATCATTAATATGTGTGTTCTGTGCACGTAGGTGCCTCCTCCGTACGTTGGTAACAATTCATCGTGCCACCTCGCGATGGTAGCGTGGTGGACTAGCAAGGAGTACCTCAAGCTGCACGAGGAGGGAAAGACAAAGTGGGCGTACAACAAGGGTGGAACACACCGTCAAGGCAGCCGCAACCTCTACCAATGCGTGCAAAATGAGGTGAGCAAATGCATTCTTTAGTCCACCTAAGTTCGTGCTCTCTTTTGCAATATTTTCTGCTTTTCACCTATGTTCGTGGTCTCTTTGCAGAAAGCGAAGACCGGCGTAGACCCCTCGCCCTTCGCCGTTTGGTCAAAGTTTCATACGCGGGATGAGCCGGATCCTGACACGGGGTCGATGTGGATCAACAGCGGCGCCGAGCTCCGGAGCACGGGGTACACGGCGAAGTTCAAGGAGCGCAACGGTGAGGATGCTGACCCTCTCACCAGTCCACTTGACGTCGATGCTATCGTGCTTGCGGGAGGAGGCAAGGCGAATGGCCGGTTGTGGATAGGTGACGGCTACGTCGACCCTCGCACCGTCCCCTCCCTACGCCAGGTCCGCCGTGGGAGGGCGCCTGGTGCGCCTGCTGTGGAGACCCGCCCACGAGTTTCGGGTCTGGTTGTCGACCAGCTCCGGGAGCAGGTTAGTCAGCAGCAGGTGCTCTTTGAGCAGCAGCAGGAGCAGATCCGATAGCAGCAGGAGCAGATCCGGCAGCAGCAGGAGGCGTCCAGGCAGATGATGGAGTGGATGACGGCCAACATGCAGCGCTTGGCTCCTGCGGACGGGACTCTTGCTTTTGCTCCACCGACGTTCCCATGGGTATGTCGTCAAACTTGTCATTCTATCCATCTTACTGTTCTAACTTAGTTATCTTTGTAATGCGAGCATTTTTCCATGTTATAGATGGATCCAGGATCGGCGGGTGGATCTCACTCGATGGCGCCGCAGCCGCCGCCTGGTGGCCAGGACGATCCGGAGCAGCAGCCCCATTTCTCCAACCCTTCCGTTGTCCGGAGGCTTCCGTGGGTATGCTCACATGACTCATAATTTAGCTTGTCATGCCATTGCCACTTTAGTTGAACTTGTTAAAATTTAGTTAGTTGAACTTGTCAAATTTTATCCATTAGTTGAACTTGTCAAATTTTACCCATTAGTTGAACTTGTCAAATTTTAGTTAGTTAACTCATCAATTTTTAACTCATCAAATTTTAGTTAGTTAGCTTTCTTTTAACGCCATGACTATGCCATTTCTACCTAATTAGTTAAATTATGCCTATGCACTTGACATTTAGTTGGTTAGCTTTCTTTTAGTTAGTTATGGAGCACTTTAGTTGGTTATGCCTATGCCTATGCCTATGCCTATGCACTTGTCAAATTTTAGTTGGTTAACTCATCAAATTTTAGTTACTTAGCTTTCTTTTAGATAGTTATGGAGCACTTGACATTTAGTTGGTTATGCCTATGCCTATGCACTTGTCAAATTTTAGTTAGTTAAATTATGCCTATGAACTTAGCTTTCTTTTAGTTGTTGAACTCATTCATTCTTTTCCAAACATGTAGGAGGATCCTCCTCAATGATGTCCATCGTCGCCGTCGTGACTAACATGTGGAGCTTCATGTCCATCTCCGCCTTCATGATCTATATGTGACATGTTTGTGAATTGTGTGAATTATGGAGCATTTATTGTGTGAATTGATATGTTTGTCGTCGTGATCTATATGTTTGTGTCAATTGTGATATGTTTGTCGTCGTGGTATGTGAATTGTGATATGTGTGTCGTCATGATATGTGTGTTGTCGTGATATGTTTGTCGTCTGTGAATTTTTATGTTTTATTGTCATCTGTGAATTGTTTGTAAAATGCAGGGATTTTATAAAAAAAAGAAAAAATCTGGGCCATATTGCCAATTTACCGTGTAAAGGCGCACGGCAAAGCCCTTTGCCGTGCAATGGCGCACGGCAAAGAGGACATGCGGCGCCCACCTGTGCTCCTGGCAACTTGCCAGATGACCAAATGGTCAATATGCCGTGCATTCTTGCGAAAAGCGCACGGCAAAGAGTGCGCACCTGGCCACTAGCCCGACGGCCAGGAGGGCTGTATGCCGTGTGGGTAACAGGCAGGCTCACGACAAAGAGGTGGATTTTGCCGTGCATCTCGTGTGCAGGCGCACGGCATAGTCTTGATCTGTGCCGTGGCCATCTTTACGCAAACTCACGGCAACGATTCCCACACGGGATAGGCGGGGGCACACGGCAAAGATCCGGGGTGAGGGTTGACCAGGGTCTGGGAAACAACGGCTCACGGCAAAACAATGGAGCACGGCAAAGAGCTTTGCCGTGCTGTTTCACTGAAAGAACACGGCAAACATCCTTTGCCGACGCGTATTTTGCCGTGCGGGCTTTGCCGTGTAAGTGTTCACGGCAAAGGCTTTGCCGTGTTCCGTGGCCCCTTTGCCGTGCGATTTGGCCGCACGGCAAAGAACTCGTTTCCGGTAGTGAATTAAGATTCTATCGAGCATTGAGTGGGAACGAAAGTTTCCTTTAGTAAGTGTGTGTACTAACTTGTTTGGGGTCTAACCACACACAACTTCTTATTGACCCTGGTGAACAAGCTCACCTAGGCAACAAGGATCACTTTCCTTTCGAATTATCTCGGTTGCGCCAAGAATATTTCTATGAGTCGTAAAAGAGTTGGCTTTTGTCTCGGTTGGAGATACTCCTATGGAGGTATGTCATAATAAGATCCGCCACCCCAGAAAATTTTCTAGAGGTGGACGCATAACCAGAGCAGTGTCTATACAAAAAGGAAAATAACGTCTTTTAAATAGTAACGATATTTTAGACCGGAAAGCAGAGTCGTCACCACTCAATACATCTGAGAGGTTTGTTATGAGAGATGCAAATTATAAAGTGGAAAAACTTAGGTGTGATGTTTTAAAGAGGCAAAGCTGCCTCAACGTCCTAAGGTGAAACACATTTAAGAAGGTTGAAACACCACGAAATATTATCAACTGATTGCTAATGGTAAACACATAAGGTAAATATTTTCCAATTTGAACAACATGAAGGAATAATTGTTGGATAAAAAATCTTATAGTTTATATCACAACATAGTATAAGAAGTTGTTTGGATCATCAGATCAAAATAATTTCTCTATGGTAGAATCTGAAATTCGAGATATTCAACAACCGTCCACAAAATATAATAGTATTATTACAGCTGACTTCACTGGGAGGAAAGGAAGTGTATGAAGCTATTATGAAAATGTAAAAGAACAAAGTGTCGGGATCATATGGGTTTCCTACAGAGGTCCATTAGAAGTTTTAGGAAGCATTAAAGGGAGATTTGATGGCCATGTTCATTAAATTTCAGCAAGGGGAGTTGCCTTTGTTCCATCTAAATTTCGGTACCATCACCTTATCGTCAAATAAGAAACAAATACAATAGTACCCACCCATATATCTACTTAACACGAATTTTAAAATTTCCACAAAGGTTGGTACAAACAACATAACTGGTACTGCATACAAGGTTATTCGACCAACTCAAACGGCTTTTATGCTCGGTCGACACATCATAGAAGGGGTAGTAGTTCTTCATGAAATGACCCGTGAATTTCATCGGAGAAAAAATGATGGTGTTCTTCTCAAAATAGATTTTGAGGGAGCCTATGACAAGGTAATGTGGCCCTTTTTATAATAAGCACTAGATATGAAGATTTCGATCTCATAAGTGGCGTGATTGAATTTTCTTCATAAAGGGAGTATTGAAATTAAGTTAAATGATGATATTGGTCATTATTTTCAACCTCAAAAAGGTTTGCAACACAAAGATCATCTATCCTATGTAATTTAATTTTGTGATGATCTTAATTGCTAGAGCAAAGGAATATGGTCAAATAGAGGGCCTAATTCCTCATCTAGTTGAGGGTGGGGTATCTATAACTACAATACATTTATGACACAATTATTTCTATGAATCATAATCTTGAGAAAGCTTTAAACACGAGATTAATTCTATGTATTTTTTAACAACTATCTGGGCTCAAGACAAAATTCCATAAGAGTGAAATTTCTATTTCGGCAAGCAAAAATGTTGAAGAATTATTTGGGTGTGAAACAGGTTCCATACCTTTTATAGAGTTCCTATTCATTGCCACATACTAAGAAATGGTGAATGGAAAACCGTGCAAGACCATTTCGAAAGGAAATTGGGTTGTTGGATTCAAAAATTGCTATCTTTTGGTGATCACCTTGTTCTAATTAACTCAGTGCTTACTAGTATGCCGATGTTCATGATAGCCTTGATACTTCGTATTCCCCTCGTCTCAAACTTTACATGTGTGGTAAGTTGTAGCAGAGCACATAGTAGGTACTCCGTAGCAGAGCACAGAGTTGTCCCATAGAGTAGTCCCAGACTTTACTCTCCCTCCAGCTCCCTCTTCCCTCTCGCGCACATGGCCACGCATGATCCAAACCAGCTGGTTGAAGTCTTTATCAAAGCTAATGTCAAACCATTTATAACTAAGCCATCAGCAACATCGACACATTGCGTCTTTCGATAACTGTTTCGTTGTACTAGGAGGGCGAGTGTCAACTAGCATTCCAATAAAAAATTGGGCCCTAGGCGGATGAAATAATACTATTTATACTAAAATTTTATATTTCTCTAGATCTTATTTATTAACATGTTAGAGTATTAAAAGTATAAAAAACATTACTCCCATAGTTTAACCACACATTAGTAGGAAAATAGTTACCCGTGGCGCACCAGTTTTGGTTACCCGTGGCGCAGGGCCCTGCGCCACGGACTACCACGCCACGGGTAACACTTTAGCCGTGGCGCAGGCTGCCGGTGCGCCATGGTTATGTTTTCTTAGCCGTGGCGCAGGCTGCCGGTGCGCCATGGGTAGCTATTTCCGGAACGAAAAAAAAAATCCCGCCCGCGCCATGCCGTTGTTCTCGTCGCGGGGGCTTCCGGACGTCGGAGGGGGGCTCGCTCCCGGCCGTCCACGCCTTCGATTCATCATCCTCGCAACAACCGTCATGGGGGGTCCGTCCCGTTCGTCATCCTCGCAGTAGTCGTCACAGGGGGTCCGTCGCGTTCGGCGCCTTCGATTCGCGGCCGCCGGCGCGTGCCGGTGGGCTTCGTTCCCCGGGGGTTGGCTGCTGCGGCTTCGCATACGCGGGCGGAGGAGGCGGACCCGAGACGAAGAACGCGGAGGAGGACGGCCGCCTCCAGAGCTCGGGCAGGGTCGCCGCTTCGCAGTGGGTTCCGCCGCCTGTCGAGATGCCCAGGCACGGGAAGTTCGACGGCCGCGGGCTCTGGATTTGAGCAGCGGCAGCGGCGGGGGCGTTGCAGCTCCGGTGCACCGACCACGAGGACGACAACATCCGGGGGGGAGGGGGCTTCGGCCTTGGACCTCCGCGCACGGATCTTGTCGAGGACGTCGCAGGCCGCCGTCGCTCCATGCTACGGCGGGGGCCATGCGTTGCGGCGGCTGCTCGATGGGGGCTTCATGGCGGCAGCTCGGCCGTGTCGGCCTGCTACGACGGGGGCCAGGCGTCGCGGCGGCGGCTCAACGAGCCGTGAGGGAAGAAGCGTGCGGCGTGGACATACGCGTGGAGCTGCCGCTGCTGCTGTGTTGGGGAGGGATCGATGGAGATAGAGAGAGGTCCGCTGTGTTGTGCTGTTCCATCACGTACGCGTGTGTCCACACACTTAGGATAAGATTGGATCTGGATCTAGAGCTTGACAGCACCACACGCAATATCTATTCGCAGAAAAAAACTATAAGGTTAGCCGTGGCGTACCGGGAATATCCTGCGCCACGCATATTTAACTAGCCGTGTCGCATATCATTTCGGCGCGCCACCCCTACTTTTGCGCAGGCCGGCCAGCCTGGGTTCATCTTAGCCGTGGCGCAATGGCACCGTTGGTGCGCCACGGCTAAGTGATTATCCGTGGCGCATGACACACTGGTGCGCCACGTATACTTAGCCGTGGCGCACGCCCTGTACGGTGCGTCATGGCTAGTTGCTTAGCTATAACCCTTTTCCTGCTAGTGATATAACTCGAAATATAAGTTGGTTTTTATTTGTAGTGAATATATTTGGAAGATATTATAATTTATTTCGTAACAAAAGTCTATCTTAGAATTATTTTAAAATTCATAATATATATAATTTATAGGTATTTGCATTAAATACTACAATCAAATAAATATTTCAATAGTGCTTTCTAGCGTATGATTAAGAACACATATTTATAGAAATTTTTTATTTATGAACTGAACTATTGAGGCTGATTTTTTTGTTGGCAAAATTTAACAAATTGTGTATATTATGTACTTGGTATCGAAACAAAATAGGTTAAAATAATCATCAATAAAATAAAACTAGTTTTATATTTTAATATGTTTGCATATTAAATTACTATCTGATATGCTCTTATGTTATATGCTTGCACACAATTTATCCACCTGTTTATAAAATAAAAAAGCGATGCATGAATTAAACATAAAAATATAGTTACGTAGATTTCTATAAATCTTAGGCCTACTGTCAGAATGAGAATAGCAAGCTTAAACGTGTTGTTGTTGGTCACGCTAGTTTATTCTTAAATGACAAGAGGACCGTGGTGTGTTTGCTTCCGCGAATTGACCATTTTTATTATGTTAAGCTCTCCGTTCCAAAAATGTAGGGCACACATGATTTTTCATCATATTTAATTCATATCTTTAAAGACTAATAATATCGAAATGTATGGATTGAGCTTGTATTAATAACATAGTTCCATGTTGTCTTGTGAAGCACTTTTTTCATATGCATTTATATATATTTTTAGACCATGGCTGCCGGCTGGCGTCGCTGGACAGTGCGGACATCTCACATTCCTAGGCGACGTGCACACCCCCATGCCCCTCCCCCTATCTTACTTGACAAGGCAAGAAATGCTACAGTGGTCCGCTAATCATGGGCCTCGTACAGGCCGTGTTGGCCGGGGCAGGGAACTTTCTATCCCATCAAGATTATCTGTCGGGTTTTAGGAAATGTAAAAAAGTCAGAGAAACATTTTCCTCTCACAATACTTTTGCGGATCTCAAAGCAGAGAACAGCCTCTCAATGGACAAGATAGCTCCACACCCGTGTGTGCATGTACAAATGTATTTCCGCTATTATATAAGTGAATTTTTATAATTAAACTTTTAAATTGTTGCCCAGAAAAAGTCATTCAAAATTTAAATATTTTACCATGAGTATTTTTTTGGTGTAATGCAGTTTACCTTTTTGTCCCCTTCTCTTCTCGGCGCCCTGGGCGGGTCGCACTTCTTGCCCGGCCTATAGGCCGGCCCTGCACCTAGACAGAATGCTTGCAGTGGACTTCGTCTAAAGATGTCACGTTCTATCATATTTTTTATGACGAGAAAAATATATTTCATTGTTTCCTTCTCAAATGCACTGTGACATGGATAGTTTGGCATTCTAAGCAACTTGATTTTAATATTACTCCACCTCTTTAAAATGTCTCTGATTTTTGGGTCTTGGTTATGATGGGTGATCTCTTCCATTTCAACTTTGAATAAAATTCGACTATTGTGTCCTTGATGCAGAGGCCGAAAGTAAGCTCTTTTCGTTGCAAAGTTTCGGCAAAAAAATTCCTTTCCATCTGGAGTGGCGAAAAACCGCATGACAGGCGCTATGTTTCGTCAGAAAAATCAACAAGAAGACATTTGTGTTGTGTGTCGAATCTATCTTTCAGTTGTGAATAAATTTTTGTAATGCTTACCTGAATCCATTAAAGGATGATCGATATCCATGAAAATAAAGAAAATAATTCTACCATGATCCATCGAAAAATGCAGTTCATCCACATATCCCTTTAAGTTTCTCTTTTTGCGAGAAAAATTAACAATTCTTCCATCAGTAAACAAAAATGACCTTGATATGAAGTCATTCATTCAGAAACAACACGAAATTTTCCTGTATTCTTCAGGACATGAGATGATTCATTTAGAAATAGCACAGAATTTCCTGTAAGCTTCAGGAGATGAGATGATTGATTTCGAAACAGCAAGAAACCTGTATTGTACACATCCAGATGTTACAGCCAACTGATGCACACACGCCGTGGAGACGTAGTCTCAAGTCTCGAGCTGTCCCGCATGGACCCTGTCGAGCAAAAACTAACTAGAAATGCGAACCCAGGGATTCAGGAAAGATCAACCTGGATATTCCGCCGCGGACTCCATAGATGTAAAGATGGAACAGAGTACTGGCTCTCGGCCTCCTCCTCCTCTACAATCTACAAGATCACTTCCGAGTCCTGACAGCGATGAGATGCGCCCCCTGCAAAATTGCAGTGTAACTACTATTCCAGTAGATATCTCAACTCAGACTCCGTTGCCTTCTCACTTACAGTTCTCTCCCTAGCTTTGTCAGCCTGCACGAAGATGCAATGAACCGTCAGATATGTATAACTATTCCAATGATAGAATTGGACGGTTCGGTTTCGCGTATGAGTCTTAGGTGTAAGTGGGTTCGGCTGGAGATGAAGAACGAACCATCTTTTGCCAGTTGGTGAAAATGTGACGGCGGAGAGAAGCGTGGTCTGTGAGATCGACCCACAGATAACGCCTATCCAGAGCCCTTTTGCTCCCATGTTCAGCACAAAACCGAGAAGCATCGCCATCGGATTCCAAGCAAGTAGAACGAACCGAGGTTGATGTATGCGCCCACGTGCTGCCATCCACATCCTCGAGCGATACCTGATGAGGAAACAGATGTTACACATTGTTGCAAATGTCAGGACTGAGTATAGAAAACAGTTTTGATCTCAGGTCACCTGAGAGAACTCCTTGAAGAGCATCAGTAACCACCGTGATGCAGACCAATGGAATCATTGCCGCAACGGCGGATACGACCTGGTCCTCGCTGCTGTAAGCACGGCCCAATAGGCGCCGTGACAGCAGAAGAGTTCCACTGACGATCACTGCCTCTGTCACTGCGATCGACATCACGACACGAACCGCCGATCGAGCTCCTTCAGGGTTCCCAGCACCTAACTCATTTGCTACTCGCGTGCTGCTTATTAACAAACAAAAAGGTACAAATTTACAGAATTAATTACCAACAGAAATCACCTTTTTCTTAATTAATGGAAACGGCAAAGCTTTTGCCTTCGTTTCAAAAAAAAAAATTTACCACACATAAATTATTTCAAGCGGGAAAAAATGCATCCTCCATGTAGTTAAGTGGCTTCATGGTTCATACCTTCCACCCGCTCCGAGCCATAGGGAATAGTGAAGAGTAATGTTACACTCGTGAGGCTGTGTAGAAAAGAATAAGGTCAACATTGTTGGTTAGCAGATGTATGCCACATCATACAGTGATTATTTCTTACCTGATTGATAGAACTGAGGTCTGAGCTCTGGGTGGGTAGAAGCCCCGACATGAGAACAAGGAGCTCAAATGACCACCACTCAAGACTGAACAAAACAAGTGTATAAATGACATGATAAGCGATAGATACCTGAAAATTCAAATGCAGAGCTAATTCAGTTCCCAGTTAGGTTCCGGTGATTACCATATCATCAGTGCAGAGGGCAGAGCTAGGCGTAGGACACACCCACTCCCCTGAAGGCCTTGATCGTCGGCGGCGTGCGCGTCTCCTTGCAGGAGCTTGACATCGCGATGTATGCCACGAGCATGGCCACATTGAGCCAGTAGGACACGCTGATCGCCAGAGCTGCGCCGGTTGTACCCCATTCCGGTCCTGAACACCATCACCCAACACAAGGGGTACATGGACACCAGCGTCGCGACAGATGACAGGAGTAGCGGTAAGATCAGGCTCTGCGACTGAAGAAACTTGGTGATTGGCTGGATCAGCGCGTTTCGCAAAGAGCCCCGGGATCAGCCACACGATGTATCTCCCCAGCTCCGTGCGCTATCAGGGGGTCCTGGCCGATCAAGACCAGGATTTTGCCCATGAACACCCATAGCAGTGACAGAGGGATGCACACCACCAGGAGGGTGACGACTGCTCTGTAGGTGTGGAGTCCGAGAGTGTGGTACTGCTTTGCACCGTAGGCTTGGCCACAGAGAGTCTCCAGTGCACTTGCCATGCCGATCTGTTTCACAAATTAATTCAGTGATCCATGTTAATTCAGTACTGGGTTAACAGTAGTATTTTCTTGTTTTGGCGGGAGCGCAAACAGTAGCTAATGCCTAATAGCAGGTCAATTGGAAACCATTTTGACAGAACAAGACGGGGTAGATGAGTAAAAACTACAGATTCATTTCAGTTTTGACCGTAGAATATGACTTGTTCTGGTAAAAAAAAGAGATTCACCAAGGAGAGCGGCGATTTGGAGGCTTTGTGGTTGAAAATTTCACATTGATGGATCATAGTATTCTGCACCACTATGATTTTTTTTCAGAATTTTTTGAAACAAAAATTTGCGAATTCAATTTTTTTTTGAAGAACCGAGCTCCATGGAGCTCGGGCTCCATTGGACTTTCCGATTTACCAAGCCACCTTTTAGCAAATAACCGTGGCAAAAAAATAATCTCAATATCTCATATGACGGGATGCCTATGTCAATTTGTTCATCTTCCAAAAATTAGCTGACTAAACAAATTCCGAGACACTGATAACTCACCTAAAAATCAACTCCGTCACACTCCTAATTACTACTTCCTCCATTCCTAAATATAAAATATTTTAGCTTTTACAAATGAAAAATGGAACGGATGGAGAGGGGCGTTTTGGTGCCCGGGCACAGGTGCTCCCGGAATCTGCACCATGCAATTCGTCTTGTGATCTGTGCCTCTGACGCAGGCAGGTGGTGTACGGTCACGCGAAAAATCGAGTATTGTGCATGCACCAGGGTGTACGGTGGGGCAGGTTTGAACGGTTGGCGTATGTGCCTGTTGGGTGGTGTAACGGCGTCCGCTTAGAAATATGATGTGCCGTTGGTACAGGATTCAGGAAATCATGGTCCATCGAACTGAATAAGCCGTTCGTAACGGGGACCGCCGTCGTGTAGTATTCCTGGCGTTAGGGAGCAGAGGCATCTCAGCGGGCGGCGGAGAAGAGGCATCACGCATTCACGCGAGAATTCGCGGAGAAGAAGCATCACAGTCATCAGGGCGAGCGGCACGGCGGGGGTATGGCAGAGGTGGAGCAGCGTGCGTCGCATAGGAGGGGTTGGAGTTCTTCCTGCATTCAGTGGACAGGTAATGATTTTTTGTAACTGATGCACCTCGATTTCATCCCATGGAGTAGTTAGTGCGTGCGGGAGATGAGTTCTCCAGTAGGTTTCCCAGTTCCCACTGATAGAAGCTGGCGGGGAGACGGGGAACCGCTAGA
>QRDG01002142.1:0-42279 GCA_012064385.1 Puccinellia tenuiflora | reverse complement strand
CTTTGCATGGTGTGCTGCGCCTAAACTCACGGTTAGCTATAATTTGTTCTATTCTAGCTTTTTTTTTGTTCTGGCTGCATATTTTTATATTTTGCCTTTCTCTTGCGCACTTTTTTGTCTTATGTTCGGGCTCTAAATCTGCATATTTCTTCCCTCCTTATGTGCATCTTTTTTGCACCTGGGTTGAATCTTTAATTGTTTTCTTTCGCTGATAGGCTTCACGACGCCTTTTCAATTTTTCTTGCTTTTCTTCATTGGTCATCCGTGCATATCGATCTCTATCTTTTTTTCTTCTTGCTCCTTGACATCCATGATGGATATTGCGTCCCAAATTGCTTGTCTACATGAGGGTTTTCTATACTGTACGGATCTGCCATTGATAAAAAGAAGAAATTAATTAGATTTTACATCACACATATAAGCTTCAGTCCGTCGAGATACGCACGTATTGCCAAGCCAGCCTAGTCGCTCCATTGACTCATTTAGTACTATTTGCACACACGCATGCAAAAGGATTTGATTCCACCGAGACGGGTTCGTTGTGCTTTGTATTGATTCTACATGTAAAACGGCTTAAGGGACGGCGAGCGTGTGCAGGAAACACTCGCGTCCCAATGGCAAGAGTGTCGAGTATCACGGTCCTGAGATCAGAATAGATAAATTTTGGGTAACATGAATGCATCTGACGATGCCTGCATGCATGCATATAACCATGCACCTAGAGTTGGGCTGGCCTGGGTGCTTGGCTTACCGTAAAACTGGAATGCACTGCTGTGTAGTGCGGGTTGATTCCAGGAAACATAGGGACAAATTTGAAAAACTGCAATGCACTGCTGTGTAGTGCGGGTTGATTCCAGGAAACGATAGGGACAAATTTGCAAAACTGGAATGCACTGCTGTGTAGTGCGGGTTGATTTCAGGAAACGATAGGGACAAATTTGCAAAACTGCGATGCACTGATTTCGGGACATAGGATCTAGATCCAACGGTGGAGCAGGGACCTAGGATAGGGCGCGCTAGGACGACCTACGCCTAGCGTTCGCCTATTAAGAAGGACGTGTCTTTCAACAACTCTACAACCTAAGGGGTCGCGGGTTTTGTCGCCTGAATCGGGCGTTGTTAACCCTACTTCCCATGCAAAGCGAGTTGACGTCGCCTCGCTCAGTGACTACCGACCAATAAGCCTAATTCACGTGATCGCCAAGCTCTTCGCAAAGCTGCGCCTCGCATCCAAGCTGGACGAGCTCGTCAACCCCAACCAGAACGCCTTCATCACTGGAAGGAGCCTACACGCCAACTATGTTCTGGTTCGGCAATCGGCACGGCTCCTGCACCAGTTGGGTGCGCCTCACGTCCTTCTGAAGCTCGAGCGTTGACTCCCTTTCATGGTCTTTCTTCCTCGAAACGCTGTGTAAGTACGACTTCGGGGATCGATTTGTTGAGTGGCTCGCCATCATGTTTTCCTTCGTCGACACGAGGATACTCATCAATGGCAAGCCGGGACCTCCGATCTGGCACAGGCAGAGGCGGAGCTATGTACAAGTCGATCAGGAGGCAGAGGCAGAGGCGTGCCCTTTTTACACCAAAATTCTTGGCTGCTGTGCGATCAGGAGCCAAGACGATGCGACACCTCATCAGCGTATGCACATTCTCTCGCCAGGTCTGGCCTACCTTGTGCTGCGCATGATGACAACACCACCTCCTTGGTGGCCGGCAAGACAGGGCACCCCTAAAGCCATGCGTAAGGGGCTTGCCTCCGCTACCTTGCTGGTGTCGTGGATGATCTGGAAACAGAGAAACTCATGTGCACAAGTCTTTGTTCGTTCCTGCACCGCCGTGATCAAAGCGGAGGCCTGCAACCAAACTTCTACCTGTTCAATGAAAAGGAACGCAAAGTCTTTCGTGTTTTCACGAGAAAGTGAACGACCACAACAAAAATTAAGAACAGATAGGAATGCAGGCACAAAGCACATCCTATCCAGCCATCTTCACGAGATGAAGTTCTCACATGAACAGTTCTATACTACCTTAACCTCTACAGAAAACTGGAAGGAGAAAAGAATAATTCGAAAACAGAAACTTGGGAGAAAATATACTAGAACATCCACTAATTCTAACACTTCGGTGGTTCATGTCCAGTGCCTTGTAGCATCTGATAGCAGATGGTGAAATGGAATTGCACAAGCATCACCTCTACAATGAGCTAAACTTGAACCTTCAGAGTGACGTTTAAGCAGTCTGAAAGTTCTTTTTTTCGAGAAATAGTACTCTGGAAATTCTGGCAGAGAAAACTCGCATTGGTACCAAAATTCGAAGACTTCAAGCCCACATATGACAAATGATTGTGCTCAATTCATTAGGTAGTTACTTTGCGGTATCAGATATCCATTGCCTGAGAGGTCGACAAAGCATTATTCTTCTTCTTCCTTTTCTTGTCCTTCCTAGATTTCTTCCCGATCTTTGCAGAGCAGTCTTCTTTCATGGATGAAGGTGGTTGTGTTAATACCAGATGCTGATGAATTGCCGCAAATGGGTCTAGCTGGAACTGAGGATTGTTCAGTACAGCGTTTAGTTGAGCAGATTCCCTTTGCCTGAAAACCAAAGCATGTACTGAAACTAACAATGGAGAAAAGCAAACAAGACTGGAAGACAGAAATGTCAAGGGAGGATTACACTAAAGCCTGCTTTGATTTGCAGTTGAGCTTTACTTCAGTCTGCTTCTGTGAATCAGCTGTTTCAGGAAGGAACTCAGAAAGTTCTGAGAAATCATAAGCTTTCAGTTTCTTCTGACGGTTCCTCTGGTTCTTTTTCTGCAGACAGAGAACTCAAAATGAGACAGAGAACTCAAGCAAATGTATTTGCAGGATAGGCAAGCAATTTGCAAACTAGTAACAAACTACATGCATTAAATGTGCAACAAACATCCAGAGCACTAAGGACCAAGGGTACCGGATACAACAGATATAGAAATGGGGAAAATTCCAGAGGAAAATTAGCAGTTGAAACTCAAACCTTTTGTGCAATAATTGACCATGAATCTTTTTTGCAGCACGAGCAGCAGAAATTGTGGGGAAAAGATCTTCACATTTCCAACCAAGGAGGAATTCCTATCCATCTAGCCATTTACTACTCAATTTGTTTACGGTTGAGTACCTAAAGAAGCTAGATCCATGTAGGTAACTTTGCTTTTTTTTGCAGATGGCCTAGCTTGGTATACTTTGTGGCTTCGCTGAGTCTATAGCTTATATAGTGGCTTGGCTTTTCATGACTACTACACATGATCGTGTTTTTCTTGCTGACAGACGATCCATGCAACTAGTAGTGCCTTATGCTAAAGAACGTCATGTATTCAAGGTAAGGTACCATACTAAACTCTGTCTCTGTGAACTGTCATGTGGCTGAACTTGAGAAAACTAGCCTAATTAAAATTCAACAAGTGAAGTACATCACGATACCAAAAGCTCCCTATTATGATGTGGTGCCACACGCTGGCTGGCACGTGCACCTCTCGGTGTTAACTTGTTGACGAGGGCGTGCTAGAAGTCTCCTGGGAGGAAATTGTGGGTACACTCACGGTTGTGAACCCACCATCCGGATTCCGAGGATTTACCCACTTGAATAAAAAGTCAGGATGACGCCCCTGTTATATTTTTTAGCAAATTGTAATGTTGCTTGGACGTGGATGCCAATCATTGTTTTGGTTACAAGAACTCGATAAATGAGGGCAGCATGCTTCCGGTAACAAAAGTTCGAATAAACAGACAAGGAGATATACTCTGGCACTCTCTTATCAATCTTTTAACATTTCAGAACTAAATCTTGATAACTACGTATCAACCTTGTTGGAGATGGATGCTGTGTTCTGACCATCATGGCCTTGTCAAAGATGGAGATGAGCTCCTAGTTATAAAAGTGTGAAGAAGTTACTGGGATTTTGGAAAATTTACTGATAACCAACCGACTAAAGTAATTTATCAATTTCAAGATTTCAAATAAGAGCTGGGATTTTGAACCAGAGAACAGTCACCTATATTAAGTTCAGCTGGGCTATGGTCAAATACTGCTTTCCATGGCCTCAGTTCTATGAAACTGGTATTGACGGTGAAACCTTAATTCTTTCTCAACACAACATGAAGTCCAATTGGACAATTTCCAACACAGGACTGAAATTCGGTGTGAATATAACAGTATTCTCGGAATAAAGAAAATACACAATATAACATAATAGCAACATCAGCCAACCGTAACAATATTAACATATCAAATGTCATTGTAAGTCAATGGGAAGAAAGTGTAGGTAGGGGTCTACAAAGGAAGCACAATAATGCGTAGATTTTGTTTTAACCCAAATTATCAAACGGACCAATAATGCACAGGTAGGCAAAAGCCGACAAAAAGGAATATTATGCTAATAGAGGACAGGACTTTGAACTTAGAAGCACTGTACCTTACTGATAGCCTTTTTAGCATTTAGGGAGGTAACCGTATCTTTCACCTCTGCAATGACAAGAAAACAGTCCAATGAGTCACACTGTAAGTTGAAGCAAACAAAACAAGCCATACTATTCTGCAAAATACATTCAAGGCGACTAAATAGAAGAAACAAAATACATACATGAAAAAAATCAATCATAATGCATAACTGCATGTACAGAACAATATCTCTAACTAAGCGCTCATCTCCTTTACGCTTTATTGTACCGAAGTTGATGGTCCTGAAGTGCATATAAGTTCCGGAAAATGAAGAATATATGAAGAGAAGAACAGATTATAGTATATGAGTAAATTTTCATTTTGGACCAGATTTTATTATAGTGGTTGCAGTTTGGACCATGTATGTCTAGATGTAGCACTATACACCAGGTGAGCCACATAATGTTGCATTTTACACCAAGTTTTGACGGTCATAGTAAACAAGCACATTAAAAAACATCGCTTTTTATTTTTTCTGAATGTACACAATTCACAGATATTCAGGAAAATAAAGTAACTTTTTTGCACGTTTCCAACCATTGACAACCTTGCTTCGCTAGGCAGGTGTACTTACCAATATTAGCAAATGACCAATAGCTCATGGAATCAAGGTTAGCATAGCTAGGTGTTTGGTTCTTTTCTAGAAAGTATGGAAAATTAGTAATTGCTTAAAGTATTGTATAATATTTATTAGGGTCCGTTTGGTGAGATGAGAATCTATGCACAATCTAATCTTGCACACATGGGTGAGCAAAGTGAGCCCTTTGAAATCTACCAAAAACATAACCTTGTACAAAGGAACCTTTTTTTTTTTGCAACAAGTCCGCATTGCATTAACCAGTTATCTGCCATAACAAAATGATTTTGTAACTATGAGAGCATTCGCTTTAAGAGTAGCACAGAAGTCATATGGTTACAAGCAATAACCATTGCTTTCAGTACTTTCAACCTTCATTGCTCAACACACAACAATGCATAATCCAGAATATGTAGTGCTCCCTCCGTTCCAAAATACTTGACTTCCACTTGTCTACATGTGGATGTATCTATATACTAAAAGATGTCTAAATGCATCCATATGTAGACAAATGAAAGTCATCTATTTTGGAACGGAGGGAGTACATGATCACAAGAACAACACAGAAAACCTTACCAAGAAAAAAGGAAAATCATGAACCTCAACAGGAAGGGTACACTTACTTGTGTAGAAGCTGAGCTTTTTCTCCAGCTTTTTCTTAGAGTTGAGCTCCTGCTTCCTAGATCCAGTCCTGCAAGCATTGAAATTTTCAGTGATAAGGAGCCTTTAGGAGGACAGTAGGAATCAACTCCACAAACCAATCACAAGAACAGTATAAGAAAAAATTAGTACAGTCCAAGAAAGGGTTCACACCAATAACAGTAGATGAGCTCATCAAAGCAAATGCTATTCAGTCAGGTCAGGATTAGGAGCTCCCAAATCCTGTTTACCCCATATTTATCACCAAATACAATATTAAGGTGGCAGTTGAGAAGCGAAAGAAAGGTCAGGCAGGAGGATCTGGGGCGTCGCCAAGCATGGCAAAAATTTATTCATAAAATGCTGAATTACAATAAAAGTATGGTGTCAACATTTCTTGAGAACAAGTCAGATAAACAGAAACTTTTTAGCTCCCTCATGGACTGCTTTTAGCTCAACTGCAGCAGTGTATGTATAATCTCACTCTCTAAACCAAGCACCAGTACATAAAAGTATAACAGTTTTTCTTTTCTTTCTGCATAACAAAGAAAAAGACATGTTTGCAATCTTGGCAAGAATAGACAGATCAAGTTGCATCAAGGAGATAATGTATACATATACGCATCAATTATCATCTGAATTCTTTATATAGCTATATCTTTCCCAAGCCATATGCTCAACTATTTGCACAAGATACAAGGAATTCCAGAAAGGCATACACATACATCATAGAAAGAAACAGAACACAATTACATGGAATTGAATAACAATAATGGCATTCAGCCATACAGATACATCATGGAAAGAAATTGTGTTCTCACTGCCAATTCTAGCAACAATACTAACGTGAGATAAAACCATAAATCAACTGTACTGCATATGTGATTGTAACAGAGAGCACCCTCTTACATGTCAAATTTCAGAGGAACTTCGGGGCGTAGGAGGGCCACTGAACGGAGCCGGGCTCGACGGGACAGACCGGAGGCGGATCTGGAGAGGTGCAGGGAGCCGGTCGGGGCGGAGAAGAGCTAGTCTGAGTCGGAGAAAAGCTTATCAGAGAAGAGCTGGACGGAGCGGAGCGGAGCAGAACTGGTCGGCGGCAACCACGGGGCGGCGAGCGGCAGATTGTTTTGAGGCAGCGACGGAGTGCTGCAAGACTGGCGGGGAGGCGGCGGCAGAGTTATGCGAGGCGGTGGCTGGGCAGAACCTTACCGAGAGGAGTGAAGGAGCAAGGGACTTGATAATTTGGGCCCGTATTAGGCCGATTTGTTGGGCTTGAGGGCGAGGCCGTGGGCAGCTAGCGCGTAGTGCATTCCCTCACAAAAAAAGATAGCGCGGAGTGTAATTGCAAAATAAAACAAATAAAAAACCAGCTCGGAGCAGTTTCGCGAACTTCTGTCTTTAGAAATTAGAAATTGATGAAATCGGTACATTGATTTTCCCATCTGTCTCACTTGTATTTACAATCCTGCCACAGGACTAAAAATGAAAAAGGCAATGAATTGATTACTCACCTTTTCTCAATTTTTTTTTTGATTACTCACCTCCACCGGCAGACCGCGCCAATGACAATCTCCCAATTTCAGCGACCATCCAGCTTCGCACCGCCGCCAATCGACGTAGGACACTTGGACTCCACCGCACTTCTGATCTGCAAGACCTTGCACTCCGACAAACTTTGGACAGCCGTCCGAGCCGAAGGCCAACTCCAACGCACACGTGTTCATCCCTGTTGGCCGCCAAAATTCTAGAAGCCCAAAATAACTCTGACACATTTTTTAGAGTTTATCTCCACAACAGTTTCTCCAAGCCAAAATCCATAAACCGACTTATACGTAAACAGAAGCTAATAAAAAGTGTGCCTTAGTCGGGCAACGACCAACTGTGTCCTCCATTCCCATCCCATTTGGCCGGTTATGTCGGCCAAGAAACACGTCCTAACGAGTTCCCCCAATCTCAAACTAGCACCAAGTTTGGGGTCGGTTTGGGGCTAAACATACACTTGTCCGCGTTCGCTCGTGACCGCCTCCATGTATCCCGGCTGCACCCTGGTAGTCTCACAACGTCCAGGTGTTGGGAATATGCCCTATAGGCAATCATGTTTGATTTAATTCCTAATGTATTCATAAAGTTATTAAGTTGTCCAAGTATGAACAATTTATATGTATAATTGAATATGTGATTCAGTTGTGGAACTATATATTAATGTTGTTCACACTAGACTGTCCTTAGTCATTGAGGTTGTGTTGGACACACAACTTAGACTAATGTGAAAGTCGGCTGATGACATGGTTCCACTTGTCATGGGCATGGTGATGCCATTCCGACTTACACAGACTTGACTAAAAAGTTTAGCAAGTCGGATTGACCCATATTGAGATACAACGAGTAAGTTGTCATTTATATGTCTCAATCAATGTAATCCTTAGACCTGAGGTTGTCGCACACTCCGAGTTGTGGATCAACCGACTTAGGTTCTGTCAAACGTTGTTCTGTAACAAGGCAGTTATAAAGGCAGAGTTCGGGTCGGCTGAGAATCAAGCTGCGTGATGTGGATAACCAAGATGGAACTTTGCCCCTCCAACTGGAGAGATATTCTCTGGGCCCTCGAGAGTGATATGATTTGGATAGCATGGCCATGCGCGTCTCGGTTAAGTGTTAACCGAGGCGATCGACTAAGAATTAGTCAGATGAATCATATATCACGGATCGAGAAGAGTGTTGAGCTATTAAAGGGATGACAATATTTCGCCTATAGCTCAACAAGGTATATCATGAGGCAAAGGGGACTTGGACGTGAGTCGCATTGAAAGGTATGTCGTCAAGACTCTATGGTACTTGGGAGTCGGCACGTTCTGCTAGGAGCCGCTACCGATTGATCGATTGTGAGTAGGACTCCAATCGTGTCCAAGTCGCCATGAGCCTGTAGGGTCACACACTTAAGAGCGGGAGCAAGTCGTTTGGGTTGAACCACAACCGCACGTGGACTTGGTCAGTGAGTTGGACTCAAGAGGATCAGAATAGGACTTTAGTGGATGGGCCACAAATATTGTGCAGCCCACTTTCACTTCCTATATAAGAAGGGGTTTGGGATGCCCAAAGAGGGACACGGTTAGACACTTCCATGTGTTGGAAACCCTAGCCCCATCAATCCAGCCGCCGTGCCGGACCTAGCAGTCCGCCGCCGGTGCTCCTCCTCAGACGTGTGGATACCGGCAAAGGTGTTGTACGTTCAGCACTTCGATGATCGAGGGAATGGATCCGATCGTGGGACGGCACTGCTTCGACGCGCTTCATCGATAATCCACACCTGCGCGTCTAGTAGTAATCATCGTGGCCTTCTACCTCGGCTAGATCTTGGGAGTACCGTGTAGGAAAAGTTTTGTTTATCTCTACGTGGCCCTTCACCAGGCCCGGGCCAGCACATGTGCAAAGTGTGCAGCTGAACAGGGCCCACAAATTTTGGAGCCCATAATTTTTATATAAGCCTACTACTGATAAAAAATAAAAAACACAAGGAGTCGCTGTGCCAACATACCTTAGTTGGGCCGCGACTTGCTGGCTCCCTAAGGCTCATTGCCTCGTCCAGTGTCCTCGATCGATCGATTCCATCGATTAGTCATGAAACGAAGCGTCGGACAGGACGCGTTGCTCCCTGCGCAGCTCGGTGGTTCGTCGCCTCGTGACCTTGTCATCAAGTCAATCGATTGATTAGTCTGCGGAACAGAACGCGTCGCCATCGCTCGTCCTGCATCTTCCGGTCTACCCGACTCCCAAGCCGCCGGAGGCCGCCGATCGGCAAGGGTGAAAGAACAACTATGCCCGAGATGTCGCCTAGAGGGGGGGGTGAATAGGCGATTAAAACTTTTTCTATTTAGGGGCTTGATAATTGCGGAATAAAACTAGGTGTTTAAATTAACAAGCCAACAACCTAAAATTCTAGGTTTACCTAAGTGCACCAACAACCTATGCTAAACAAGGCAAGTAACAAGGTGATAGCAAGATATAGACTTCAAGCACGATGGCTATCACAATGTAAATTTGCATAAGTAAAAGCTCGGGTATAGAAATAACCGAGGCACGCGGAGACGAAGATTTATTCCCGAGTTCCTCCTTGTTAAGGGAGTACGTCTCGTTGGAGGGGTGTGAGCTCGCCACAAAAGGCCTACTCAAGATGCCACAAAGGCCTCACCCTATTCTCCGATGAACCGCACCCAAAGGCTTGGTTCACCTTCCACTATCGGAATCCTTCGGGGCGGATTCCGGAGCCCTTTACAACTTCTCTTGGGGCACACACCCACAACTCAATTGGGGGCTCCCAAACTCGTGCCGAAGCTCCACAAGCCGAAGTCTTCGCGGCACCTCCAAACCGTCTAGGGTACACAATGCACCCAAGAGGCACAAAGCTCTTGGGAACACAATGCACCCAAGAGTAACAAGCTTCCAACCTTCAATCCCACGAATCACCGTGGGGAGCACAACCCGATGCAACAAATGCAAAAGGGGAAGATCACACCAAGTGGTCAAATTCTTCTCCCCAAAATCCAACCGAAGCAACTAATGCTACGGAGGGATTTAGGAGGAAGAACGGAGGAGAAACACCAAGAACTCCAAAATCTAGATCCCACGAGTTCCCCTCACTTAGAGGAGATTTTGTTTGGTGGAAAGATGGATCTAGATCTCCTCTCTTGTTTCCCTAAATTTGGGCAAGAATCATCGGAGGGATTAGGAGGAATCGAGCTCTCAAAATGTTGGCAATGGAGGAGAGAGAGCAAGGGATGAGATCTACACTGAAAATGGGGAAGAAAACCCTTTTATAGGTGGCTCTAAAAAGTGACCGTTGTAGCTCAAAAAGTGGGACAAAGATGCTGCAGAGAACCCGGCCTGGAGCCGGCCGGGAGCCAGCCTGGCCTGTCTGGAAACGAGGCAGCGAACGACGAAGGACCAACGCAGGAAAGAAAAAAAAATGAGACAGAAGGGCCCGGCCTGGCCCCGGCCTTGGGCCGGCCTGGCGCGCAGCTGGGCCGGGCAGTAGCCCGAGCAGGCCGGCCAGCGCCCGGCCTGGCCGGCTGCCGCGCGCGCGCTGGGCCGGCAGAGCACCGAGCGGCCCGGCCATGGGCGGCCTCGGCCCGGCCAGGCCGGCAGTTTTTTTTTCTTTTCAATTTCTGTTAAAAAAAGGACCGAGAATAAAACCGCAATATCTTTCGCATACGAACTCGTTTTCGATAAACTTGGACTCGTTGGAATCGTCACAACGAGCACAACAAGAATATGCAGAGAAACATCATAGTCCAAGAATATAATATAAAGATAAATGGGGAAAAGGTAAAAGCTCCCATTTGCAAATCGGAAATGCAATAACTTTCACCCACGAACTCCGTTTTCGATAATCTGGACTTGTTGGAATCGTCACAACAAGCACAACAAGATTATGCATAGAAACATCATAGTCCAAGAAAATATCATAAAACCAAATGGGGAAAGTTAAAAACTCTTTTTCGCAAACCGAAAATGCCGGAACTTTTGCAATTGACGTCCTAATGAAATAAAACCAATTTTGTTGGAAAGAGGACGACAAATGCTACCTTTGGAAATGACAAACAAGCAATGGAGATTTTGCAAAGAAATGGAAGAGAGAAATCTTCCGCTCGGATAAACCGGCAAAATCTCCAATACCGAAACCGCAAAAGAAGACGCATATGAAAACCGTTTTCGGTGAACTTGGCTTTGTCATGACAAGCACGACAAGCACCAAGACCACACCACGATTCGAGACAAATAAGAACCAATAAGATGATTGCATGGATGCAAAGGTTTGTGCTCTCCAGGACGATACGATCACGATATCCGGTCGAGAGCCCCTCTTGATAGTACGGTTACCTATCCTATAACCCGGTCTCTCACTAAACAATCATGAGACCGGTAAAATAGAAACCCTATCAAGATCATACCTTTGCCTTGCGCATTAAATCCACTTGAGGTCGATGAAGACGATCTTCATCTCCTCAAGACGCACCACCTTCCTCGATCGCGCTTCGGTGAAGATTCACTTGATGCTCCCCCATACATCAAGATGGGAGACACTCTCTTCGGCACATCTTCACTTGGCCTTTGAGTGATGATCAACCCGCACAAAGCCTTGATCAACACAAACTTCTCTTCTTCCCTTAACCTTGATTCCAACAAATGGAGATCAAGCAACTCAAATGGACACACCTATAAATATAGCTCAATGCAAACATTAGTCCATAGAGATTGTCATTAATTACCAAAACCATGCATGGGGGCAACCATGCACTTTCAATCTCCCCCATTTTGGTAATTGATGACAATCCCGATTAAGAGGGTTTATATAAAGAATAAAGCAACCTTGCACGACAAACAAGCAAGGAAGCAAAGCGCATTAAAGGCAAATGCAACAAAAGCATAAAACCCAAATTCCCTTAAACCCTCTAAACTTCTCCCCCATTGGCATCGATTGCCGAAATGGGAAGAAAAATTTAGGGAGCCAATATAATAAGAGTTCCTTCATAAAGGTGTGCATTTCACAAGATGTGAGTGAATCAAATGCACTTATTCATTGACGAATAATTAGAGGAAATCAAACTATATTGAGGATCAAAAGATTGCAACAAGATGAAATCATTTTAAACATTTCCACAAAGGAGAAAAGCAACCGAAAGATCCAAAGCGAGAGTTCTAAATAAAAACCGGAGAAGCTCCCCAATGTTCATGCACATAGGAGTGCACAAAAATGGCATCCTCGCTACCCAAAATTATCTAGAACACGCAACAAGTGCAATAGTGCATAATGCAAAAGCAAATCATAGCACTTGCACCAAAAATGTGGTTGAGCCATAAAAAGATACCAATTTTCAAAAATTCAACATAAGATAGGCCCAACCGAGATAAAGAGATCTTTTAAAGAAATATATTCACAAGCTTAGGGATACCAATTGGAAACTAAAACCAATTGAAAATGCCAAAAGCTAGTGAGATCATTTAGCCAATAAAAATCAACATGCTCACCATGGTAAGCATGAGGTCAAAGATCTTCAAGAAATACATGAGTGTGCAAAGATACCAATAAACAATAAGACAAGCACTCATGAGACAAATTTGGAGCCACCAAAGAATTATAGATGAAACACAAGGTGGCTCAAAAGAAATAGGATACCGACTAAAAGATGACCTCTCTCATATGTATAGGTTTCTAATTAGACAAACCATAAAGATATACATCCGCAAAGAAACATATACATACGAAATGGTTAGGAAAAAAGAGAACAAGGTATCCAAAAGGAAGTCATAAATATACAAACGAGATTGTTGCTTAAAAGCATAGCACATAGCTCAAATTTATCTCATTGTATATAAATGAACTTCAAATATATCAAATGCATCACACATATCACTAAGGGAACAAGAGATAGTGGAGATGCTTTGAAATAGGCAACAAGTATCACAAGAAATAATATCAATTGAAGAAAGGTTTTTGCAAATTCAACACACATATCACAAAGATATATTAAGTGAAGGAAAAGGCCAAAACCACAACAATTGCATATAGAGCTTTCATGCCAAGAGGCAACCTACACAAGGTTGAATACTAGAAAGTATGCATGGATAGATACTTGTTACCGAGATGCATTGAAGATGAAGATGATGAGAGTTGGTTTGTCATCAAAGCTTGACTCCGACAATCACACGGTGAGAACACCTTCCTTATGAATGAGGCAAGCATCCAATGCATCTCCATTGTACCTAAAACACAATTAGAGTACAAAATGGTTCCCAAACTCATTGGGTCCATAGTAGTTAGATCAACTACAATATATAGGAAACACTCCACATAAATAGGTGCATATAGATATGAAATTGAATTTCATGCACATCTTAGCCGATTTAGGATTCGGTGGAGTATCCCCTATATATTGGATCACGAAAGGCTAGCATGCCATAAAAAATAAATATACTAGTAAATATGCATGCATAGACTTACAAGAACCAAACGAGATACAAATTGGACAAAAACACCAAGTAAACCAATAAAGCACACCAAGGTGTGACAAGAAAGGTTGTCCAAATTATATCAAAATCCAAATCAACACATGATTGAGGAAAAATCAAATCAACAAATGATTGATTCCATAACACATCAACACATGAGGTGTGATATCAAAAGGAATCAAATCAACACAACAAATGATCGATAAGACACCAATTGAAAATAAGATACCAATTAAAACAACAAATGTCAATTTAGGAGAAAAGATACCAAGAAGAGGGTGATACTTGACCGAAATCAAGTAAAGAAAAAAAACAAAAGGTATCAAGACTCCCACAATAAATATCAATTGGAACAAATATCTATGAAGGAGATATTAAATTCCAATTAATACCAATTGAAGGTACCAACACAAGATAAAGAATCAAATGCCAATTGAGAGGATCAATAATTGATAGAAAGAATAGTGTTCTAAATAAAAGGAATGCTCCCCCAAGATTAATGCATTATCTTAGATATTTGCATTTGAATACAAAATGCATGCACAAGGGATCATTACTCTCCATATTTTATCTAAAACACTAAACACTACCGATTGAAAGATAGGATCCATTCAAAAGGCAAGGAAGGCAATAGATAAAGCAAATCAACGCAAGAGCCAATGTGAAGATGGTCTACAAAATCCACCACAATTACTAGTATCACTTGTCATGGACAAGGAGTATATAGAGATATTTCTCGGTGGTATAAAGGAATGATGTACAAGACCAACTTCACCACAAACAAGCAAATGGCAAAAGATAGGAATTAAAACACCATATTTTTTTTAAAGAGGTTTGTTGGTAGTTTCAATTATTCGAACCAACCGGCAAAGCCATGGTTAGAATAAAAGGAAACAAATGGTTTCTCACATAATATATGGAAATGCATATTAGAGAAAAACCACACCAAGCAAACTCACACAAACAAGAGCCAAACAATAACCAAAAAGAAAATAGGAGCTTGTTTGAGCAAACATGCCACATAGGAGAAAGATAATTTGCAATATCAACTCTAAGTGGCAAACCTCAAATGTTCACATTTTTATGGGATTGTAATATGCACATAGCTTATTACTCCCCCATAATGTGATAATTCATTTTATTTTTAAACAAGAGGCAAATAAGACCAACTAGAGAATTTAATGGACATTGTAGAATTTGAATTTCTCATGAATATGACACACCACATAGTGACTAGATAAGATGAAATATCAAAACTAGGTGGTGTGCTTCATGTACATACATTTTTAGGTTTGTGAGGTGCACTAAGCACATCACTCCCCCAAAATGGGATAGTCCATTAATATCTCAAAGAGCCAAATTAAATCCACACAAGATCTAAAAAGCTCAACACAAAGTTACACTTACATGATACACAACTATCATACACAACCTTGACTAACAAGACAAGTAGGAAAGAAGCATATCATATATAAGCACATGCTAGAAACAAAACTAACACATGCAAGGGAGCAAGCAACTTTCAATGATATATGAGTTAAATACAAGTTACCGCAAGGAGGAAGCATTGGATATGAGATAGATATGTGATAATCCAATTGACTTGGCTTGAGAAATAAAACCATGAAGATCCCTTAATTCTTCAAAAATAGCCAAGTCACCAATGTCCTCCATAAACACCTATTGATCAAGTTTGAGCTTGTTGGTCCCCAACCGAGTTGGGTCCTAAGAGGTTAGTCACAATAGGTTTGGGAACCCAAATGGTGCTTTTCTTGCCACCACTTTGAGCTCCCACATACTTGGCAAACACATTGCCAACTCTATCCTTCCCAAGAGAATAAACATCATCAATTATGATAGGGTTGGATGGGGTACCGTTAGTGCATGAAGAAGCAAAATGACCTTTGCCACGGCAAAGGTAGCAACACCGACTCTTCTTCTTCTTAATAGGCTCCTCAACTTGAGGAGCAATAACTTGAGTCTTCTTGGGAGGTGGCCTTTGTTCAACTCGTGGTTGAGCACGAGTTTGAACAAGAGGCCGCTTCCCTAGTTGCTTCTCACTAAGAGGCATCTTCTTCTTCATTGGGCAATCCCGAACATGGTGCCCTTCTAGCTTGCACTTGAAGCAAGTGATCTTGGCCGGATTCTTGACTTGAACTTGGCCCTTCTTCTTCTTCTCAACCTTGGACTTGTTCTTGTTGTTGGAGTTGAATCCAAGTCCACTCTTGTCATTGGGGATTGTTGCACACTCAACATGTTGTCAAGTGCACGCTTCCCTTCATGACGCTTTTCCAAGCCTTTCTTCATAGAAGTGGCTTGGGCCTTGAGCTCTCCTCTTTTCTCTACATGGTTAGTGACAACACAAGTACTAGAGAAGGTAGATGCATCATTGTTAGAGCAACAAGGCAAAGCAAGTAATTCATCACATGATGTACCAACATTTTTAGTGGATGAACTACTAGGACTAGCACATGGCAATATAGCATTTTTAATTAAAGTTGTGCTAATATCCACATGAGGCTCACTAGATGTTACCTTTGTAGTGATGGCCTCATGAGCTAACTTTAGACAAGCATAGGAAGCTAGAAGATCATCATTAGAGCTAGATAGCTTTTTATGACTTTCTTCCAACTCCCTATACTTGCTAGTTAGCAACTCAAGTTGAGCCCTTAGCTCAACATTCTCCTTCAAAGTAGATGCTTCACAAGAAATGGAGTTAGTAGCACAAGCATCATTAGCATTAGGAATAGAAGAAGGCATAACAAGTTCATCATTTTTAGATAGTTGAGTTTGAAGTTGATCATGAGACAAGACGAGGAGAGAGTGTTCGTGTTCCAAAGCCTTTTGAGCTTTGTCACGTCTCTCTATATCCTCAATTAGTCTAGCATTGCCAACCCCAAATTCAACCTTTTCCTTTTTAAGCATTTTATATTTGGAAATGGCATGGTCACGTTCTTCAATAAGTTTAGCAATAATAGCATCGTGAGATTCCTCAATATTCTCAAGTTTCTCCTCAAGAGAAGCCCGAGTCTCTTGCTCTTCCTCAAGAGCATCTTCTAAAGTAGCCTTTTCCATAGCATCATCTCTTTCTATCTTACCCTTCTCTTCAAGGCTTGCTTTCAAGGACTCAATAGTTTCCCCACGCTCAATAAGAGTGCTCATGATTTCAAAGAGGTTAGCTTGAGCACTATTATTGCTAGGAAGGGCTTTAAGAATCATTAGACCTTTATTTTGAAGCATAGCATTAACCTTTTCCACATCATCTTCTTCATCATTATTATCATCATCATTATCATTATTATTATCATTGCTAGAAGAAGATTTAGCCATGAGGCAATGATAGGTGGATGAAGAGGGATAATTAATTTTTGAACTACTCAAGTTCAAATCTTGTTCCACAATTAATTGAGTTTCCTCTACATTTATATTCATGCAAGAGTTAGAGGGAACACAAGCATTTTCATCATTGGAACAAGATAAAGCAAGCATATCATCATTAGATTTATCTAAGCAATTTTTGGATGATATGCAAGGACTATCAACACTAGCATGTATGACATTTATAGTGCTATGTGTGTTTAGGTCCAAAGATGAAGCATTGCAACAAGATAGAGATAAATGATCATCAACAATGAGCTCACTATCCAAATTGCAAAGCCCATCACTACTCACCATTACATTGGATTGTGGCTTACCACATTTTGGTGAAGTAGATGAAGACGAGGACTCGTCACGGCCGGAGGTGGAGGGAAAGCAATCATCCTCAATAGAGTTGGACACTCCATATTTTTCTTCAAGCTTGGTCCATAATTCATGAGTATCCCGGAGAGGCATGATTGACTCAAACACAACTACACTCACAAACTTGCAAAACTCGTTAGATGCTAGAGCATCTAGATATAAGTTTTTCTCATCCTCTAAAGTCGTACTTGCGTAGTCCTTTGGAGGAGAAAAACCTATATCTAAGATACGCTCAATATTGGGGTCCAAGACCCGTAAGTGACTAAGCATATGAGTTTTCCAAACATTGAAATTTGTGCCATTAAATCTAAACAAGGAATTGTGCACTAAATCCCTAGACGACATCTTTACTCTCTAGGCGGTAAAGCCAAACAAGAGAGACGAGGCTCTGATACCAATTGAAAGAACAACTATGCCCGAGATGTCGCCTAGAGGGGGGGGGGTGAATAGGCGATTAAAACTTTTTCTATTTAGGGGCTTGATAATTGCGGAATAAAACTAGGTGTTTAAATTAACAAGCCAACAACCTAAATTCTAGGTTTACCTAAGTGCACCAACAACCTATGCTAAACAAGGCAAGTAACAAGGTGATAGCAAGATATAGACTTCAAGCACGATGGCTATCACAATGTAAATTTGCATAAGTAAAAGCTCGGGTATAGAAATAACCGAGGCACGCGGAGACGAAGATTTATTCCCGAGTTCCTCCTTGTTAAGGGAGTACGTCTCGTTGGAGGGGTGTGAGCTCGCCACAAAAGGCCTACTCAAGATGCCACAAAGGCCTCACCCTATTCTCCGATGAACCGCACCCAAAGGCTTGGTTCACCTTCCACTATCGGAATCCTTCGGGGCGGATTCCGGAGCCCTTTACAACTTCTCTTGGGGCACACACCCACAACTCAATTGGGGGCTCCCAAACTCGTGCCGAAGCTCCACAAGCCGAAGTCTTCGCGGCACCTCCAAACCGTCTAGGGTACACAATGCACCCAAGAGGCACAAAGCTCTTGGGAACACAATGCACCCAAGAGTAACAAGCTTCCAACCTTCAATCCCACGAATCACCGTGGGGAGCACAACCCGATGCAACAAATGCAAAAGGGGAAGATCACACCAAGTGGTCAAATTCTTCTCCCCAAAATCCAACCGAAGCAACTAATGCTACGGAGGGATTTAGGAGGAAGAACGGAGGAGAAACACCAAGAACTCCAAAATCTAGATCCCACGAGTTCCCCTCACTTAGAGGAGATTTTGTTTGGTGGAAAGATGGATCTAAATCTCCTCTCTTGTTTCCCTAAATTTGGGCAAGAATCATCGGAGGGATTAGGAGGAATCGAGCTCTCAAAATGTTGGCAATGGAGGAGAGAGAGCTAGGGATGAGATCTACACAGAAAATGGGGAAGAAAACTCTTTTATAGGTGGCTCTAAAAAGTGACCGTTGTAGCTCAAAAAGTGGGACAAAGATGCTGCAGAGAACCCGGCCTGGAGCCGGCCGGGAGCCGGCCAGGAAACAGACAGAGCGAAGGAACAAACCCAGCGAGGAACCAGACAGGCCAGCGTACAGTGGATCGAAAGGAAAAAAAAACACAGGAAACCCGGCCTGGCACCCGGCCTTGGGCCGGCCTGGCGCGCAGCTGGGCCGGGCAGTAGCCCGAGCAGGCCGGCCAGCGCCCGGCCTGGGCCGGCTGCCGCGCGCGCGCTGGGCCGGCAGAGCACCCGAGCGGCCCGGCCTTGGGCCGGCCTCGGCCCGGCCAGGCCGGCAGTTTTTTTTTCTTTTTCAATTTCTGTTTAAAAAAAGGACCGAGAATAAAACCGCAATATCTTTCGCATACGAACTCCGTTTTCGATAAACTTGGACTCGTTGGAATCGTCACAACGAGCACAACAAGAATATGCAGAGAAACATCATAGTCCAAGAATATAATATAAAGATAAATGGGGAAAGGTAAAAGCTCCCATTTGCAAATCGGAAATGCAATAACTTTCACCCACGAACTCCGTTTTCGATAATCTTGGACTTGTTGGAATCGTCACAACAAGCACAACAAGATTATGCATAGAAACATCATAGTCCAAGAAAATATCATAAAACCAAATGGGGAAAGTTAAAAACTCTTTTTCGCAAACCGAAAATGCCGGAACTTTTGCAATTGACGTCCTAATGAAATAAAACCAATTTTGTTGGAAAGAGGACGACAAATGCTACCTTTGGAAATGACAAACAAGCAATGGAGATTTTGCAAAGAAATGGAAGAGAGAAATCTTCCGCTCGGATAAACCGGCAAAATCTCCAATACCGAAACCGCAAAAGAAGACGCATATGAGAACCGTTTTCGGTGAACTTGGCTTTGTCATGACGAGCACGACAAGCACCAAGACCACACCACGATTCGAGACAAATAAGAACCAATGAAGATGATTGCATGGATGCAAAGGTTTGTGCTCTCCAGGACGATACGATCACGATATCCGGTCGAGAGCCCCTCTTGATAGTACGGTTACCTATCCTATAACCCAGTCTCTCACTAAACATCATGAGACCGGTAAAATAGAAACCCTATCAAGAACATACCTTTGCCTTGCGCTTAAACCACTTGAGGTCGATGAAGACGATCTTCATCTCCTCAAGACGCACCACCTTCCTCGATCGCGCTTCGGTGAAGATTCACTTGATGCTCCCCCATACATCAAGATGGGAGACACTCTCTTCGGCATATCTTCACTTGGCCTTGATTGATGATCAACCCGCACAAAGCCTTGATCAACACAAACTTCTTCCCTTAACCTTGATTCCAACAAATGGAGATCAAGCAACTCAAATGGACACACCTATAAATATAGCTCAATGCAAACATTAGTCCATAGAGATTGTCATTAATTACCAAAACCATGCATGGGGGCAACCATGCACTTTCAAAGGGCCAACGGCGCAACGGTGCAGCACAATCAGGTGAGTTCCGCGGCGATCCGACCATCTAATTCCTAAACTAATTGACAATTTTGCTAATACTTCAATTGATTTTGCTAATTCATCTTCTATATCTAGTTTTCAAGAATCTTATCATGGGGAAGCACAAATCTGGTGCTGAAAAGCGCAAAAGGAAAGAAAAGGAACAAATTCTAATTAAAGCTCAAAAGGAGGCTGTGGACAGATTTATTATAAAGCAAACACAAGTGTGCACCGATAATCAGTTCAGTTGATCCTTCTACCCTTGCACTTGATATAGTTACTTGATAATCAGTCAGTTGATCCTTCTACCCTTGAACATATTTATTATTAAAGATTTTATTTCGAAGAACGCTAAAAGAATGATGTTGTTTAAATAAACATTATGCAACGGGGAGTTGAACAGATATGCTTCTTAGTTATGGAATTGCTATGTAAGACATTATGACATATACATTTATAATTGTTGAATAGTTAAAATTTTCTAGTGATAGAGGGTCATTTTTAAGTTTCGAACAGGGTCTTAGATTTTGCCGGCTCGGCCCTGACAACGTCGCGTCATTTTTTAATGGTACCCCCATCCCACCTACCCACACTCACTCCACTCCTCGGCTCCGCTTAGGGTTTAATCATCTTGGAGGCGAGGAAGAAGGGGGCTTCCATGCTCCTGCTTGCTGGAGGTCGTCTCTGCAACATGGGAGCATCGATGCTTCTCCTAGGAACTTCAAGCAAGACCTGATTGCATTTTCCCCTTTTTCCTTGAGGTCCTAAGTGCAAAATGTAAGGGGTTGTTTGTATTTTCTTACTTTCTTGAGGCCCTAGCTGTAAAATGTACCTGGTTCTTCGGGACCGATCCCTATTCAAAAAACAAAGAAACAAAAAAACAGCTACAAGCAACCTGCTCTGACAATCCAACAAGAACCACCACAATTACGCTACACCACCACCAGTCACAACTAAAGAACATGGTGTTCCAACCACAGGTATCTAACTCTTGCGATTGCAGACATAATCCAAGACAACTAAGGTTGGACCGGATCACTGGATGAAGGTCTTATAGTTCATCACTACCAAAAGGATGCAGCATTTCAGTAGTGCGTCAGAACCTAGCCACTACAGGCACTTGACTAACCGATGTGAGAATTTGGTTAAAGCACTCTAGTTTAGTGGTGCACACAGCTTCTGCACTAGAACAGAGTTCAGATAACCATCCCCCAGGGAGCCATCTGATATTGCAGCATGTCCTAGCAGGTATGCAGATCAAAATTCTGACATTCCAAGTTTTCAAACTCCCATCATGGATCTGTGCTGGGCTTGCCCCCTTCGCCTGCATGGTTTTCAGGTAAAGCTGACTGTGGTTGCTCTTGCTGCTGTTCTGCGCTGGTTTCAGGATGGAAGTTGATGGGGAACTTGGTGACTCGGGGCTTATCAGTCAAAATATTCCTCTGCACCCGGTCAATCAGCAGCTTCGCTGGGGGTTCTTCTCTGAGTTGCTCATCATCATAATCATTGTTCACGTAGTAACCTACTCTGATGAACTCCTGCCCCATGTACGAACAAGTCAACAGAAGCACCGTAACACCAATTATGTCCTCCTCGCGGATCTTTGAGGGATCAGGGGGGTCAGCCTGAAAACAAGAAGGGCATATCAGTCTCATGCCGCAAATTTAGACCTCAGCTAGGAGCAAAGCAGCTGGCCGCACTGCACTATGAGCAGGCAGATATCTGCACAGCTGTGAAGCCGCATTTTCTAATCAGAGTTCACGGTATAGATCACGAATCATAAATCAGTATAATATGACATATTTTACCTGCAGAACAAAGCGGTATGTCCCGACATTCACAGGGCCAACCAGCACACTCTCAAGTTGCTGATCATAATTCTCATCTTCAGCTGATCCAACGTATATAAGCTTCCACTCTAGATCTGAAAGGCCGAACAAAGAAGTCACTGTTAGTACTTCCACAGTACTCACAGACAAATGATTAAGTTCAATCGTTAAATAGGTCAAGTAAAACTATGTAGGTGCAGAACAGCTATTTTATTAGAGAAAGTGCAAAAGGCTTTTGGACATCTTTTCACTAAGGGTAGAGGCAGGTTAGAAGTTCAAGAGATTAGCAGCAGCGCAAATGTTCACTGCCCCGACATGTGCATAAACACATACGAAACGAAAACAGAAACACGAAGGAAAACACCTAGGGTATTTCAGATAAGCTCCTTCCACAATATAGCAGTAAAAAAATTCTTAGTGTACTTCTTAATTCATCGTATTAGTAATGCGAAACTGATAGAAAATGGTCACTAAAGGTATAACAATAATTTGCAGTGACACACAACTCATGATGGTTTGCAGGAAGAAATGTACTTGTTAATTCGTCGTATTAGTAATGCGGAACTGATATGAAAATGGTCACTAAAGGCATAACGATAATTTGCAGTGACACACAACTCATGATGGTTTGCAGGAAGAAATGTTTCAGCAAATTGGCCAACAGCTATGTCTTGTGCCCAAACAGTACGATAGACTGATAAAATGTGCCGCAATAAGAAAGTAGCAAGATGACAAAACAATAATGATCCTATTATCAAGAGTTGTTCTCCCATGAGCGCAGCACTAATGAAAACAGAAATGAAGCATGAATACAAACCCATGTAAGTATTATACTCCCTCCATTCCTCAATATACGGTGTCTAAGGTTTTTGCACGAATATTAAGACATCAGTATTTTGTACATGGTGGACTTATTTTCTCATGAAAAAATCGAGAAATAGGAGTCCCTAATAGCCACAAATTGAAAACAATACTTCAAATCCCTCATTTCCATATTGTGACTCATTTGTTAATGGCTACAATTGTCCATAAATCACAATACACTTTATATTTTGAAATTTTTCTCAAAACCTTAGGCACCTTATATCAAGGAACGGAGGGAGTATGAATTTTTATACAGGCAAGTAATCAAATGTCAGTATCCAAATCAATCTCCTTGGGGGTGTAGATGCACATGCCGAGTATAATATACATTTGCTAGACCACCATGTCACCAACTTAATTTTGAGAGAACTCATGGGAAGAACCTGCAGACTAGTCAAATATGTTGATAGCATGTCCCTGTTTAATGGACCGTATCCAGCAGACTAACAATCATCAATTAGAACCCATGGTTCCTAAACTGAAGGTTAAAAAAATATAAATCAGATAGTCCTTCAAACTTGCATAGTAGAATACCAACAGCATACCACCTCAATACAATATAGATGTCATGTTGTGAAGAAGACATTTACTATGCATATGAAGTGAATGAAAAACATAGTTAACACATGTCCTTTTTCCTGCGACAGTTAAAGCGTATGTCAGTTCGTGCCATGTCATAAAATGAGTTGTAGCTAAGGATTTTGAATCCAATAGTAGACAAATTCATTGTTAGGCGGATACTAATCCGCAGAGGTAATTGGCCCAGTACCAGCTGCAACCCTAAGCACCGTGATAACAGGTGGCTTCCCTGATCAATCTGTGTTTTACTGTCAAAGCTGAAGGAAATGATCTAATAAACAAACCATTCAGTCATCAAAATGCACCAATCGACAAGAAGTCGAAACTTATCACACCCTCGTCCACAATTCCAAGCAACTTATTCAATTTCATCGAGTCACGAGATGCTCCACCACTCACCGCTCTAAAACCCTAGAATGCAAACCCCGCGTTACCCCAGGCGCACGCCCCTAATTCAGTTTCAGCAGCCTCGTATATCAGGCAACCGAATCGGGAGAAATAACCCGTAGATCAATCACGGCATCGAAACGAGCGCCCAGAAATACGCAAAAACAACATCAACAAACAAGTTCGAGGTAGGAGGGAGGGGAGTGGAGGAGGACGCGAACGCACCATCCTCGAGGGCGACGAGGCACTCGTAGGAGATCTCGAACTGGAAGGGGTTGACGAAAGAGGTAGGGTTGTCCAGCACCGCCACGTTCGTCAGGTTCACCGCGCTCATCGCCGCCGCCGCCGCCGCCGGTCGCCGTACCGAGCGGGCAAGGGAGGGAGTCGGGGGGAGGGGTTTTGGTTGGATTTGGGAGGAGAAACAGACAGAGCTCAGAGAAGGGTACGCATTTTCCCTTTTACCCCCTGGGTTTACAGCTAATCAGCTATAGACGTTTGATAGGCTAGCCTCCAAGCTGTCCAGGGCATCCGTGAAGCCCATCTGAAAACGAAGAAGGCCAGAGTCCATAATGGGCAGCTTGATCGATCCTGTAAACCGAACACTCGAGCGGTCGGCAAATCCTATATGCCGCCTGAAGTGATTCCACCGTGGGCCGACCCATTTAACTGTTTCTTTTTTCTGTTATTTCTTTCCTTTTTTTATTAAGTTTCATTTATTTTTTCTCCATCTTTTTTGCTTGAAATTTTTATTTTATGTCTCTTTTCATTTTTATTCCTTTTCTCTGTTTTATATTTTCTTTCCACGGTGAACATTGTGAAAAAAATGTTCATGCTTTTTTAAAGTTGTGCATGGTTCAAAAGAATGTTCACGATGTTCAGAAAAAGCCATCCAAAAAAATGATCACACGGTTAAAAAAGAAAGTAATTTCACGACATTAGTCTCTCCTGTGATGTGGGAGAGTGCTGGAAAACTGGATGATCTAGCATTTCTTCTTTCTTTTGTAGTGGAACAAACATGTGGTTTCTATCTATACTTCTTATAAAGCAAAATCCCACTAACATGCATTTATGATTTTCTATCTCAACATGCAAGCTATCCACATCACCTACTATTTTAACCAATCAATTGTCCATGTCATCCACTAATATTTATTAATGATTGTATATATTTACATGCAACATATCCACGTCATTCATTGTTTTAAGCCATACAATTGTCCACGTCACCAATTTTTTTTACACACCCATACATGTTTATTCATTCATAATTTACACCATCAACCAAAGGAGGTACTATTTTTTGGGATGGATTGTCGTCAAATACAAAACAATTTCATGTCAATTAAATTTAGCCTCTCAACTACAATTGAATCACGCATATTTTTGTCAACAACTTTAAATTCACATTTCATGTATCTTAATTTACAGAGTAAAGTTTTTCTATAAAAATACCCGTTGCAACCCGAGGGTGGTTCTATGCCATTCAAAGATATATTTTCTGCTATTGCTTTGAGATGCCTAGACATTATTTTTGATAGTGGAACCCGTCCCATGTGAGTGCCAGGAAAAAAAAGCTATTTGTAAGTGAGGCAAAGTTTCTAATAACATTCAAGTGCACAAGATTAAGTTTAAGCGAATGTGCAAGTGCACAATATCACAAGTACAGTGGACCAACTGAACTTTCAAGCACTAATAATATCATACTCCCCTTAAACAAAACGGCATGGCACGGCCCCCAGCAAACAACATGTGAATCTGTTACGACCTACTACTTCGTTTTCAAAACTATTTCGTTGTTGTCTTCAAAGTCCAACTCTTTGAAAGCTGTCGGACCAGAGAGCAATAGTCAAGGCTACAGGAACCGCAAAAACACACCAGCATCTTGCTTCTTCCCCACCATGCATCTTCCTGTTACAGATTTGATCTTAAACTAATATACGGCAGCCAGCCTGAACTTTTTCGCTGGCATCACTACGTGTAAGTACCACACGATTGCCGTCTTTGCGCTTTCTTCTTCTTCTTCCCCGGGTTAAGCCAGAGCCAGGGTCAATGTGCCACCCATGCCATTCAGCTTGTGATGTCAAACGGATTCGGTGTAACTGCAAACCGGATGCTCCTTCCTCCGGTGGCAGAGTGACACCCAAACTCGTGAGTCAGAGCGCTTGACCGCCTGCGCCTGCGCATGCAGCTGCTTCAGGGTTTTAGAAACTCTCGGATGCGGCTACCCTTTCCCAGCAGCCGAAAGCGTCATCAAACTATTCGTATGGCCATGCCCTAGCCCTAGATATTTTTTTTTAGTTTAGTACTAGTATACTCCCGTGCTTATCTAGCTATCTTGCATGGGTACAAGTTTGACAGGCACTGCGTTTTAGCACCGCGTCGCGTTCGTCAGTGACATGGAAACCGACTGACACACTCACTCACAAGTGGATTCAGATTTCAGACAGCAGCTCAGCTGAAGGGAGGTTTTTCTTTTGAGTACCTCTGGCTCTGATCCATCATCCGTTTTCCCCTTTCTGTTTCAGTCCCGGCGTCAGTTTGACTCTGCAGCCGGGTGGGACATTTCATAAGATTTTCCGTGCATCACAGAATCAAGAGCGAAAGCATGACGTCAGCCAAGAACATCTCAAGCAGCTTTTTATCGTACTCATCAGCAGCTTCCAAACGGATGGAAACCCCCCGAAATGTGGAGCACATTTGTCAGGAAACGCAGAACTGACTGCACCGCACCTTCCAAGATGGATTTATCTAAGCAAAAAACAAACGAAAGAACGCGCTCGATCTTCTCCGCAGCAGCAAATGGTCGCGTAATCGTCTTGTGCAAAGTACAGAGGGGCGAATTATAGTATGACCTGATGCCCACAAGTAAAACACAAGCGATCGACCTTCTGAAAAATGAAATTGGCGGTCAGCAGCAGCGCCCAGATAACACGGGCCACAAACAAAGCCATTTTATTTTGCCACGCTGGAATACGGACAGGAAGCGGAACAATACTGCGGTCGACGGTGGAGACGACACGAGACAGAGACGGTGTCGCCAAACAAAAGTGGCCCCACCCACCCACCCATGACCCCTCTGATTGCTCAAACGCCCAGTATAAAACCCCGGCAAGCCCAGTAGCCCTGGATTGCCATCCGCAACACCCCAGCACAGCTGCTCCAGGAATTGAAGGTTCGGGGAGCCGCATGAGAGGTCCGGCGCGGCGAGCTTGTGTTTGGGAAGAAGAAGAATTGGGGTGGAGAGTTGATCGACTGCCGGGTGCGCGCGCCCGGCCCGGGGTGTGGTGGTGATCATCTAGCTAGCTAGCAACAGGCAGCGGCGGCGGCAGACATGGGGCGTGCGCCGTGCTGCGACAAGGCGAGCGTCAAGCGGGGACCGTGGTCGCCGGAGGAGGACGAGCTGCTGCGGGGCTACGTCCGCAGCCACGGCGCCGTCGGGAACTGGATCGCGCTCCCGCAGAAAGCAGGTACGTATACGTACGTGTAGGACCTAGCTAGCGATCGATCGATGCCGGCGCCGGCGCCCTTGTAATTCTGGGGAAGGAAGCCGACCACCGGTGAGCTTTGCTAGCTCGGAGCTAGTGAGCTCACTGATGGTTCGTTGTCAGTCGATTAATTGGACTGGGACGTGCGTGCGCAGGGCTCAACCGGTGCGGCAAGAGCTGCAGGCTGCGGTGGCTCAACTACCTACGCCCGGACATCAAGCACGGCGGCTACACCGAGCAGGAGGACCTCGTCATCTGCTCCCTCTACAACTCCATCGGAAGCAGGTAAATTCAGCCGAGGATACACACATGACTGAATCACAATTTTGTTCCTAGGTGCCATACCCCCGCAGTCAGCCAAACATTCCAGCGCGATTTCATCGTATAACTGATCATCTTTGCGTGAACCTGCAGGTGGTCTATCATCGCGTCCAAGCTGCCCGGCAGGACGGACAACGACGTCAAGAACTACTGGAACACCAAGCTGAAGAAGAAGGCCATGGCCATGCACCAGCAGCAGCACTACCACAACCACCACCACCACAGCCGGGGAAATGCCCGCGGCACCATGATCGCCACGCCACCGCCCGCTCCCCAGAGCCAATGCGCGTCGTACATGCAGCCGTCGCCCGCTTCGGCCTCCTCCGCCGTCACCACCGCGAGCGGCGGCGACGCGTGCAGCTTCGGCGCCAGCGCTACCATGTACTCCCCGTCCCATCACCACCAGGCGCAGGCGCAGGCGCAACTCGCGCACTACAACAACGTCAACGCCACGGCCCCGCTGGCCGAATTCTCGCCCGTGCCAACAACGCCGGCCGCCGCCGCCAACAGCTGGGCGGCCATCAACATGGCCTTCGACGACATGTTCTTGCCCGAGCTCGTGGGAGGCGGCGAGTTCCCCAACGGAGACCTCTTCGGCGGCTTCGGCCAGCTGCTGCAGGACAACAGAGCGCCGTCGTCCCTGCAGGAGCTCTCGGCCTGCTACTTCCCCAACGCGCAGGCGGAGATGTGGGCGACGGCCGCGGACGTCAAGCCGCCGGCATGCGCCGGTCTGTGCCCCAGCCTGACATGAGAATTAAGCAAATTATTATGCTACTACTGTACTAATGTTCCATCCACGTACGGATGCTCGCAAGATTCATGCCTAGTCTTCAGTTTCTGTAGCTCCTTCCATGCATCTTGTCCCTCTTAATTTCTTGTCTGTCCATGAGATGAGATCGATTATTACATGTACATTATCTTATCCGTTACTGCCACTGCTATGTCATAGACATGAGGTGCTTGCCAATTTGCAACTGTGTGTTGTGTTGGCTTCGATCTGCCTACCAAGTACCAACCATATGCAGTCCAGTTACTGTAGAATCTTGAGTCAGTGCGATCGATGTGACCTGGATATATCTATGGCTCTAGCTTGTCAAACCCCCCTTCGAGATTGATTTGGCAAAGTCGTAGCTCATGTGCCCAAGTCCGCCTCTAGTCTAAAATAGCCAATCACTAGTAGTAGTAGACGACAGAAGAACCTGCAGTGAGACTATCGATCGCACGTTCAAATTCATGATATACATATCTATCGTGTGATCATTTTATATGATCAGTTCACCTCGATCATGGATATGGCTGGCCATTGCTTGGTCAGGCCGGGCGCAACGAGAAGCACATGATGTACTGCGCAATTCATGGTGTGACGATGGATGACGAAGCTGGGACCGGCCGGTGCGGTGTGTGCGTGTGCGCGACATGGACCAGGTCGATCATGAGGCTCGATCGCCATGGCCAGCACCAGCAGTGTCATCCACGGAACGGAGTCGGAGCCGGCCGGTTGTTAAGGGCATCTCCAACGCGTCGATCTAAGTGGATATGATTTTATTCTGTTTCTCATCCGTCCAGATCAAGAAACGGACAAGCGTCCATTTCCGTTCGGTCTTTTTTGGCCATTGCACTCAACGGACCGACCCATTTGGTATGTCTCTGTCTTTTTTTTAGGCAATGCATTCAACCAAACTGAGTAAATTACATAGTTTTAAAATAAAATTGAATAAGTTGCATAGTTTTATAAATAAATCGAATAAATTATTGGTCACATAGTTTTACAACCAAATTGAATAGAATCATATAATTTATTACAACCAAATTAAATAAAAATGTAGCAACTAGGATATGTGTTGGTTTTCAAAATAAGACACATATGGTGAACCAAATCATTTTGAAGTTGTTTTTGAGCTATCTTATCATACATCTTTTTGTGGTTGTTGCTGCTCCACTATGTGGCTAAACCAAATCACCCTGAAACTACCAATCTTTATCGTAAAGTTGTCATCACGCTCGTACTCTACGATCATGTTGCGTATGATCACACAAGCAGTCATCGCCTCCCACAAAGTGTGTACGCTCCATGTTCTAGCAGGGTGTCGTAATAGCCCAACGAGATTGGAGCACACCAAAAACACGCTCCACATCATTTCTACAACTCTCTTGTTCCTTTACAAATCGAGCCTCCATTTGCTTCTTGTTCACAACGAGATTGTCGTCGGAAGGATTGGTGATTGTCTTGACAAAAGTAGACAACTCTAGGCAGATACTATCAGCTAGGTAGTATCTCTTGGTGTATGTATGGCCATTGATCTCATAGCTCATCTTCAGAGAATTGCCCTCCGAAAGCCAAGAGAACACCGGAGAGCGCTGAAGCACATTGATGTCATTGTGGGAACCGGCCATGCCGAAGAAGGAGTGCCAAATACAGAGATCGTGTGAAGCCACAACTGCAAGTACGACCGTGCACTCGCCAACATGTCCCTTATATTGTCCCTACCAAGCAAATAGACAATTCTTTCACTCCCAATGCATGTGATCTATGCTGCCGAGCATACCAGGAAACCATCTTCCCTCGTTGAACGACAAAAGTTGGGCAGTATTTTCAACATTTGGCTCTCTCAAGTACTTCGGGACAAAAACCGCAATCACAACTTTGCAGAACATGTACATGCACTCTAGACATGTCGACTCACTCATGCGCATGTACTCATTAACAAGATTGCCAACAACTCCAATTGCAAGCATCCGAACATCGGCAGTGCATTTTTGATAAGAGGAGAATCCAAGTTTACCAAGGGCGTCCCGCTTGCATATGAAATAATCATCATGGCCCATCACTCCTATACGAATGCGGTTGAACTCTCGCCATACGGAAGCGGCGACGAAAAGTTTTGGCCAGATATGTTGATTTTTTACGATCGAACTAATCCTTGAAGAGTTAGACATGGCCCCCTTCTCTGTTACGATCCAACGTCGGTGCACGGCCGGGTACCGAGCCCCTGAATATTGTTGTTGCCTTGCAAGTTGCTCGTTGACGAGAAGTGTTGCGATCAAAATATCGGTCTCATCGTCGGATGATTCTGAGGACGACGATGAATACAACATATTGTTGTAGAAATACTCGTCCGAGCTATCCGCTATGGGAGGTGATTCGTACCTTGGGCAAACGGTCGAACACCTTGTAGACGACGTCAGTCGTGGTGGGGTAGACGGCGACCGGAGTTAGTTGAAGTGGCGCAGCGAGCTTCACCTTTCGAGCAAGGGAACGTACCGACAAGCTGTAGTGGTGGCAGCAAGACAAGGACTCCGCAAGGTGTCCACACGCGTCCGTGCTGACGCAAAATCGGCTTAAATTTAGACCGAGTTTGAGTCGGCCCAGATAAAAAAATAACGAACGTCGGTCTGTTTTCGTCGATGCGTTGAACTGTGGTTTCCGCCCAAATAGACAGAATTAAAATGCGTCAAACGAAATGGGGTAGAGATGGCTTAACCGATCGATCATGGAGGAAAGAAAGACGCAGCAGGCAGCTAAGCTGTGGCCAGCGCCAGCAGGCTGTGGACGCAAGAAAGAGATCGACTCCCAGCAGCCGGACGATGATTCGTTAGATTCTCCGTACGTGTAGCAATCACGACGCATTTGATTAATTTCAAGCTTATTCGTTTAATATTTTTTAATCCAAAGCTTGATCGGCCTGGTCTATCGGCACATGGGCAATGGATTGCGGCGTGGCGTTACCCAGATTGTTTGAAAGGAAAAAAAAAAAAAAACTGCGTTACCCAGATCTTTTTTTATCTAGCGTGGTCACTCGATCACGTTTTGTTAGGCGCGCGCCCCGTACGTTTTTTTCTTCTATCGGGACTGAAGGGCGCGCGTGCTAATTAGTTAGTTTTGACCATGTGAAAACTAGCCTCTGGTTCGAAGAAACTTCCGAGTTCCGATCATTGCTATGCATATAAGATTAGCTCGATGGTTAAGGTGCGTACGTGGCCGTCGATCTCTGTTCAAGGTCGCAAAGAGACCAGCCGCAACTTTCACGGTACACGACACCCCTAGATTAAGCACCCTGCCTAAGCTAGTGACGCCACCAATCATCGTCGCATCATAGACTAAAACCCTACTCGCGTGTAATGTAGTCTAGTGTCGTAAGTACTCACTTAAGAGCAAGTACGTATAATAAAGTGATGTAAAGCAATGCTAATATATATAAGAGATTAAATAATATATTTTTACAGAAGAAAAAAGAGCAGAGAGAAAAGAAGCAGGATGTAGATTAATTAATAGACAGCTGCAACACAGTCTCCTAGTCAAGCCCATATTATATCTCTAGAATAGAAGACTAAGAAAAAAAATAGACCTAGCAGCTAACTAATTCTTCTTTTGGTGGAGAAGCGCTAGTGCCACAAAGGCGTCTCCAATGTTGACATAAGAGTTGGTCATAGGGGAAAAAGTGGCCTTATGACCCAGCATTAAACATTGCGAGGGTCGGCATTAGGCTCAAAATCTTAAGACCCGGCCATATAGGTGATGCCCGGCCACAAGACTATTTAATTCGATATTTCACTGTTTTCTGACAAGCTTTACCATGTTTGCATGCAGACCTTAGCTTTACGTTCGGTGCTAAAAAGAATAGAAAACTGGCAGTGGGCTCCATCTTATGTCCCAACTTAAGGGTGTCTCCAATGTTTATGTCAAAGAAAGGCACAAACTGGGTCCCACTCTGTTTTCCTATAGCCAGCTAAAACCTGTACAATGATTAAGTATTAGCTAGGTCACAAAGATGGACCCCACTCCAAGTTTTCTATTCATTTTTTTTCACCGAACCGGGAGCAAAGCTCACATGCTGTAGCGCCCCGACCCCGGAATTATACAGAGAGGCTATGTATTCGGCACAACCATCAAGGTATAAAACTAGGATCGAGACTTGTGGAACAAACCGGCACATTGCATGACTCTACGACACAAGATATAAAGCAACTCATTTAATGAGAAGAATACAAATATTACACAACAAAAGGATCACAGATCCAACAAGTCATCAAGCGGAAGCGGGTAGTGTTGTCTAACAACAAGAAGCAAAATATGGCCTAAGAGGCCTACAAATAACATCACCCAAGCCAGCTTGTTCCACGGTCCCAAGCTGCCACCTGGGAACCCCAGACTAGTAGTCGACATCAACGAAGAAACCACCTAGTTGCTCGGCGTCGTCCTCCTCTGAAATACAAAATCATAGAGGCAGCAAAGAGAGACTGAGTACGACGTACTCGCAAGTTTAGTAGGGCGATATAGGCCCAATGACTGACGGAGGCTCTAAAGCTTTATAAGTATTTATTTTGCATAAATCTAAGTTTAAAAAAAACAGAAATATATTTGACACATGGCATTCGTCTACTCAGAATACTTTTCAAAAGGGGTAAGAGAGTAACATTTGTCATCATTGGTTCTCATCGAACCCTTTTGTACCCAACCACTCTCATCTCCACCAAGGCACCCCCTCGAATCACCCTCAAGGAAATGAACCTTTGTCACACGTTGATTATGCAACCTCTAGCTGCCATATCAATTAGGTTAAAGTTATCTATGAGCTAATCCGTCTTTCCCAAGAGTTTGTCCATAACCGTGGACACGGCTTTTCGAAAAGATTAACCCTGCAGGGGTGTACTATTTTACCCATTGGTACCGTCCGGCTCACCTAGTTGGCCCTCTTCCGGGGAAGACCGGCGAGCGGACGCGGTTAAACCTTTACCTCGCGTGAGACTATCCAAGAGTCATCTGTGGCCATAGGGCAAGTTTACCCAGCCTCAGCCCCTGCCCCATCGCCACGTCCTAACACCACCATCCTCATCATTTCTTTTTCCGCTCACACACACGGCAAATGGAAATAGCAAATTAGAGGACCCTTGGATACGCCCGCACAAGTTATTCAGTTAGTGAGGCGCCCATACACCCACCAATGGCAGCACGCTCGTTTCTTGGTTCTAGCTAAAAGCACTCTCAGCCTAGGCGGCAGGAATGAGGCAAAACACCATCCCCGATGGCAACTCATCCAAGCCTTTTAGCAAATTTATTTATCCACCACAAGTAACCATCATGTCCGAACATTCCACCACCATTCGTAATAATGGAATTAAATCACTGGACAAAAATATATTATTTGACTAGCATGGCTAAGCATAACTAAGCATATATAACAACAAATATATCTTTGTCTCCGGCCAACACATCAAACCTAGGGTTTATAGGAGGGGAAGCATGTGATGGTTCAGGGGATAAACATGCATTCATAGGTTACTCTACATCTTGATCAAAAGAGACATTTGAATCGCATGCAATATTCTGGTGGATAAAATAAGTTTATGAAAACATAGGATGCTAGATGCCAAGAAGGTTAGGTTATCTCTTGCCTTGCTGCCCGGACGTGTAGTACGGCTCGTCGGGGTAAGTAGAGAGACCCTCGACTCCGGAATCTATCGATACCCAAAAGAGAAACACAAAGAGCACATAAATCACACGATCACAAGGTGCAATGCGCAAACACATGAAGACATGTCCAATTGATGCAAAGATGATATCATTTAATTTATTTAACAAATTAAATGGAGTTCCAAATAGTTAGTACAATTATTTGGACACACTCCATATTTATCTTAGTGAACACATTCCTTATAAATTATCTCATTATTAGATAAGTGGCTCAATATGCATGAACATGACACGATTAACTAGGTGTTGCTCTTGTGGTCGTTTTGGTACCGCATTCGTGATATTCGGAGCACCGAAGAATAAATAGCAAAATAATTAAATAGTTGAATTTAATTCATTTAATTACTTATTTGGATTTATATCTCTTATCCAATTTAAGAGTAATGTCGAAAAGCAAGTTGTTGTCATGAGGTGGTACTAGCATGTTTAGATAGCATTTGAAACACTGAACAAATTGGTAATACATTTGCAAGATTCAAAGAAAAGAAGTTGAAGGAATCTGGTTTTCAAGTTTTACAGATGGTTCGGAATTTATCCGGATTGGGCCGGAATATTCCGGATGGTCCGAAATAATCCGGGCTCATTTCGAGCCAAATCCGAGGTGACCTCAAAATCCTTCTATTAGAGTTTCGGAATTCGTCCGGAAATGTCCGGAAAAATCCGGGCGATTCCGGACGGCTCGATCCTGGCAGAAAAACGACGGCGGCGGCGGGGGTGCACGGCGCGAGCACGCACGAGAGGGAGAGGGGGAGCGGGAGAGGGCTAGCAAGCACGCATCCCTCACCTTGTGTACTAAGAAGGAGTCGGCGTTGGCGGGGAGAGGCCGGAGTCGCAAGAATCGGTCCGGGCGGCCGGCGGCCGAGGTCGACGAGGTCGAGGACGCACACGCCGGGACTGGTCCTCCCGGCTCGGTTCCTCCGGTGGGGAGGGAGAGGAGGTCTAGGCGGAGGTGTTGGCGGCGGCCGTTCGTCCCGGGGAGCTCCAACGGCGGCGAATCGACGGCGATGGCGGCGGCACTACGGAGGGCTTCCTAGGGAGCTCGGGAGAGAAGGAGGGGAACGAGGAGAGCAGGGGAAGGGAGCAGGTGAGAAGCAGGTGTGGAGCGATGCGTCGCTCGCGTGCGTTCTTGACCTCCAGGGGGGGCCACGGCGTCGAGAGGCAGGTAAGGCCACGGCGACAACGGCATGGGCGCGGGGCGGCATGGCGCCAGTGCGCCCTGTCGCCACTGTGCTTCGTTCGGAATTTTCCGGAAACGCCCGGAAAATTCCGGCTGGTTCGGAATGGATCCGGAAAAATCCGGGTCATTCCGGATGACTAAAATTTGGCAGAAAAGCTAGATTGATTTGGGCATCAAAACAATTCCAGAAAAACCTGTAAAAATCTGGGAGCTTCTCCACAAGGTAAAACAGGCTCAGCACATCTTTATCTAGGCTTTTGAGCAAGGTGGCATGGCTCACAAATAGACAAAAGCTTTAAGCCACACTTTAGGGCCTAAGGAAGTTGGAAACAAATTGGAACCCCTCCATTTGGTTCTTGTGCATTAAGGTGAACTTTGGGAACTTGTTGAACCATATGGTCACCTGGCATGTTAAAGGTTGCACCATAGTTTGCATTTCAAGTAAGTAAAGGTTTTGGGAAGTTTGGCTTCCCTCTTTTTATTATTTTCCATTTGTGGTTTGTCACAAAGCAATTTAAAGATATGCCATGATGCAAACATGAATGCAAAAAGTGGAAAAATCCTTCGTATTTTTCATTACCAAGTTAGGGTTGTTACACATGCAAACCATGCAAACAATGTAAAGCCTGTTAACAAACAGTGAAAAACTAAATAAAATTTTCTTGTTGCCGGGTAGTACTAGTATGGCCGGGTCTTAAGCTTTTGTAGCTAAGGTTGATGGCCACAATGTTTATGACCGGGACATAAGGCTCATTTTTCTCCTATGACCGAGGCTTATGACTACATTGGAGACGCCTTAATGCTTAAACATTGTGGGAGTTTTAATCAGCTATAACACATACGGTGGGACCCACCTTATAACCTGGTTGGAAAATAAACATTGGAGAGGGAAAATGTGAGGTGGGTACCATGTCAGAAATATGGTTCGTAGAGAGTAGTGTATTTTCATTATGCATGTTTTGGGTATAAGGCTGGTTATATATAACATGACAATGGTTTCTAGTCAGCGGTTAGCTCAACTATTAAAGTTGCTCTAAGTATTGTTCCTGCATAAACTTGCTTGTTTCAAAAAACAAGTACTACTCCGTATATATGAGTAAATTTCTGTTCTAGCTGTGCGTCGCATCGGAACTCGGGAGGCTCGCGCGCGCGCGATATGGACGGATGGATGGGGGCTCACATATTATTTTTCTCCTGGGTCGGTGTCAAAGTGCATGCGTCGCATCACCGGCTGGCTGGTCAGCAATCCAGACGCGCCGCTGACATCGCGCTAGCTGAAGGGAAGGTACTACGCGTCGTCGGTCGGTCCGTCCATGACTCTCCATCCATCGACCCATGTGTTGCAACCGTCATTTCACTCGGTCCAAGTCCTAGCTAGCTTCTCTCATCGGCATGGGGTTGCTAGTAGTACTATTATCTTTTTGGGGCTATGTCACGTCTCACTCTCGCGCGCGTACGTCACAAGAACAGATATGCATGGGCCAGAGCACATGCTACGTACGTACGTACGTCCCATATACTACGACACTACTAATTTTGCGTACAGCTAAATGCGTATAATTTTGCCTAAATGAAACTTTACAAATTGTCGGCCACTAATATCCACTAAGAATTTTTTCAACCAGATCCGCCCCTCTGCAAAAAACGCCAATTAGGATGACGTTTTTGATATCTCAAACTTAACCGAGAAAACGGTTAAAAACGGCTTAAGTCGTTTGAAATAAGCCACTTCGAATGGTTCGTATTTGTGCATGGCGATCATCTGAGAGGCTCTAAAAACGCCAACATGAATGGTATATTATGTGTCTGGCGAGAATTTCAGACTCTCTAAATATGTAAAACCACCGGCGCCGAGTGGATTATTTTAAATGACTTGGCCGTTTTTCTTCTGCTAGCTACAAAAACGTCAACACTTATGGCTTTTCTCGGTATTCAAAGTAGCCATTATGAATGACTATCTGGTTGAAAGATTTACGTGGAGCCATTATTGGCTCATGTTTGCTAAAGGAGCATTTAGGAAAAATTATACGGTACGACGATAATTATCCATGTCCGGTTAATTCGGGTACCTGTGTTAATTGCTATTGTAGGTTGGTTTAACTACTCATGCCGATGGATTACCGGTTAAACAAATACGCTTAGGTTGGTGTATCCCTAGGCGTCGCTCAGGGCGAGACGGGGAACCCTAACTCACCCCGTCACTGCCCCCTCTCCTCACCTCCCTCTGGTTGTAGCCGGCTAATACGGCGGCGGATCTCGGTCGCGACCCTTCCTAAAGGCGGCACTGTATACCAGACGACATGGCTGATCCATCCTCCTCCTGGTGGCGTCGCGGTCCTCTGATCGTCGGGCAGGGCGCGAAGTTAGGGTTTAGCACCGGCGATCTGGGGGCTTTCAAGTTTTCGTTCGACGCACGTCGAATTTCTACGGGCCAGGAGCAAATAAATGGCAGTTCGACGGTGGCCCTAGTGGTCTTATTCCGTTCAACGCGCTGATCTACTTCTTACCGGTCGTCCTTGATCTGGCCATCGACGAGTTTCGGATGTCGCCACTGGCGGTCTTCACAGGTTGGCGTGTGTGTACTCCTGAACCTCTGGTTTAGATGGGATACGGTCATGTGCGTCTACAAATTTAAGCCCGTGGAGCTTCAAGTGGGCGTGTCACGAAGCTCTGCTTACCATGGGACATGTCGACGCTTGCAATTTTCATGGTGTCGACATAGTCGGGGAATGTCAAGACGAATATGATTGGATGACCAATGATGGCGGGTGTGGGCTCTTGGATGCGACGAAGACATTGCTACATAGCCTGTTGTGCGAGCATGGCTGCAAAACGATGTTCCTGTACTTATCGCATATGTGCATGTGAGCCTAACGATTGGTGCTTTACAGCGGCAGCCTCGATGGGGGCGGTAACATTCAGGAACTTCAGTTATGGTGGTGCTTTCTGAGTGTCGTGAGTCGGTATCCAGTGTGAAGACCCTATGTCTAACCTTTATTTGTTCTACTTGACAATACCATTTCCAAGTCATGGTTTGGAGAGTTTGGATTTTCACGTCGTTTGATTGGACGATGACGCCTATGCATTGTTTCCTTTTTTTGAAGACATCACTTTTGCAGAACCGCTTCCGTAATTTTGAGTGTTATTGGTAGTTTGGAGTGATTGCTCACTATGGCGGGGTCCTTCTTTTCCTTTCTTCTTCTTTTTCTTTTTAGTTGTGTTCATTTTTTGATGTCTCGACTAATTTTTAACATTATGTTGATACGAAGTCTTGATGTAATTGGTAATTTTTTTATTAATTTATTCCCTTCATCGAAAAAATGTACCACTCCCACATCATGTACTTGTAGAAACTAATTTTCTGGTGTCCACTTCGTATCAGCGCTCGCTCTTGCTGGGTTTCTCGTCAGGGTTTTCGCAAGCCAATTAATCCCATTAGCTGTTGATATTTTTCTGCAGGCCATGGCGAGTCAAAACTCAAAATAAGCGCCCGGATTGCCAGAAGCCAAAAGTGGCAACGTGCGGAGTACTGTCGGCACGAGGCAGGTACGTATGGATCGATCAGATGCGAAAGGTAACCTTTCTTCTTGAACTTAAAGGCAGGTGAAACTGTGCTTATCGCCCATCAGTTTGATAGAAAGTTAGGGGCTGCTTTGCATGAGCAGTCTAGTCACTATGAGAAACTTGTGCCACTTGGATTCTTTTCTGTACAGGCACGCCTCAATAGTCAACAGCAGGCGGCTGGAGAAATTTACCAAGTTTGTGGTGGAAAATCCATTTTTTCCCCGACAAAAGGAATGCTTTGATGTGCATTCATGCATAGTGGCTAATCAACTTGCATGTTGTGTTTCTCTGTAAAAAATGAACTTGCATGCTGTGCTCATTTTGGTCACCCAACTATTGAATTGTCCATGTAATTCGCTGAACTAAGTACAGAAATTCAATATGGTTCAAAACAGAAAACTTACACCGTTTAAAAAGTACTCCATATCTAGTTTACCTATTATAAGGTCTTGTGGAACCTTGAAGAATAAAAAAAACGACTTGTTTTTTTTTTTTTTTAGACTTTAATCTTTCGTTTTGTGATGCTCAATTGAAGTTTTTTTAATGTACCAGATAATTGGTCGTGCGTTGCAACGGCAGCATAAACATTCTAATTGATTATCATGTGATTCACCTGCACATATTAATGTGTGGTTGTATATGGTAATTATGGTGACTGGTCCAGGTTCAATGAAAAACGTAGGTAATTCATGGTAGCATAAAGTAAGGAATGATGATTGATAAATTATGACAATTAATTCAGTACGATGAAAAATTTATGTAAATTATGGTGTGGGAGATAAGTGTATTTAGGGATTTAGCGCATTGGTGAAGACACGAAGGAGATTATGTTGTGCCATTGACGGCTATCCGGGCATCCTTGTGACTATGCACCACCTCCAACGGAGATTAGTTTTCATTAGGAAGTGAACTTAGGGATAAATATTTGTGTTATTGTGTGGTTATTGATACGTGTCAAACGTATCTATAATTTTTGATTGTTCTATTCTTGTTTCATGCCATTGTTACATGTTTTTCATATGATTTCATAGCATTTTCTGGACTAACCTATTAACCCAGTGCCAAGTGCCAGTTTCTGTCTGTTCTATTTGTGGATTGCAGAAAATGGCCAAAAATGAAAGTTCTCAGAAAAATCTGAAAAATTTACAGAAATCAGAAATAAATAAAAACTCCGGGAGCCAGAAGGACAGCCCCATGGGAGGCCCACAACACCCAGGCGGGCCCTGGCCGCGGCCCTCCTTGGCCCACGCGAGGGGGCCGCCCCTGCCCCTCGGGGGTCCCCTGGCGACGCCCTTTGGACTATATATTCTCCCCGACGAAAAAATCCTAACCCCTGAAGGATTTTCCCAAATACGATACAGAGCTCCGCCGCCATCGCCGACAAGTTTTGAGGGCCAGATTGTTCCTGTTCCGGCACCCTGCCGGGACGGAGATTGGCCCCCAGAGCCATGTTCATCGTCACCGCTGCCTCCGAGATGGTTCGTGAGTAGTCCCCCCATGGACTACGGGTTTGTAGCAGTAGCTAGATGGTACTCCCCCTTGTTCTTTCATGCCATGATCTTGTGAGCTGCCCTACATGATCAAGATCAATCTTTTGTAATCGGCGTTGTGTTTGTTGGGATTCTGATGGATTGTTACATTATGATCAATCACTTATGCTTATGAATTGTTGTTGCTGCACCCTTGTTATGCTTAATGTTGTCACTAGTTCACGAGTGGCATGATCTTAGATTTGGGCTCGTTATGTTTGCATGAATATAATTGTTGCTTAGATCGTATCTACAAGTTGTATGCACCTGTTACTAGTCTGGAACTGGCGACCTCGAGGTGACAGGTCGGGGTATCAATGGGTGAAGAACATGTGCCACCCCCATTGGTTTTGATGTTGACAACAATACAATTAAGTGCTCTAATGTTGAATCTCAGCTGTGCAGGAATTTCAAAAGGTCGTCGCGAAAGATGTTGAAGGAGCTGTTTTTCTAGTTTACCGGAAGTACCCGTAATGTCACCGTACTACCGTTGGAAACTTCCGGTAGCACTTCTGGTGGCACATCCGCTTATGAGAATTCGCTTCGGATTGCCCGGAAGTCGCACCGGAAGTAGCACCGGTACTTCTGCTAAACCGGAAGTACCGGCGTGCTCAGCGGTACTTCCGCTGGCTACTTCCGGAGCCCTTCCGGAACCAGTGCCGCGGCGCTCCTGTTCTTTCCGGAAGTTGCACCGGAAGTGAGAGCCGGTACTTCCGCTAAACCGGAAGTACCGGCCCTCCCAGCGATACTTCCGCTCCTGCGGGTTGAAGGACGCCTGGGAAGACCGTTGACATGAAGATCAAAGGAAGACCGGAAGTACCCGGCCCTCCGGGGCGTACTTCCGGTGGTTGCGGGGCTGGTGCACCCCCAACAGCTGGATGGAGGGAGGAGTATTAAAGGAGGATGTCTTCCTCCTTGTAGCTCAGTTTGTTCATCTCTCTCTCCTCCATTAATGCTTTAGCAAGCTCAAGCTCAAATTTCATAGATCTCTCAATCCCTCCACTCAAGTCGTCGATCGTTGGAGGATTGAAGGAGAAGGCCCCGATCTACATCTTCACCGAGCAGTTTTCCCCACTCCCCCCCCCCCTCGTTCTCTTGAGGGATCTTGTCTCTAGGGTTAGCATTGTGTTACCCTAGATTCTTTTGCTCACTTGTTTTTGTATTTGTGGCAGTGTTGTTGATTTGGGAGCCCCCAATTCAGTTGTGGGTGTGTGCCCCAAGAACCTTGTAAGGGCTCCGGATTCCGCCTTGAAGGATTGATAGTGGAAGGTGAACCAAACCCTCGGGTGCGGTTCATCGGAGGAATAGGGTGAGGCCTTTGTGGCATCTTGAGTAGGCCTCTTGTGGCGAGCTCACACCCCTCAACGAGACGTACTCCCCTAACAAGGAGGAACTCGGGAATACATCCTTGTCTCCGCGTGCTTCCGCTTTCGGTTATCTCTTTCCCTTAGTAGTCTTTACTTGTATCGTTAATTGCCTAGTTGTTTAGTTTGCCTCTCATATAGGTAATTTCACACGTAGTTGCATATCTAGATAATTTACCTTTTGTTAAGCCTTAAATTGAAAAAGAATTAAAAAATTGGTGTAGCACCTAGTCACCCCCCCCCCCCTCTAGGTGCCCATACGATCCTTTCAATTGGTATCAGAGCCTTGGCTCTTAAGTTAGGCTTCACTGCCTAAGAGAG